>JAODJX010000119.1:28392080-28409393 GCA_026776945.1 Isichthys henryi | reverse complement strand
GCGTCCCCCCCCGTCCGAGCTCGCCTCTCCGCCCCTCCGCGTGTGTGCGCGCCTGTGAGTGTGTGTGTGCGTGTGCGTGTGTGTGTGTCTGTGTCTGTGCGTGTGTGTCTGTGTGCGTGTCTGTGCCTGTGTGTGTGTGTGTGTGTCTGTGCCTGTGTGTGTGTCTGTGCCTGTGTGTGTGTGTGTGCCTGTGTGTGTGCCTGTGTGTGTGCCTGTGTGCGCGTGCGTGCGTGCGTGTGTGCGTGTGTGCGTGCGTGTGTGCGTGCGTGTGTGCGTGCGTGTGCGTGCGTGTGCGTGTGCGTGTGTGTGTGTGTGTCTGTGCCTGTGCCTGTGTGCGCACTCACTAGATTCTGATTCACTTGTAAGTGTCTCTGCAGGATAGAAATTGTCCCTTTATTGGAGATGCAATAAAAAATCCGCTTAAAGACAATGACGGCACACGCCAGCTGTACTGTGACATGTAAATCGATTCCTTGCGCATGATGCATTTAAAAAGAAACTGGGGAAATTGCTTTTCATTAAAGTAAACCATTATTGAAGAGCTCGTAATATATCTGAAGATAGATGCAAACTTTTTCCATAAAAAAGATATTTTCTTAACAAAAAAGTGAAATACTGACAAGCAGTGATGCTGAATTATTCGTATGTGAGAGGTTTGGCTCAGGCTGATCCCTGTAGAATCTGCATTAACACACGTAACTGTTTGGTCACATGAAACAATCTCTCAAGCAGGAAGGTTATCTTCTATGCGTCTGCACCCTCGTCCCCACGCCTCACCTCCCTTCCCCTGCCCCCCAACCCCAATCGCAGGGAGGACGGAGGCCCTTGGGGGGGTGATGGCCTACACCAGAAAAGGCGTCGCTGGAGGGGTATGCCGGAGGAGGGGGCTGTGAAGAAGAGTGCGCCCCCTGCTGCCCAGAGCTGCCCCCTCTTCTCCCGCTTCCCCAGAGACAGGTAGCTTCCCAGGAGACTAACATGGCATCCAGTGCTTTTGCTAAAGGGAGCCGTTTATTAACGTGAGCCTGTGTCCCTGCCCACCCCCCAGCTCTGCGTGTGACAGCTTAGAGATGCGTAGGCGCTACCCCCACCTGCCCCTCCCCGACAACTTCTTCCACCTTCAGCTCTCCTGGACTGAGAGTTTCTCCCCTGACCACAGCTTCATTCTCTCCGGTCCTTGCCGCTTCCACATTGGCTCACCCCAGCCTTCGGCACAGGCCACGCCCACATCCACCTCTGACTCCGCCTACACTGCGAAGGTAATGCACACCTAACACACACTTTAGCCTGAAGGTAGTCAGCTGGTCCTTCCGACAGGCTCATGTGCTGGGGGGGGGGGGAATGAAACCCCCAAGGTCAGTCATAAATCTGAATATCGGAAAGCTTGAGAATATTTAGTGTATATTCAGTGTCTGTTTGTCCTTCTCCCCAGGTGATATTGCTGTCCATGCCCAGTGTAGAGGAGCTGTACCAGCGCTGCTGTGGCGCCTCACAAGAGCAGCAGAAGACACAAGGGGGCGCTGTGCACCCTACCACACTTATTAAGGTTTGAGGTCATTAATACTTACCCTTCTGGGGTGCTTCTGGTGTTCGGCATGGTTGCTTTAGAGTATCGTCCTCTGTATGTCTGCACCACAGTTCCTGCTGACCGAATGCGGGGGGGAATTCCGGATCCTGGGAGGCCGTTGGCTCTCGCAGGCGGATGGCGCCAGCCCCGCCAAAGACCCGCTCTCCCTCATTCGTACTGCGGTGCGGTGTGTCAAAGAGCAGGCGGGGCTGGACCTGGGCCCCTGCAATCAATGGTGGGCATCCGATCGGCTTCTGATTGGTTGCTGCACTGTTAATGACAGCCAGTAGCTGGAGTGTTAGTCAATGAGCTGATTCCTGGAATGAATTTTAAACTGGTAGATGTAGAGGGAGAGGCTTGTGAATGAAATTTGGGGTGGTGCAGTGGTTAGCCTTGTTGCCTCACATCTGGAACTAGGGTTTGAGTCTCCACCATGACTCCATGTGTGTGGAGTTTGCATGTTCTCCCCCGGTCGTCATGGGGTTTCCTCCAGGCACTCCATTTCCCCCCACAGTTCAAAAACATGCTGAGGCTAATTGGAGGTAGCAAATTGCCCTTTGCCATAATTATTGGCATAATTTTATGTATGAACTGGCATCTTGTACAGGCACAGGATCGCAGAAGTGAGGTACCTGCATGATGGCGAAGCAGAGACCACAGTCTTATTCTTGCCCGACATTTGGCGCATCGTCCCCGGGGCAGAAGAGTGGGAGGCGCTGAGGACCAAGGCGGACGGCCAGAAGGAGGTCTGTGTGACCCTGCGTGTGACTCGCTGATGACAGACAGCCTGCTGCTTGTGCCCATAGCGCTGGTTCCTGCCTTTCCAGGTTGCTGTTATCACACTTTCGCACCCCTTCCTCTCCCAGGATGAGGTGCTGCCCCCCCTCCCCGCGGATCCGTCCCTGCTTCTGCACCCCTGTCCTCGGATGAACCTTTCAGTGCAGCCCCTCTCCTCCCTGCTGGAGCCCCAAAGCTCCCAGTCGCCGGATGCCTTCGAGGTATTTCCTGCCTCCAAGTGTGTGTGTGTGTATAAACACCACTGTTCTGGAATGCTGCAGAGCATAACTAAAAATCAGGGCAGCCTTGGACACTCATCAGGCCTACAGCATGATCATGTGATTGGCACTCACTGTCATGTGATCTGCAGCAACCAATCATGTCTTGGCGGGGAGGGGGTGGGGGGGGGCAAAGGAATGTTGCCAGACAAATGGCTGAACAGAGTTCTTTATACAGAACAACTCCAGTAAGAACAGAAGCGAAAGCAAATTACTCTATTGCCAAGACATGGATTATGCAACGGCTAATGAATATAAAATGCACACATCCATCTATTTTCTGTTGCTGCTTATCCAGTATAGGGTCATGGTGAGCTTGGAGCCCGTCCCAGGAGGCAAATTGAAAGAGGCAGGGCATATCCTACCCCCCCCCCCAACAAACACACACAAAGTATGAGCAATGTAGAGACACAAATTCATTGGGAATCCTGTGCAATTCTGAGAGAACATGCAAGCTTTTCATACGCAGAGCTGGGTGCTGGAGTCCGTCCCACCAATCAGGGGGTGTGAGGACAGGGTGCAGCGCCTTGGAGCTGCTGTGAGATACAGATCAGCGGATAATGGATAATGAGTCACGATAAGGAGCGCCGTGCGTGTGCAGAGCGTGACCTCACATGTGCGCTCTCTCTCTCTCTCTCTCCTCTCTCTCTCTCTACCTCTACCTCTACCTCTACTTCTGGCTCGGTCCCCCCCCCCCACAGGTGGGCCTGATGGCGGAGATACTGAGTGAGATACTGCAGAGAGACTTTGGCCTCAAGCTCCATGGCAGTTTGTGCCGGCTGCCCCAGAGCCCCCGTGCCAGGACTGCGGAGGGGGAGGATGGCCGAGCGGCTTCCACGGTATAGCCTGTACCCATGGGTCAGGGACACACTGACCACTTGTATTTTGATACACTTATTGTTATAATTGTTGTCTTTAATAGAGCTTTGATATTATTTCCTCAACTCGCCTGAGCAAAAGTGAAACAAAAAGCACGACACAGTTGAGGAAAATAACCAGGAAATATCGTGTAATTTTATGTCTTTGCAAAACAAATGCCCTTCTTTCAGCTCCCTGCTTTAGAAATGTCTCCCTCTGGTGGCTAGGAGGAGGAGCTGCATAAGCAGGCTGGGAGAGCCCGGACTAGGAGCGGCTCGAAGGACCGCAACTGGAAACTGGGTCGTCAGCAGAGGGAATACGATGGCGAGAGTGAGGAGGACCAGGCAGACGAGGATACGGACGAGGAGGCAGAAGAGAGGGACCAGAGCCACAGGGAGGAAAAGAAAGAGAGGGAAAGCAGTGAGTGGAAAGAGTGCAAGCAACTATGATCAGTCTGGGTCTTACTGTGACATTATCTGCTATTGTAATATAATACTAATGCAAAAATCAGTTGTTATAGCACTTCTAAGACGTGCTATTTTAGCAGTTAGAAGATGGATGATGATGCCGATTATTGTTATTAAAGTGTCATTAGGTAAGATTGATGCACGTGTGTATTCTGATACATAATACCTCATAATAGATAATTGGGGTATTTTTTTTTTTTTTTTTTTTGCCTGAGATTTTTCTACCTCTGCAGGGACGACGGGAGAGGATGGGAAGACGCAGCCTGCAGCACTGTCTAATCTGGAGGGCAGTGCTGCCACCAAGGACGGCGTAAGCGTTTCCTGTTCGTGTGTATTGACTTTTGATATAACTGGGTAGGAGAGTGAGATTGAGATTGTCTCCTGCAGGATGGGATGGTGGTCTTGCCCCGGTCTGTGCTGTTGGCCTGGGTCTTCTTTGACCGACCGCTGGCTGGCAGCCTGAGGGAAGTGGACCTGCAGGACATTCTGCTTTCTCTGGGGCTTCACCTCACACCCGGCCAGGTGATGATGGGATGGGTCCTTTCCTGTTCCACATAGCTTGTGCGTGGTACTCCAGTTACTTAGCATTACAACTGTAGTGTAGTGATCCGCTGAATCTCTGTCTGCCAGGCAAAGGCGCTGGTGAGCAAGGTAGCCGTAGGAGGGCAGTGCCACTACCGGAAACTCGCTGCCCGTTGGGAGCACCATCAGGAGCCAGAGCAGCTAAGGACGGACCCCACGGCACAAGGTTCGAGCACTATCCTGCGTGATACGTGCACTGCTACTATTCAGAGAGCTTGGCCAGCGGGTGGTACACTGGTAAAGCAGAAGGTTGTTGGATCATATCCCTGTAGAGGCCCTGAATACCTTGTGAGATGTACTTAACTTGAATTGCTCAGTCAAAAATTCCAATTAATACCATTTGAGCATAATAAACTTGCTATAAGCTCATTGGTAAAAGCATAAAAAAACATTCAAACTTCCGGTGAACTCGCAAAATGGGATTTCATGCGATGTAGCTGCATGGCTTTTCTTCCACCTAGGAAATACTGCCCTCTTGCCTTCAGCCCCATCGAAGTGTGGCGTCTCCACCCGGCGGTCCGGTGGGAACAGCAACGTGGACGTGGTGACTCACAAGGGGACTGTGCTCAACATCCCCAACCTTCTACAGTCCCTGCAAAAAGGGGAGACCAAGTGCCAGGGGCTGGAGCAGTGTGTCGCCTCCCTGCAGGCCAGACTGAGTAATGCAACCCATCTCTTCACTGCTATAATATGATGCAGTTGCTGCTTGTTTAAACACGAGAAAGCAGAGTCTCATGTGCCTTCAGATTTAGTATTTCAATTGACTGAAATGCGTGAAGTTTGGGTGCTAATGTACCTCCTCCGACCCCCCTCCCCCACCAGCGGAGCTGGAAGCAGGGGCCGCCACCCTGTCAGCCCTGAGGGAGGGCCAGGAGGACCTGCAGGAGCAGTTGGAGCGAGCGGAGAGGCGGAACGCAGCCTACGAACGGAGTCTGAAGGAGAACGCCGGTCACATGATCACAGTCATCGAGACCATGCAGAAGCTGGTGGATAAGGTGAACCCCAGGGAACCACAGCGATGACGTTTTAGTCAATAGCCCTTCCAAAGTGACTTCCCCATTTGATATTGCTGGATAATTTATTGAAATTAAGCTTCAGGCCCTTGTTCTAAGGCAGTGTCTCCCAGTCCGGTCCTCAGGGACCCACTGATGGTCCACGTTTTTGCTCCTTCCGAGCTCCGTGCCAGATGGTCCACGTTTATGCTCCCTCCCAGCTACAATGTGGACTGTCTGGCAGAGTGCTCAGATGGAGCAAAACATGGACCAGCTTTGAGACCCAGAGGACCGGATTGGGAGACACTGCTCCAAGGTACAAGAGCGGCACCTTGGCACCTATCAGAGTCCACTCCCTCATCCACTGTGGCCTGTTCTGTCTGTGTTCCTGTCGGACAGACCACCAGCCTGACAGAGGCATGGAGCGACGGGGAGGAGAAGGCCTGAGGGGGGGGTTGTGTGCTGACGGGACCCTGGATAGAGCTGCACCGACCCCCGCAGAGGCGGCCGGACGGGGGAGCGCTGGGGGAGCATTTCGACAGTCACATCCACGGGCTCCGACACACTCATGCTTAACAATAATATGCAGCTAGTGTGCTGAAAAGAAACATCTGTGGACAAAGAAACAGGAGAAAATGTCAAGTAAAAAAATCAAGTATAAAACAAAACCTAATAGCCGTATGCTTCTGTCAGACAGCTAACGCCGTGAAGTTTTGTGAGGCAGAGGTCATTCACTGCTTTTAAAACTGTACAGAATTATTAAGGTGTAGGATATTCAGTGGCTGTGATTAATTCATAATTCTTGTTTAGGCTTTTTATTTTTTTAGTTTTTGGATTATGGTGTTGCGATACCAGGGCAGTTTAATGTTATTTTATTTTTTTCCCCCATTTAAGTTGGGGAGGACTAATGTTTATTCACTCGTTTTCTTAATCAAAACGTATATTTGTATGTGCACTCTAAGTGTCCAACCCCTGACGAAGCATTGGATTTAAACTATCCGAAACGTCTGCTATTTCTATATTAAAGTGCTCCAAAACAGCGGGACTATTTAGTCATTTCACCTTTTATGGGAACGTTACCACAAACATTTTGCCATTTTTTGGAAATGTGGACGTGTTGAATAAACTCATTTGATTGTGGAATGCTTATTTTATATATGTGGCAGTTTCGGTATTCCACCAGTTAAAAGATCAGAAACGATTTAATCGGTCATCAAGAACCGCACTGGTTCGTCTATAGTTGTACCAGTTATTTTATGTTTCATTTTGCTGGTAGGTTAAGGTGATTAAGGTTGTGTTACTTCACCTGTAGGTGGCGTATTATGTAACGCAATATTTACCATTAAAGCGTCGTTCGTACATCGGGGAAGGGCTCGTTTAAATATGCGGGTGTGGGGGTGGTTTCCAGTTTGACGCGATCAGAGTTACGCATGATCGCCGTCCCACCTCGGCCTGTCAGCAGAATCAATTTTAATTGGTATAAAAGTGTCTTATGGAGAGCAATTTATAAATCCTATTCACGACTAAGCTTTTTCCTTGTTCGGTTACGTAGACTGGACAAGTACGTTACGTACGTTTCCCAAAAGGGAATCATCTACGGTTACTGTGGTAGATTACGGGTAATGTTTTAATTGTTTTGCAGCATGTTTAGCTGAATGAAATGGGAAGAGCAGTGAGTCTGCTGTCTCATCCAGCGCGTCCGCCGGCTCGGACCGTCCGCGGAGGCTGGGCACATGTCTGTCAGTGAAGATCGAGTAAACTAGTGGGCTAATGGGCCTATCAATTATTATTCCTGCAGATATCTTTGCAAACAGTGTAATGCCGGCAGCTTCACTAAACACACGACTTACACGTGCGTCACTTCAGGACACCTGCTTTGCACACTGGAATCAAATAAACTCAAGTTACTGCTGTCTGGGCTCCATAACAATATTGTTTAACATCTCATCTGCTTCTAGGTCCCCCCAATGAGAAAATGAACGTTTTACAAGTTTTGGCGATTTATACCATCTTCACAAAAACCGGTAGCCACGATTATTAACTAATAATCTAACTAATAATCGTTGATTCTATATTCTGCTGTTTCCCGGTGAAATTTCGGTGACTAGTCTTGATATTTTAATCGGAAGAATTAACTCTAATCTACAATCGTCTCGGAGCTTTGCATTCACCCAGCGACATATCTGATGCAAGCATAACCCCAGTTAACTCCTTTCTCAGCTTTTGAAACCAGGGCAACCGATCACGCCGGGTGGACGCCGCAGCACAGAAAGCTCAACCCTGAAACTATACATGGTAATTTTATGGGAGCGTAAACTACTTTTGATTTAAACCCAAGTCAGTCTAAATCAGTTCAAAACTTCAATTCACCATGTTCTTGTATTCAGTACTTGCTTGGACTCTACCGAGGAATTCCGCTGTACTTATCATAAATACATGGTTAAAAGTAAAGATGTACCAACCCAAATGACGCGACCTTTCTTCTCAGCCGGCCGGCCTAATGCGTCCGGTGACGTCATCGAAGGGGACATGCTGAAGATGGTGAGTTTTTTTTTCTTTCTTTAAGTTATTTTAAAACGCGTACTGTTTCATATCCCTTATGACATGCCACAGTATCTGATGGAGATTATTTAGTAATAAAGCGCAAAAAGCATTCATTAAATGCATTGAATCGACCCATACTCAGGTTCACAAGCCCTGTACTACTTGGATTGAAACATTTTCCGCCCCTGACTGATGAGTTAGATGGACACGCAACTTCGTTTGGCTGCTACATTATGACGTCTCATTTTTATAGCCTAAGCCGTTGTCAGTTTTATTTATTCATTTTGTGAAAGTGACTTGAGTAGTATCCCTGCGATGGGTTGGTGCCCCATTCTGGGATAGGTGGCCCGGAGCCCCCCGACCCTGAGTAGGATAAATGGTTTCAGAAGATGGATGGATGGATGGATGGATAGTACTGGATAGATGAGTTGCAGTTTGAGTTCACATCCTGAGTTCAAAACGGTCCGTTTTTTTCTACTGTAGGTCTAATAAGTAGGCACGGAAAAGCCCACCTAACCGTAATATTAAAAGGTCCAGATGGGTTTTAATTTTGTTTGTGGTGGAAATTCTTAGGCCAAATCAAAAGCTGCAAATGTTGAAAACGGAATTTTATTTACAAATATTTCCTGTGTCGGAAGCGGGAAGACAGAAGCGCCGAAGGGCAGCTGTGGCCCGCAGAGAACGGGACAGTGATCGTGCCCTTTGTCATCAGCCCAGCGCTAAGTAAGGAAGCCGGGCCCTGGATAGAGACCCAAGCACCGACTCTGTGCGATGATATTGAATTTGCTTCCTTCGTTTCGCAGAAAACAAGACTGCTGACATCTGGGGCGCCTTCGAATTAATTTCGCAAAAAACTTGCGTTGTGTTTAAGGAGCGCACGACTGACACAGACTATCTGGAATTTGTCATCGGCGATGGGTAAGTGCCCCTCGTGTGGAACCGGGCGTTGATATTGTAGGAGCCCCTGTTATCTTAATTAATTTTAATGATCATTGCATCCAACTATGGCAAATGTACTTGGACAGAAGCTGATATAATTGTTGAATTTTCAGAGTTGGGTAATGAAACAAATGACACAAAGTCTCAGTCTGGACTTACTCTCTGGACTTGAATTACCCAACTCTGAGTTTTAGTGAAGTTTTCAGGTTTGTCATTAGCTATAGTATAAAAAACAAACTATATGGACGCCCCATTTGGCGTCTGCCAAAGTTAGGTTTTGAAATGTTACGTTTTCAGCCAAACCCTGAATAACGAATTTTGGTTAAACCTCGCCCCGTTTCCTTTCCTAGCTGCGCCTCTTTCGTGGGTCACTGTGGCGGCCGGCAGCCGCTCTTCATTGGCAAAAAATGTGCGACGGGCAATATTTGTCACGAGCTGCTACACGCGCTGGGATTTTACCACGAGCACGCGCGCAGCGACCGCGATGATTACATCACTGTACAATACCAGAACATTAAGCCAGGTAATGATGCCTTTCAGACACCCCTAGTACAAAACAAATACCAGCTGTGAGCATCTGCAGGCCATTTCTGCATTTTAGCTCTTTGCCCCACTGCCTCTAAGATTATTTATGCGATATTGAACTACTGTCCAATTCATTCAGCTTTGCAGCTGATTTCTCTCACCGGCTTCTGTTATTCATTATTATGGAAATGAATCTAAATGCAAACTGGTGCAAAGAAGCTTGGTATACCGTTGACCAGCGTTTCTCAACCCTGAAGTAAAGCACACATGCACCAAGCAGTCGAGAACGCAGAATACCTGGGACAGGTGTAATAAGAGTTGGGAGGGAGCAAAAATGTGGACTGCTGTGGGGGTCTGAGGATTGGGTTGAGAAGTACCACCTTTTGCAATGGCTGCTTTTTCTTCAGGAAGGAAAGAAGAGTTTTTTAAAAAAGATATCAATAACCAGGGTTTGCCCTACGATTTAAACTCCATCATGCATTACGGGAGGTGAGTGTTTGTCCTGCTATGCTGTTAGTTATAGTGTGAGCTCCTGTGGTGTTTGAAGGTTGTGTTCAACGTTCCAGCTATGAATTCTCTGCTAATGGGCAGCCAACAATTGTCGTCAAGAAAAAGGGAGCGGTCATTGGACAGAGGAAGGGTCTGAGCGATCTGGACGTTCGGCGACTTCGGAAGCTGTACGCGTGCGATAAGCACTGAGTCACTGAGTGGTCCTGCATGTACAGTCGTTTGGGGATTTTTGTCGATTTCACAACTGTTGGTGCTGAAATTTGGCTTGGTCTTGGAAATTGCAATGTATTTCAGCTAGTTCTGAACAGCATACTGTGTTTTGTCAAAAAAATATATATACTTTGTTGGAATTAAATTGCCTTTGTGGGAGGGGGGGGGGTAATGGGCAACTTAGTGGCATGTTCTTGATTGATGCTGTATCTGTTCTGTGCTAAGAGGACATTTTGAAATGGTGTTGGTAAAAGCAAGTATGAAATTCACAGTAGTGTCCAAGGTTAAATACGGATTGTCTACAATTTGGATTTTGAGAGAACCTAAACGGTCAATGCAGTACTACTGCGCAGAAATCCAGTGCTTGTAAACTCCTGATTATTTCGTAGTTGAAGTGCTTCTTGCATGTATTTATGATGGTGGAGGTGACCTTGAAACTGTTTCGTTTCTGGCTGACCAACAAACTATGTAGGGAGAGACGTATTTAAGGGACTCCAGCCCCGAATTAAGTTCTAGTAACGCTGTTGTCCTGCTGCAAAAGTGTTTTGAAACTTGTAACACGCAGCAAATTCATTAAAGGCTTCTAAGAAAATCTGTCGTCATGTTGTATGTGGGTCTTGGGTTTCTGGGGAGAAGACGGTGGGGGCTTCTTGGTAGTTTTTCCCTACTTGTGCCGTCTCGTGAATGATATTTGTGTTCCTGCTCAGTTTTCATATTTCCACAAGATGGCGCTATTTAACCACTAAGTAAGTTGCCTTGAGGCGTACATACAAGTAAATTACGTGTAATGTCTGCTCAGGAAAAAAAATCTGCCCTAATACTTTAATAGTATTATTGGTCATTTATGTGGGGAGGGTTGGACAGTGTCAGCATGGTGAGAGGTGAAACTATTGTAATGCTTTCTTCTCCAAAACTCAGGCTTAAGATGAGATCAGCAATCTACCATTCCGGTAGGTAAAGAATTAAGTAATGGAAACGGTCATGGTCGGCTTTCCAGACTGATGTGGTGCTTCCACTGCGTCTGCCATCTGGTAAAATGATCCATGGGCAGCGGTGCTGATGCTGGGTGTCTTCTCGGACCTTTGATTCATTAAAGAGAACCCCCAAGCCTTCTGTGAAATATTCTGTGCCAGAATTTGTGGGTCATTTTGAATGTTTATGGGGTTTTAATTGCACAGGTGGATTATATTTAGGGAGACGACCCAGAGAGTAACATTTACCATTCAAACCCAGAATATGCTTTCAATTATTTCTAAATCTACCTACTTAAATTGTAGAACAGCTGGTTTCGAAGGTTGTGTATAATTTAACTGGCATTTGAGATTTGCCTGGGTATTCAGATGAATTCTTCTTTTAAAAATACCCACCTCAATAGAAGAATTACTAGTTTATTCATAAATTCTCAGCTTTTGTCTGGACAAATGTGTAGCTAACAGTGTGACAAGTCAAAATAAAACTAAAATTTTCACATTTCTCATAACATTCAGAGTTCAGTGATCATAATCAGATATTAACATGTCTAACATAGTATTGTCCAAAGAATACAATAAACTTTTTTTTTTTTTTACTATTATTTAACGTGAAACTCTGGAGAAGAGTTCTGTATAGTCTCGAGGCAGATTTGTGGGTGAGATGGACTAATGCTGACTTTTATAACGGCGTTAAATGTCACCGTGATTTTTGTGTATCTGTGTGTGTGTGTCTGTGCGTGTGTATGTGTGTCTGTGTGTGTGTGTCTGTGCGTGTGTATGTGTGTCTGTGTGTGTGTGTCTGCGTGTGTATGTGTGTCTGTGTGTGTGTGTCTGTGTGTGTATGTGTGTGTCTGTGTGTGTGCATGTGTGTGTATCTGTGTGTGTGTGTCTGTGCGTGTGTATGTGTGTCTGTGTGTGTATGTGTGTGTCTGTGTGTGTATGTGTGTGTCTGTGTGTGTGCATGTGTGTGCATGTGTGTGTGTCTGTGTGTGTCTGTGTCTGTGTGTGTCTGTGTGTGTCTGTGTGTGTATGTGTGTGTGTCTGTGTGTGTATGTGTGTGCATGTGTGTGCATGTGTGTGTGTCTGTGTGTGTCTGTGTGTGTGTGTCTGTGTGTGTCTGTGTGTGTCTCTGTGCTCATACCGGCTTCCGATCCGGACAGGAAGGAACACTGGGATGACCTCATTAGTCACAGGCTCCTGGATGATGGACTTTGTTAGTTTGATTCTTTTCTTTCTTTGCTTGTGCTGTGATTTACAGGTTGCTTTCATGACCAGAAAGTGTTTGCAGTTATTACAGTGTACGCCAGCTGCATTTTTCTATGCCTTTGCAACATTTGCAGTTTAGCTGATATGTCGTTTTTTTCATGTTGCCTTGCATATCATGGATCAGTGGGCAGCGTTTTGGCCTCACAATCTCCAGTTTACATGCTCTCCCTCTGTTATTGTGGGCCTCTTCTTCCAGTCCAAAATACATGCTGGTAGGTGAATTGGTACCTAAATTGCAGTGTGTACCCTGCGATGAACTGGCATCCTGTGCAGAATGTCCCCTGCCTCGTAGCCTCTGGTTGCTGGCATAAGCGCTGGCATCTCTGTAACCTTGTGCTGGATAAGCAGTGAGCTATTAAGTGTGTTAGGCTTTAATCTGCATGAATGGCATGACTTAATAAAAGCATAAATTAAACTCTGGTCTTGGGAGGAGGAATTCTATAATTTCACTATTTTAAGTAGATGGGTGTTTCGTTTTTGTCAGCCTTTGCAGTTTTATAAAAAAAAATTCTGCCTGGATGGTCACAGGCTGTGTTGGCAAGCTGACTGAATGTGGTTACTATGTAAATACAACTGACTAAAATTTGAGTCACATACTTTTCATGTCCAGCTGAGATTTGGGTATTAAGAGGGGATCCCTGCTGAAACTGCTCGTCTCTTCACAAGCTGGGAGTTGACCGGTGCAGTGGGTGAGAGCTGAGGGTGAGCAGGGGGCTAATCAGGGGCAAAACCCTCTCTGGCACGCGGGGCAGCCTCAGCCTCAGCCGCTCGCCAGGATATCTTACTGGGGCGATTCGCCAGTCTGCTGGAGACTCCGAACGAGCCCAGTTGAGCGTATGGTCACAGATGTTAGGAAGAGTAACCTTCTGCACAGTGACATTTGCGTAATCGAGGTGTTTGCTGTATGTTACACCCAACCCAGGTCAACCTGAAATGCTGAAGGGGGCTGTGATGTCCCAAGTGTCCTAATGGAGTCGTGGTACGCAGGGGAATCTGCTTATAAGGCCTGGTGTCTGGTAGGATCACCCTTGTGCTGAAACAAAGTACTGCATAGCTTGTATTCTTGTAAAAATCCACCTGTAATTTGGGATCTGCAATGAACTGGCATCCCATATAGGGTTCTCTGCTTCCTGGATAGACTCCCCTCTTACAGTACTATACTCCTTACAGTCTTGTAGTACTTATGTAGATGATGGGTATAGATAAATATCATATTTGCTGCTAAAAATATTTACCCACGTATAATTCTTTAAAATATATTTATTTGCACAAATATAATTACACACTTTGTCAAAAGATGAGTCAGTTTGTGGAGAAATTGCAAGGGAACGGAGTAGATTTGAGAAAATATGATAACGGATGCTTTGAGGAAAGAGAGATTCTGCTCAAGCTGAACGGAACGGGGTCTTTCCGTCAATCCGTTACTTAAGGACGGAGCCCGAAGACGGGGCGCTACCCGTGACGCCAGGTTTGACAGCTCCGTGCCAAGAGGGGGAAACGCGGCGGTATTAATGCTGGGGCTGAAGCGCAGCGCTCTCAGTGCGGGAGGAGGGAGCCGAGGTGTGCAGGCGGTGCGGGCGCTGCAGCGGGAGGCAACACAGCCGAGGCGGATATGAAGCACCATGGGGGCGCAGGGGGTTCCTCTCCCGCAGCCAACACTCGCAAAACGCCGACTGTCCTGGGAAATAAAACCAACCATATGAGCGGTTCATGATAAGGAAAATGACATTTCGTCTTATTTTTGACTAGAACTAAGTTTGATCATCTTATTGCACCGAGAACATTTTTAAAATATCGCGATGGGAAACTTCTGTGCGCGCAACCTTTTATTTTAATTAGATGTGGTCTACGACATCATACGTTAAAGGTAGGACTCAAAACTTTCCCAGAATACTACTAAGAAATCTTTATCTTTTGGTGGTCATAACTGATGGTCAATTAACTTAATCGTTTAGGAACATTAACTGGTAAGAGAATTTTTTTAACCCTAATTTTACACTCTCCGATTGTTCTTCGCCTAAATGCATCGCTGTAATTATTAATAAGCTTTTACTAAATAAGACAACGTAACAATTTGCTTCTCTTCTCCAGCCGGTCAAAATGACATTTTAGACTTTTAAAACACGCGAAACTGTCTTTCTCTGCCCAAAGTACGTATTTTAATTAATCATACGGCACAACGACAAGTCGTGGTTCTTTTAATGTAAAATTTAAAATACAAATTGCCTTTTTGAATTGTTTGGCCGTGCAATATGGCAAAACATGTAAACAAAGTGCCTTGGATCCGCTAAATGTCATGTATCTTCATTTTGATTTGATTATGAAATAAAGGACTAATAGTTACGAACAATAAGAAACCTTGAGGACGAAAGTCAAATGTCCATCATCTGCTGGTGAGAAAGGGCTTGATTGAGGATGAGGACACAGCGTTTCTCCAACAGGACCAAGAAAGGCTTTTAATGCTGCTGTTTTTGCCTCCTTTAATTTAAAATTATTTCTGTTAGACGGGAAACATTTTTTAATTTTTTTTTAAAATTTTTGCTGTTACCTCTCAGAACCTCCACCGACCAGTTTCATGATGGATTTGTCTCTGGGTGGCGCATGCAAATCAGTTTGGCTTGGTCTGGCCGGCAGTAACCTCAGTACCAGCAGAGGGACTAGTGGCTCCAGCCCCGCATGCAACCAGAGCATCCTGAAGCATCCGTACTCGCTGGCGGCCACCGCTGCCTTCGCTACCACTATCACCACCATGATGCTCTTCACTATCTTCGGCAACATTTTGGTCATCATCGCCGTGCTGACCAGCCGTTCCCTCCGCGGGCCCCAGAATCTGTTCCTGGTATCGCTGGCTGCCGCTGACATCCTCGTGGCCACGCTGATCATCCCCTTCTCCTTAGCCAACGAACTGATGGGCTACTGGTATTTCCACTCGACGTGGTGTGAGATCTACCTGGCGCTAGACGTGTTTTTCTGTACCTCGTCCATCGTGCACCTGTGCGCCATCAGCCTGGACCGGTACCTGTCGGTGTCGCGGGCCATCAAGTACAACGCCCAGCGCACCCCCGGGCGCATCAAGGCGGCCATCCTGGTGGTGTGGCTCATTTCGGCTGTCATCTCCTTTCCCCCCTTGCTCTCCATGAATAAGAGGCAGGAGAGCCAGCCAGGCCCCCAGTGTCAGCTCAATGACGAGCGCTGGTACATCCTCTACTCCACCGTCGGCTCCTTCTTCGCTCCCTGCCTCATCATGATCCTGGTCTATGTGCGCATCTACCAGATCGCTAAGCAGCACACGCGCTGTCCGCCGGGGGAGCCCAGGAAGGAGGGTGTCACTCATGCCTCGGAGATCAAGCCTCAGGCACAGCAGAATGGCAGCGGCAATGGCAGTGGTGTGGATATCGCTCAAAATAGGAGCCTACAGAGACCCCCTGACCTTGCCGTCCCGGCTTTGGCCAACAGGGGACAGGCTGAGCAGCCTGCCAACTCCCATGGCAAACTGCCCTCGCCAACACCAACTCCCAGTCCAATAACGCCCTCTCCCATCATCAGCCCCAAACCCTCTCCATCCACCGGCGCCGCCATGGTCAGGCTGCCAGAGGACATCTTTAGACATGAGGAGAGGAAGGGTACTATGAGGCGAAGTGCCGACAACAGCAACCGTGACAGCTCCAGCTCGGGCTCAGATGTAGAGAGGGGGACTATTGGACCCCGAGGTGACGGGTCCTCCAGCTTGGCAGGGTCTCCAGGCGGTGGGCTTCTCACCCCAGGCTCAGCACGGCGCTGTAGAGACACTGTCGCCACGTCGGAGGGAACGGTGTTAGCTGAGAAAAAGGCCAGGCTGGAGAGCACACCCAACACTGCCCGACGAAAAGCCCTCGTCAACCGCGAGAAACGGCTCACCTTCGTGCTGGCCGTGGTCATTGGGGTCTTTGTGGTCTGCTGGTTCCCTTTCTTCTTCTCCTACAGCCTGCAGGCCATCTGCCCAGAGTCCTGTAGCCTCCCGCAGCCACTCTTCAAGTTCTTCTTTTGGATCGGCTACTGCAACAGCTCTCTCAACCCCCTGATCTACACCATCTTCAACAAGGACTTCCGCAAGGCCTTCAAGAAGATTCTCTACAGAAGCAGAAAGGACACGCTCTTCTAGAAGGTCGCTCCGCCTTTGAGAGTAGGCAGAGCTGCTTCGGGGATGACCGTAGTGCTGAGGTGGTGTGTCATTTCTTGATTGCGTGGGGTTTGCTGGACATTCGTCTCCTGTGAAAAAAGACTTGATGACCTTCTAAAGAAGCTGATTTGAGAGAAGGAAAAGAACATTTTTGAAGATATTTGGACAAACTGCTTGACAGAAGTTATGTATTTTGCTGTGGAACCTAAACAAACATTTGTGTATCTGTAAATATCTTTGTATTATATATTTAGCTGAACATAAAGAATTCACAGTACTATTGTAAATTTGAATGAAGATTAACCATATCAAAGATATGGTTTTAGAACAGGTTTTTAAGGTATTCAGTTAAAAATACACAACATTTTAAAAGGAGACTCTAACTAAAATTATAATAATTTTGACAGATTTAAATTGCCATCGCATTTTGCCCCCGGCACAAAAAAGTGTGTAGAAAGATTAAAATGCACTTCAGACATGAGTGTATTAATGCAGGAACTGAATGATGCACTTTTGGGGGGGGGGGGGGGGGTGTTTTGTGTTTTTTTTTTTTGGTTTTTTTTGGGGGGGTTTTGGCAGGAGGCCCGCCCCCCCCCCCCCCCCCGGGGCGGGCGGGCGGGGGGGCGGGGGGCGGGGGGGGGGGCGGGGGGGAGGGGGGGGGGGGGGGGGGG
>JAODJX010000119.1:28360590-28380172 GCA_026776945.1 Isichthys henryi | reverse complement strand
TAGTGACCTAATTAGTGAGTTGCAGCGAAAACCAGCACACACACCGGCCCTTTGCGGATAAGATTGCCCACCCCTGTTATAGACTGATGAGTGTAAGTGTGAAATATCAGGGTGAGGGATCCGTAAGAGCTGGAGGGTAGAATGCATGCATTCCGCAGGTGTGCTTTCCTCTGTCAGCTTTCGGGCTGGGTAATCTTTATCAAATCCATGCCAGTTTCGCCCACCACATCTATACCATTCCTTCATTTTCTACAAGATATCGATTGAAAACTCGACTGTCTAACTCGCCTTCTGTCATCATTTAATTTCTGGGATCTGCAGCAAATTGCCAGAACTTTGTGAAATAGAGTTGTGTTGTGACGCTTGCACGGATGATGAGGTCAACCTAATTTGGTTAGGACTGTTTCTATGAACTTAGGGGGAGACTGGCCAACTGGGACTCTGTTGTCCATCACCTGTATGGCATCAAGGCTTCGACAGTTGCTGAAGACATGCAAGTCACTCACCAGCACACATCAACCATAGTGCTATCAGTAGGCTGGGGTTAACAAGCTCATGTAGGAATGTGATTAATATTTGCATTTTGCTTTCTGTAAACATCTGCCACAGCACAGGGATATAGATGCCACCGCTGGCCTTGGCCTTCCCTTATGATTTCTGGCTGCTTGCCAATTGAATCAGAGGTTTGTGGGCGATAGACCATGGTCCCGTAACTCCACAGACTCAGGTCCAGATCAGAGCATGGGAATAGACCAGGCTGGTGTGTGTTCCCTGCATCTGAGGTGAAAAACCATGTCTTTCTTTGCAACACACGTACAAAATGAATGATTTCATCTCAGAATATCACTTCCAAGCGGAATGACCCCTCAAAGCAACGTCAGTCGAATCTCGCGTGGTGCCCTATGCAAGCTTCACCACCAGTGCTTAGCCTGAAAACTTTGCTTTGCCTGAAAACATCGACAGCGCTTCCCATTGGATATCTTTCCCTCACGTTCTGGCTAGAGATGCACCGATCAGCTGGCCAGGGACCGCAATCGAGCGATTTTCAGAATTCTTGGCCGGGACCGGAGACAGGCAGCTGGCAGACTCAGGTATTTCCCATACTGAACTGGTCATTACATTCATGTGCTGCATGTCATACGTACGGAGCCTCAGGGAATAGCCTCATAGCCAGATGCTAACATGTCTTTAGCGTGGAATTTATCCACTGTGATTGAAGACGATGTATTTCTAATAGATATAAACCCAAAGTAAACCATGGGGGAACCACCACAGAAACGTGGTGAAACATTGGAGGCAAAATTTAAACTGATTATTAAACATATACTAGATAATCTTGAAAAGAAATAATCGCTAAAATGATAAAGCTAAGATCAGTTACTGTAAGGTTTTATCCTACAGGTATGTGAGAGTAAAAATGTTTCAGCGAAACTTTAACCCGCTGCATGTCCGACCAGTATGAAGTTATGAAAAAGCCTCATTATTATTGTTATTATTTTGTTATTTAAATCTGTTGCACCTGCTCTTGTTTAGCAAAGTAAAATATGTCAGATAAAGTCGGGTGCACAGCAACTCATTATCAGGTGTGTTAACTGTACCTCTTTCCAGTCACAGAGCACTTTATTTTGAGCTTGTTTAAGTGAGAGAAGATCCTGTAATTTGGTGCTGTTTAAGGGAAATTGTAAAGTTTAACAATTTCTTTTATTATGAAAATAAAATTTTGCATTTAAGAGAAGATTCTTTTTGCTTGTATATGCTGTCAATTATAGTACTTAGAAAATCGGAATTGGCAGATCACACTCGCAGAAAAATTGGAAATCGGAATCAGCCAAGAAAATTGCAGTCAGTGCATCTCTCATCCTGGCTTTTCTAAAGGGTCTTTGCCTGGCCCTGGCAGACGTTTCAACAAAACAGAGTCAGTGAGCTCATCCTGACACAGCCCTTCACTCTACATTTGTCTCCTTTGCGTTTGTTTGTGGGCTGAGTGAACAAATAAAAAGCCCCTACTGACTCCAGGGGTCAGGGATAATCCAATATCGGTAATCATCATCTGTGATGATCCTTTATGGCGTAGCCGACATATCGGTCCCTTGTTGTATAATTTGCAAGATATGAGCTCTTAACATGAAACTGACTCACACTGACCCATTACTGTTTGTTATTTTTTGGATGGATGGATTGACAACAGGAGGGAGGGGAGATGGGAGGGGAAGATTGAGAGACTGAGAAGACCGAAGTGGGTTTGTGTCAATGGGAAGGTGATGCTGACAAGGTGAGAAAAGTGGGGGCGGAGTGTGAAGTGAATGTTTAAGATGCTAAGGTGACTGGCGTGGGGAGTTTGGCCAAATCCTTCCTCTGCCAAATAGAAATATTTTTATTCCAAAATCTTTTTAGAATCCTGAATTTTTAAAGATCATTGCACACTAGCATAAAGGCTACCCCGTCAGTGTTATTATAAAGGAACACTTGCACAAAAGCATTGGTGTCTGTCACCAGCTAATAAATTGATCACGGGGTAAAGCAGGTATTCTAGAAGTTTCACACAAGTAAAATTGAAAATTAAATCCTTCGGCTCCCGTGGAACAATAAATAAATGTATTTACATACAATTCAAAGAAATCTGCTGTACACAGGAAGGCTAATACTTCACAATCTGTATGTGTACAGCCAGTGGACTTTGTAGGTGGTCTGACAGCTACATAATTACATTCGAATGGGGCAGGGGCAGTGCGAAAATGGCTGAATCACGTCTTGAAGTGAATGCTGATTGTGCTTTTCTGTTTCCTGGCATCTGTACCCCTACGCCTGCCAAACGTAAACTTCGCAGCACACAAGCTGAAGACTCCCAGCTCTGAACTTTAATTAAAAACTTAACCCCAGTAGCGGGGAATTAAGTGTGCAGTGGTACATGACTGCGGAACCTCCCTGTAAGTTAACACCACCAATCTGCATTGTTCTGTATTGAGTGTTTGTCTTACCATTATATTGACAAAATGCTGTCGTTCATCTCCTCTAGGTTTGTTATTCTGAATTTAGATTGGAAAATCAATTAAAAGATCCACTGAATATGCAAATAATAAGAGGTAGAGGAGGGTAATGTATAAAACTCAAATGGTGGGTGGTTTCTTAAGCACAATTTAAACACTTCAGGTCAAATGGGGCCTACGTGCATTAATAATGTGTGTCTTGTATTATTGTCGTTGTTTCACTTTTGTTGACACTGTAAGGCATCTGTAAGTGAAGCTTTAAGAACATTTCTTTTCAAAGTCTGCCCCAAGGGAGAAGGAAACATATAAACATCTCTGGAGAATATGGCTACATTTGAGGAGCCCTGGTTTGCAGCACATTGTAGCTTTAGTGCTGAATCTCTCTTGTAGGATAGCAACCGGGGCAATGGATGAGTTAGCAGTGACGTTAGCTTCTGGTCAAACATCCTTAATTCAATTCGGTCATAATGGTGTTTGCTCTTAAGTGTTCCTTTTCTGTTAGGTTACGCCGTATTTTCTCTCGTCTCAGTGCCGGAGACGCCCATCATGTCAGGTTAGTGCCGGTAAAAAGGCAACAGCTGTTTTTCCGTCGCACTGGGAGTGAGGGTCGGACCGGCCACTGTGAACCCAGGCCTGACGGAGCCTGATGGAGCCGACTTTCCGCATGAATTTTTCTCAGACAGGAAGCAAAGTTTTCAGACACTCAGGGGGAAGAATAAGAATGATAATTTTATGACAAACCATTAAAGATAAATTTTAGGTAGCTGCGAATTTTCAGGGGCGGAATTGAACTCGCTTCGCATGGAGGGAGACAAATGCTCTTCCCTTCTTCCAAGACATGATGAATATACATTTTAATATCTGCTGATACAATTATATGTCTTCAGTGATGTTCATTTATTAGTGTTGAGAGATGTAATGATTCTATACATTTGCCAGGATTTTCGTGCTATATAGGAAGGAGTAGAAGACTAAGGGAAATGAGTTAAACCAGGTAATGAATCACAGTACTTTCAATTTATTGCAAGTCTCATTCCTCCCATTATATCTGGTGAATGTAACTCTGTGGGTTGGGCCTCTGTGCCTAAGGTCAGGTCATATTCTCTGCTCGCCCAGAGTGGTCACATCTCTGTTGGCCCTGTGAGCAAAATCCTTAATCCCAGAAATACTCCCCAAAGCTGCTGTGTAAATGGCTGATTCTGCTCTCTGACCCCAAGCTTCACTCTCAGCCAGATCTGTCTCACAGGAAAGCCTGATGGAATAAGTGAAGATTCAGTGGTAACACATAAGCTTAAAGGTCACAAATAATATATTATTATAATGATTCATGAACCAGCTTTTACTTTATGTATTATTTAACCACAAAAAGTACATACTTAACAGCAAGTCATTGATCTCAGTGTTCACATAAAATTTAGTTAACCATTATTATATAGAGTACATAATCGTTATCAACCTACTAGATACTGGTAAATACAATTCGAATGAACCAATGAGTAGTTTTGCTCAAGTGAAAAAGGGACGTGGGACCTACTATTTATTTATTAGCTATAATAATTATTGTACTTATCTAGAGAAGTGGGATCCCAAAAGTTTCAGGCCACGACCCCATTTTCATGAGTGGGCAGGGGTGCGGGTGGGGGGGGTCACTGGGGTGGTGGACCCCCCTTATCCCTCAATAGATTTTGTCAGTTCAGGGGGGCTTTTAGGAACTTTCGTTTGCTGACTGGACTCCGCCCCCTCAGTAGGTATTTGACGACTTTTCTCTCGATAGATTTATTGCAACGGATCGGTTCAAATAAGATTTTTCTTCGCGATTTTAAGAATTTAGAAACATATTCTAGAAATAATCTTGCAACTTTCAGTGCTTAACTTAATGGTTAAAAGGACATCAGTGTAGCAGCTAGGTAAGTACATTTTAATAAGAGAATAATAGGGTATTATTTGTGACTTCAGGAAAGTGTGACCGACTCGATTTCTTTGTACCTGTAAAAGGGCAATAAAAAGATTCTATGCTTCCTTTACCATCTGTACATCATCTGAGGATATCTTTCAATTTTTATATTTCCGTTTTATACACATCTTCAATACTTAAATTATAGGATGACTATTTGGATATTAGTTACCAGTCCAATTACTGAACCTCTTGCCTGCCATTATTATCATCATCGACAATAATTAGCAGTGCTTAGTTTGTAAATCAAAAGGTTCCGGATCGCGAAGGGTGTTTGAGAGCAGAGGGTGATGAGGTGAGTGCAGCTTCTGGAACATGAACCAAACACGGCGCTGAAAACATGTACTTTTTAGAATAAGGATGAAAAAACTGCATGAGAATTGGGCTGAAAATGAAAAGACAGAATTATTTTATTTATGAATTACTTTATATATATACTGTATATATATATATATATATATATAGAGAGAGAGAGAGAGCTGCCGGATCCGCACAAAACAGCGTCCAGAACTCAGACAGTGAAAAGCAGAGAGGTCCTGCAAGGCGTTCCAGCGGAGTCTTCGCACAAATCGTGCGCAGATAATTGGCCTCTAAACGAGATTGCCACATGGGTACTGAGAGGTCTGTCACCGTATCACGATGCCAAACTGAGCACCAGCAGTGGTAAAGCTCCTTGCACATCACCATTAAATGAGCACAGTCATTATCACTCATTTTTAGTGGATTATGCACTTCTGTGAGATGTGCTCATTGAATGAGAGCATGAGTTCGGTTAGCCGGGTAGTAATTGCACTAATAGCCTCACTTTGGTACCATCCATTCAGCCACGAATCACTTATTCTGGATAGGGTTGAAGGTTTGCAGGACACTACATCCAACTTCTAAACATTTATTCAAGTCAGGGGCACCTGGAGCAAATCTGGGGAAGCATGGAGCAAAAGGCTGATTCATACACTGGATGGGATACGCATACAAACACAGTCATACTTTATGGGCAAATTAAAGATACGTATTACCCTAAATGCATGGGCACGTCCCCCAATATCGGACCACCCGCCTGTGCAAATCTTGTCATTGTTTCTCCTCAGTTAAAATCACGTTTCATTCTCCATGAAGCTTCAGTCTGACCTGCACCCTCTGCAGCTGCCGCCAAGTCCTCAACAACGTCGGATGAACAGATAACATTTCTCCAATCGCCATTCATAGTGGCACTTTTTGCCATTTAATGCATTTCTGTCATAATACACAGCAAACAGATAAAGGGAATTAAAAGCGCCTTGCTTATCTTTCATTATAAATCCACGCATTAATGAGGCCAATCTGCAGCGCATTCAAAGCTTGCGGACAAAATCGTATACCTAACGAAGACTGTAATCCTATATCATCATTTTATGACATGAATCAGTTATTTTTTAAGTTGTGTTTAGTTGAGAAAATGCAGCCTAAACACTGATAGTCTTATTTTAAATCATGAAATCCTTTTTATTTTTAAATTATTTTTAAATCCTTCTTACATATCATGCTTTCACGATTTGACTATTGCATGTTTGCACTGCACCCACCAATTCGGTCCCCGCAGTGTCAGTAAAAAACATTGATTGTCAGAATCCAGTTTTTACTGAACTCGCCCAATCGGCTAGAAGCAAACATTCTTAAGTTCCTCTCCTGGCCTCGACCTTGCAGGCAGTCATACATTTTTTAAGCCTATGATTTGTTTCATACCCATTCTCCATGTCAGTGTCAGAATCACTGTTAATGTTCATTGTTTCAATGTGTTTATCTGATGAAAATGAATATAAAAGACAGTGAATCACGGCCAGATTACGGCACATTCAAGTAGTGGAGTAGGAAAGATTGTTTTTAAAGATATTCTTGTTTTTTTGTTATTTTACTTTAACACCAGTGCTGCATCAATTGACTTGTAAGGTCCAATGATGATTCCTGTTCTGAAAATTGAGAAATCAGCCGAGGTGTCGAAAGTTAAAAATACATATTCTTTGACATAATGAATAACATGAGAAGACTTGCAGATCTGATCATATCTGACATTAACAAAAAACATCGCTGGGGAGAAAACTGAGAATTAACAGGGGAATAAAACAGCCCCACTTTCTATTGAAAGCTGTGAAGGGAGGTAGACTCGGAGAGATCAATATTCCTGTCTGTGGTTTCATCAATAATACGTTCATTCACCTGTGTTTGAAATCCAGCACGTGAACCTGATGAACGCACTTTGAAGCACGTGACCCTGAATAGGATGTCAGTCCATTGCACATGATTAAAACCAGTTTATGTAGTCACATGCCTTTGGACTGTGGGTGAAGGCCTGCACAGACATAGGGAGAGGATGCAAACTCCATAATCAAGGATGCAGAGCTTAGAATCAACCGGAGACCCCAGGAGGCATCAGTGCTACCCACTACCTCATAAATATTGTCATTAATACTACAGTATGTGTTGCACACGTCTCTGGTATTGCACCTCTAAGTTTTGCACATATAAAGGAGAGCACTGTAAACCAGTGCTTCCCAATCCAGTCCACATACAGTCCAAGTTTTTGCTTCCTAAATGTAGACGGCCTGGTATGGAGCACAGAGGGAGCAAAAACGTGGACTGTCTGTGGGTCTGCAAGTACCGGATTGGGAAACACTACTGTAAACTATAAACTGTAGATGTTCACCTTGCTCAAATTTATCCTCTGTTCCCACTCTGCTATGTGGGTCCTATTTTCCTGGGATGTTTCTGATCTGGTGAACCCGTGTCCCTCTTCGTGACACACATGCTAGAACTTTCCCCAAAAGACATTTTGCTCCCCTTTGCCTCTGTATTTCTGAGGCCTGTTGCCTGATTGCTCCCAGACTAGCTGTGCTTATGGGAACATTACCATAACAGATATGGTGTATTAACTCCCTGTAATAAATGCTGATGGTATCCACTGCGTGCCTCCGTTTTTTCGAGGCTGAATGGCACAGAGAGAGCAAATGGCAGCATTAGAGAGGCGCTTTGCTGTCGAACACCACGGTCCATCTGACTCCTGAATGTGAGGGCTGTGGGTTTCACAATAATCTCTCCTTTCCTCGTGTTACTGCTCCTCAACTTTCTTTTCTTGTCCCACATCTAAGAAGAAATGATTGACATCCAGCTTATTGTGTTACAGGGTGACATGGGCCCCCATTGACTTTGCTAATCTCGCGACTTGCTGGAGCGGTGAACATCTTCACTGAACCGAGTGCACTGAATACGTCCCAGTGCTCGGCCAACTCTCTGGTACGAGGCCGGTTGTATTCAGAAAAGACAAGACACGCATCTTCTCAGCATCTATTGCCCATGATTTGATCTTTAGAAGAAGCTGCTGCCCGTCATGGTGTATGAATGAAGTTTTCTTTGTGTCCTTTAATACCCTTAATTCCAAGCAGGAGAACTGACAGAAAACGACATCTAAGAGCTTCAGCAGTGCTCCAGGAAGCCCCCATTCCTCTGAATTTTTTCTTTAACTACAGTAATATCCAGGAAAGGTCAATGTAATGCATGTGATCATCATGCTTTTTGTAGGGTTGTTCCATTTCCTAGATTAAACAGAAACATAATGTATAATAATAAAGTATGAGTACAGGTTCATATAAATTTGTTTCCTTGCTTTACCCCATCTTGCTCTCCATAGCTTGGGGGTCACAGCACAGGGTCAACCATCGCGCAGCCCCCCTGGAGCTGGGAATTACAGGCCTTGCTCAAGGGTCCACAAACACGCGACTGTTCTGTCGAGGTCAGGGCTTAAACTGGCGACTGTCTGATCACGGGCACACAGATAGCTGAGCCACTCACCGCGATCTGATTCCAATCCAGTTCAAAGGAGTGTGATTTTTTTAAGGCACTTAACACTTAAAGATCTGTGATAGTAAACGAATTTTCCAGGGGGGAAACTGGGTGCTTATTGGAATTCATTTTGAGCTGTTTTATTGTCAGTTAATTTACATACTTAGTTCATTTTGGACATTCAAGTATAAGAGTTCCAGTGCAAAATGGCAATACATAGCACAGATTAGATCCCCTTCAGTTTGCATCCTACCACAAGAGGCCTACACAGGGCGCCATCTCACTGGCACTCCATCCCACTCCAGTTCACTTGGACAATAAAAACTCCAGTGTCAGGCTACTGTTTCTAAACCATAGGTCTGCAATCAGCACTGTGATCCCCTCGGTGTTTGCTGCCATGTCACTGAATCTGGGACTTTGCATCTGAAACCTTCTATCTGCACTTTCTCATTGGTGGACCTTAGCATGTATGGGTGAGAAACAAAGACTGCTGCCTCTCACAGGGCAGTCAGCGTCCACACCTGACAGTCTGTAAACCCTGTTCACACTTGGCAGTCTGTAAATGGACACAGCTGCAGTTGCATCGTCATGCTCGCTAATGACACCGTCCACCATGGACCTGAACATCAACAATGATGAATCAGCTTACAGAGAGGGTGTTAGGCTCCATGCAGTGTGATGCCAAGACTGTGACATCTTCCTTAACATCAGCGAGATATAGGAGCTGGTCATGGATTTCAGGAAGCAGGATTTAGAAAATGTTCTCATTTACATCAATGGGGAGGCTGCGGAGAGGGTCAGCATCACAGCACACGTCACACATCAACAGCAAGCAAGGAGGAATGCCACCATCTGTCGTTTCTAAGATTCCTAGAGAAGTGTGTTACCCCGTATTCGGCTTCTGCAGATGCCCAGTGGAATTCAGACTCACGAGATACATTACATTGTGAAAACTGCTCCGCTTGGTGCTGCAGATGGTTGTGAAGACACATCTGGCTTGACTTCAGGATATCTCCACCACACGCAGGCAACATCATCAAGGAATGCAGTCACCCCGCAGAGCTACTTTCCTCCCTCCTCCCTTCTAGAAATAACCACCAGAACATCAGCACTCAAACCAAAAACTGCATTAACCTGGGGGCCAGCAGACCACCCATCAGCTGCTAAGTACAATACAGAGTGCTGTAGCTTACGCCGTGCGTCGCCTGTACACTCTGTCGTTACCACTCATTTGTTTTTGCGATGCAATTTATTATGTTATATTTGTCTTACTTATTCTTCAGTGCTTTTATTGTTTTGTGTTACATCTTGTCTGCATCACTTACAGATCCTCTTGCCCCTAATGTCTGATGCTGTTATTTATTGTCACTCATTTCCTTGTCACCTTTCCGTAGCTCAGTTGGTGAAGCAGAGGACTATATTGCCGAGACCTTTAGGTCGCTGGCTTCAGTTCAGCTTGAAGGATTGTGACTTTTTAAAGACACTTAACACTTAAAATTTCTAACCCTGTGCTCTGACCCCAAGGTGTCCTCTCACTTCTGCTTGTGTGTTTCAGTGGAGAGGAAGATACTAGACTAAGAATTCCAATATACCCATACTCTTAGTTGTATTAATGACAAATAAAATCTTATTATAAGTGACAGTCTGCATTGAGGGATGTCTGAGGTTACAGTGCTAAACACTGGGGCCACTTTTCTGCCACATCCAGTCATTTATTTTAAGAGAAATACACATTAAACTTGAATAGAACCCTGATTTGAACTTATGCTGCAGTCTCTCGTAAGGTATCTAGCATTATTATAAATGTTGTATTTTATGCAAATTTATTTCTCTGTTTATTTATTTCTAAGTTCTCTGCATTTAGATACTCAACTTGGAACTTTACCCAAAAAGACAATTTCCATACATTTATGCATCAATCAAATGATAATTAATATTAATATTTTACACCTAATTATTGCAATTAGAATCATTTAAGTTCTGTGTAACCCAAGGTTACTGTGCCGTATTGACTTTGGCAGGGCTGGGCTTTGATGCACTCCCCCAAAAAAAAATAAATAAATACTTGTAGTGGACAGGATTATCTGGGTGGGGAGGGAAGGAGGGACGTGTAGTGCTACTTGCAGAGATGCCAAGAAACAGGCCCCCGCTGAAATTCACAGCTCTGTTGGCCAGCAGGACTGTGCTTCCTCCTGGCCCCTCCCACTCCTGACCTCTGGATCAGAAACATCTCTGATGGCGCCAAGGACCTCAGATCCCTGCAGCAACGGGGGGGAGGGGGTGCCTTTAATAGGCAGTGATAAAATGTTAAGCAGGGAAAATCACAACGGGGAATTTCATTTTCATTCACTTTCTTGCCCGTAGGTTACGCATACATGTCCATAGCATCGTCCACTCACTATGATAACTCAGAGGTGCTGTCTTCAGTTGGAATCCAAGTTTCTGAGCTGACATAATGCATTAGTCTCCCACCAAACATAAATACAGCTAAATACCCTTCTTAATGTTCAGAAAATGAGAGTTGTTTAGATCTGAGTTTAATCTTCACCTGGCTGAGCTCCCTCCCTGGCAGAAGCTCTCAGCGATCTCCCCAGATCCACCATAGGAGAAGGCTGCTTCCATTTTAGCAACTGTTCCGTCGTTTGTTTCCTTGCTGGTCCTTCTGCCTCGATGCTGATACTTAATCCGAGCTAAGAGATAAAGGTTAGAGATGTTTATAGGTAGGAAAGATGGTGCATGATGAAAAGGAAAAATCTAAAGGCAGATAAATTCCTGCAGTGCTGTCATAAATTTTGAATGAAATAATAGATAGTGATGAATGATCATAATGATTCCCGTGTGTAAGAGTGGAAGATGGAGAAAGGTCACAGGTCAAATGGGAACCACCACTTCGTCGCACTGTCATCTGTTCACACAATCAGCCTCCCAATCCCGAGCCTGGGGGGGGGAGGGGGGGGAAGGGCGGTGTCAGCAAGCTGTTCATCATCATTATCATTTTAAAATATCGCGTGGCTCCTTCTTGCCTGAAAAACAGCTCTACTCCCACGCGCGAGGGCCATTATCCGTGATTGTGCAGCTCCGAACAAGCAATCACAAGGCCGCGGAGGAAAAGAGAGAAAGAGAAAGACAGGCAGCGATTTTTTTTGTCCGCCGTGGACTGTGTGCTGCTGTGTTAATGTTTTCCTACCTAAAAGCAGGCAATCAGGCGAGCGCGTTCTAGTTATGAGCCATCCCGCTAACATTTAGCCCAGGCATTAAGAATCCCCCCTTTTTTTGTTTTAATTACCACACTGACTAATGATGCTTATTTGATTAACCTTCTGCTGAATGTGATTATTTAAAGGTTCCCCCCCCAAGTCTTTTTAGTACCTGATGAAAAAGGTGTAATAGAATATGGCACATTGACTGAATCTGACATGCTTCTTGGGTGGTGGTGTTATTAAGTATCATATACCAGGACCGTGCTGTAGGAGGCGATGTGACTAGTTACAAATCTGACAAACGGAAACTCTGGGGTGGTTTTGCTGCTGTATCTATTTCCCTTTTATACAAATTAGGTTACTTGCCTCCAAGGAAGGAGATTGATAAGAACTGCAGTCAGGGGCGATTCTAGGATTCGATCCTTAAGGGGATCCCCAGTGATAAATTGGCCGAGGGGGGAGTCCTCGATGAATAAAATTTGCAGAACTGGGGGGTACAGAATGTGTATGAAAATATGGGATAAATCACTAAATGGATTTAGAAAAATTATATTTTGGTGGGGGGTCTGAGACAAAAATAGATCCACCTATGCAGGGACATATACAGTAAGTATATTAAGTACAAGATCAATTATTACTACAAATGCTAGCAGGCAGTCTGTGAGGAGCCGGAATCCTATTTGGGCAGGCAGTCTGTGAGGAGCCGGAATACTCTTTGGGCAGGCCGTCAGTGAGGAGCCGGAATACTCTTTGGGCAGGCAGTCTGTGAGGAGCCGGAATCCTCTTTGGGTAGGCAGTCTGTGAGGAGCCGGAATCCTCTTTGGGCAGGCAGTCTGTGAGGAGCCAGAATCCTCTTTAGGCAGGCAGTCTGTGAGGAGCTGGAATCCTCTTTGGGCAGGCAGTCTGTGAGGAGCCGGAGTCCTCTTTGGGCAGGCAGTCTGTGAGGAGCCGGAATCCTCTTTGTAATCTGTGCTCACACCTTTACTATGCACATCCCAGCTACAGCTATATGTGCGCCAGGCCTCTGTACCCACAAGCCAGGGACAATAATTTTGCACCAAGTCATTTAAAATACAACTGGCACATTGTGTACTGCTAATAAAAAATGCCATTTTACTAACTGTTTCACATAAATATTATACAGCCGAGAATATGAGATTAGAGTTTTTTTTTATGAGATATTCTGATATTAAATTGATTTCCCTTTTACTATTGGGTGTAGAGAACTGCTGGTTTTCTCAAGCTGTGCTTTTCCCCATACAGCTCTTTGCCATAAAGGCAGTGTCATGGTGAACATACAAACTTCACATAGTGAGGGTGGGGGCAGGATTCAGCCCCCCACATTGGGGCTGTGAAGCAACAGTGTCCCTACCAGGCCAACACATTGGCCTCAGCCCTCAGCCCTGACAACTAAATCAGATCTAGGGTTCCCATCTTGCACCGATTTCACAGTAGGGTTTCACTGACATCCCCTCATTTGTGATGACTGTAAAACCTACGTTATTGGATTACTGTGGTCCGTTACCTCCTGGACGAACCGACCGATGCTATTGGTTTAAACTGCCATCCTGTTTTTAGAGCGAATTTACCCAGCTCAGTACAGGGTGATCTTACTTTTCCTTGGATTTTCCTACTTTTCCATCCTTTGCTTTCTCAGGACACTAAATCCCCTGGCTTGGTCCTGTTTGCACTGTACGCCATGATCATAAGCTCACAATCACATTATTTTGACAAGCAATACGCCTCTGGAGATTATGCTACAAACACACACAATTTAATTGAGTACATCGCGCCCCCTCCCCCCCCAGCCCCATATCCAGGAAAGCAGGACGCAGTACATAGGCAGCATGATTTTCAAGGTGTACTGATTGTATTAATGGAACCATCACCTTTAGTACTGCGCATTAAGCGGGTTAAAAAAAAAACAGATTTGCTTGGTTGCAGCTTAACTGGGATTTCACGAATGCTGCCCACGCTGATGTGAGTAAACACTCAGTAAAAATAAAAAGCCCACTTGTTCATTACGACAAGAAGTGGTAAAAGGCGGCAGGTCAAGGGGCTAATGCATCACACACAGCACTTCATGTTTCTGTACAAGGTGTTGCGTCCATGCGCTGAAAAGCATGTTTGTAGATGGGATAAATATGCGAAAATCTTTCCCCTCTTGGCTGTGGATCTCTTTTATTTGACCATTGCCCTCCCCTTCTGCTGCGCTACTTTGAATCATATGAGGTTCTACTCTCCATCCATCTACTTTCCATAACTATTTATCCAGTGAAATATTGTGAAGTATCTGGATTCCAGAGGACAGTGAGCCCAGAAGAACCTGGCACAAATATGCGGAGAACTTGTGAATTCTCTTGGCCTATCATGGTCAACAGGTTAGCATGCCATGCCCGTGAACCGGAAGGTCAAAGGTTCAGATCCAAAAACTGGCAAAGCTTCTGAGCAAGACCCTTCACCCAAAGATCACCTGACCTTTCCTTCTCAATGGTGCACAGCTTTGGATTAAGCCATCTGCTAAATAAATAAAATGTAACTCTACACTTACAGATCTGGGGGTGGGATTAAAACCCATAACCCCAGAGGTGTGAAGTGAAATTGTTACCCACTGAACCACCATGTGGCTCTACTATTGCACTCATTACGGGGTTATCAGATGGATGGACCATGTGACATGGTACTGGGAACAGGAACACAGACCTTGTTTGGGATCAGGAGTGTAGGCGGGCTTAACAAAATCACCAGGGTGGAACAAGAACATCAGACAGCTGTTTTCAGTTTTGCACAAAAACACACAAAAACAAAACAGGTGTCTGATCAGGAAAAAGGCCAATAGCAGAGGTCAGGCTCCTTTGTGTGCTTCGTGGATGAGAATGGCAAAGATCAATCTTATGTAAGGATGGCTTCATCCCACCTCTCCAGCCATGTAAACTGTGTATCGTGACAAAATAGCCTGACACACATACAACTGGCACTGTGACGCTGTGTTATCAGAGCATAACATGACGTTGGTTCCTGCAAGCACACAACTCATAACAATGTATCTAAACCAGTACATATCCCCAGGCAATGTCTGTGGTGAGACTCAAATGACCGTCTACCTCACGCAAAGGAGCTACAATATAACCCTATACTTACACAGAGACAGTGTAAGGCAGTCATCTCTCTTTTTGTACAATGCATCTCCTGCTGCATAATGAATGATCAGTTATTGCCTTTTGATGTTATTAAATGGTGTTGATACGACCTGTTTTTGAGAATGACAGTCACAGAATGACAGCATTTTGACATGCATTTCTCTCTTTACATATGCAGTGTAACAATATAATTGATCTTTTTTTATGTTAAATGATACATGCATAATCTGGTATACATATATTCACGTTACGGGGCTGTGTTAATGGGGAGCAGATTTAAACATTCAAGGCGAAACGCCTCCTTTGGCCTGAACTGGTTAGGCGGAAATTATATATGATATGAAGGCTTAAATTCCATAAGCAAAACCATTTGGATTTTTCATTCGCACTGATTCACTTATTGCGTTTCTCACGGAAATGCACCTCACTGGGGTTTTATTAGAAACTGAGTGCATAGGCAAGAACACTTTCGCTTTTTTCTTATAACGCTTCCCACCAGTTTGGTATTGGACTCTGCCCTGGGGACTTCAGCCATCAATAGTTGATCTTTACTAGAGGTGGATTGTTTCGGACAGGGCTCGGCTCCCCGGGAACGGGTCCGATAACGTTAAGCAAGCAGTCAGTGAAACGGAGCATCACAGTTTGTCTCCTGCTTCTTGCAGAATTACATCTGTCTTTGATGAGTCACATGGGACATCGGGTGCGATTCCAACGCAGAAAAGCACTCTTTTAACTATTCGACTGCTTCTTAGTGCGTAAGATCGCACGAGCAGATCAATGCGGCTCGCTCAGATGTGAAATTAATGCCGACCAGATACCCGTCAAGAATACAGATGCAAATCTTAATACTTAAGTGTGACAAGAATCTTAATTCCATTGTGTTTGCTGGGGTTGTATTAAGAATAAAATATGCCTGCAATTGGTTTCAGATGTTAGGAAAGCTATTCATGCATGTGTTAATCAATTAATAAAAGGATTTACATGAACAATAACTGAGTCATTTTAATTTGTGTAAATGCCGCCTATGTCAGTATCTATTTCTATTTCCATCTTTCCGACTATACAGCGTTGCATTATGGGTTCGCGCCCCATTCAGCTCCTGCTAATCATGTGAATTTGTATCTCAGCATTCTCCTCTGGATGGGAACATCACTTTGAAACTTGGCCCTATTCAAACCCTCGCCTCCCTCGCCATGATAAGTTTCCATTTGTCCTCTTATGCTGGCATTCTGGGTTCTGCTCCATTTTGTCAGCGAGCAGTTGTGGACTTCTTTGGAGAAATCATACGATGATCATCGCACCACTGGGAGAAGATTCATGGTAATGGTGATGATGATCACACAGAATATGATTATTATGATTATTATGGCTGTTAGAGCTATTCTCATTTTAAACAGCCTGCTTTGTGATGAAATTCAAGATGAGGCTCCTGTAATGAAGTATTCTATCTGTCCAGGAAGCGAGCTGCTTTTTCCTTTTCCTTTTCCCACAGTTTACCTGCAGTCGGGAACCCAAGATGGCTGCTTCACCTAACAGGAAGGATCCGAACTCCAATGGCCATTTGTCATATTCTGTTAGCAAGGGATGCTGTGCTGCCCGTCACTTACGGCAAGTGGCGGACCAATTATGGAGCTCTGAGCACGCCTGTGAGGTGCTAATGCAGTGTTCAATGACAAAAAAAACATATATCCATATATATAAACTATTTACAGCATGTATGTAAATGCCTAACCATGGCTGGATGTTTTCATGCTTTGATTGAAGTCAAAGTTAGTATATGACATGGGTCAGGCTTGAACCATGGAAGAGTTCATACCAAAGTTATTTAGTAAAGTACCGATCTATCTGAACAGGAATGAAGGGATAGGTAGAAAGTATTCGTTTAAGTGGATTAATTTTAACAAATCAGTGGAGGGAAGTACATCTCCAGAAGTAAAATGGGGTTAAATACATTCAGCTAAGATGTGAGAGATCATGAAATAACAGATGTGTTCTTTCAGCAGAAAAAATACATCTCATCTGCTCCTGGGTGTAGAACAATGCAAAATTAGTGAGCGAATCAATGCAAAATTAGTGCAAATCTGTGTCACCTTCATCTGTTTAAAACCCGAATCACTTCTTAAATCTGAAAGTAAATGGAACTACAGTTTTGTTTACCTCTGGTGAAGCTCTTGTAGGGTTTCTGATTACAAGAGGCAACTTCCTGTCATCTTCCACAAGCACAGATCACAGCAAGCCTGGTGCTCATCCCAGAAAGCCTCGGACTCGAGGCAGGAGATGCCCTGGCGGGGTGGCAGGCATTACAGTCTATAGACTTGCTCACAAAGTCAAGGTCACACATCCTCTGGACGATTCAGAGGCAGCTGCTGAGAAGGGCTGAAACGAGGGTTGTAGTTCGGTGGTAGCGTATGGTCTTTGCGTGTGTGAGGTCCTGGGTTCAAACCCCAGCATCTCCATTTTCGCTCCTGAATGTGCTTTTCAGATCAGTCTTTCTGGTGCAGGTTCTTGAGGGAATTGATTCACCCAAAAGCAGAGGCAAGTACCGTGCACTAATCAACCGGGTCGAATAAATACGTATTTAATAATAGTGTGAATATGTGAATTGTAAAAATACGAGGTTTCCATTTGAGATTAAATTGCTATCTTGCGTTGGCTCCTCAACTAAACCAGCAAGAAACTAGACAAGCAAGATGCTTTGATATTTATAAGTGTGAAGAACGTCTGTCTATGAGAGCTACACCCAGACTCTGTAATATTATCAGTTAGACCACACACAGTATACTGTGTGCATCACACGGCAAAAAGATATGATTTTATTACAGCAAATTCTGCCAAGAGCAACAGGAATCATTCCTGGATTTGAAGAGTTTCCACGCAAGGCTTGCTAATCCACTTAGTCACAAGTAAAGGCGAATGAGGCTACGATCAAAAACCTCAAGTACTTCATTTTTAGTGGTGATTCTTGAGCAAGAGGCTACAAATGGAAAACTCTTGGCGTCCAGCTTTGCAAGAACTTAAAATATATGGAATAAACTTCACAACTGCATAATGAAGACTGCTAATACAAGTAAACACTTCTAACATCATTTACTTTTAGGTATTCAAATAAGTCAGATCAATGACTTCTATTTGGCAGCACTATTTATCCTAGGATTAAGAACGCTTCATTGTGATTACATTGTGTTTTTGTAAGTGTGAATCTTCTTTTGAAAGCGTCATAGGAGGCCTCTGAATTTCTGGGATGACTGACGAATGTTTGGGATTAGCTTTTCTTCATGTTAAACGAATCAGCGCTGCAGACGATGGACACTCCAGATGACTCAGCCCTAAACATGTTCCTCGGCCCCGACTCAGAGGAGAGCTTCTCAACCATGGCTGCAAATTTATATTGTGGGAGTCAGGTAGAAGTTGCAGATTTTGCATAGGGTTCCAAGAATTCTTATCTACATCTCTGTCACTGACCAATAAAGTACTATTGAGAGCAATAAAAAGAGGATAAGAATATTACACACAAATGCGGAGGACTGTTTTTTAACAGTAAAGGAATGCCACGCTGTCCCAGCCCATTCCCTTTCATAATTATTTTAACTCATTCAGTTAGGATATGAGTGGTGATTACCTCCATTAGCTCTGCATTGTTAGGAGTCAAAGGGTGCACTCATACTCAGCAACCCATAGTGTGCACAAGCACATTTGACCCCCAAAGTCCAGTTCGTTTGACTAGTGTGATCGCTCCATACTGTGCTCAGGCACGGTTCCGCTTGAAGAAGTGGGCCTGGGCACGGTTTATTTGGGCTCAGACAGGGTACACATGCAGTACCATCATGCACACTATACATAAATTGGACCTGAAAGGAACAGATTGGGTAGGCTGTACAGATCGGGTAGTGACAAACATTTAACAGAGATGGCGGCAAAGGGGTCTCTACCATCTATGGCAGAGGTGCAGTGTTTGCTAGAAATTTGGGATGACGAGAATCCAGGAAGAACTGGATGCAGTGCACAAAATCTCTGAGATATTTTGTAAAATACGGGCCTACCTTCTTATACGCGCAGCACAATTAAATACAAATCTTTTCGCTGTGTACTCGATAAATCTATAAGAATGCTGTGTCATTGCACGCAAAACAACTCCAAAAGTAACACAAAATAAGAACTTTTATCATGAACTCCATTGTGCTGTGCAGTAGCGCAGTGCAGTAGCCTATGTTTTCTTTAACACAAGAAGTTTCACGGTGTTGACAAAAGCACACTCACACCCAGCATGTTAAACACAATGCGAGAACGGACCAGCGGTGGATTGGGGAGAGGTGCAAGACAACCGGGCCTAGTCTGAGTACCACCTAAGATGAACTCAGAGGCAAACATCCAGGCATTAATTGATAAAAATCATATATATGTACAAAGTGATGGGCGGCATGGTGGTGCAGTGGTTAGCACTGTCGCCTCACACCTCTGGGACCCGGGTTCGAATCCCTGCCTGGGTCA
>JAODJX010000119.1:28317088-28328286 GCA_026776945.1 Isichthys henryi | reverse complement strand
CCCGTGTGCCACGCCCCCTCATCTACCTCGTATGGAATCCCTGTGTGCCACGCCCCCTCATCTACCTCGTGTGGAATCCCCGTGTGCCACGCCCCCTCATCTACCTCGTGTGGAATCCCCGTGTGCCATGCCCCCTCATCTACCTCGTGTGGAATCCCTGTGTGCCACGCCCCCTCATTTACCTCGTGTGGAATCCCCGTGTGCCACGCCCCCTCATCTACCTCGTGTGGAATCCCCGTGTGCCACGCCCACTCATTTACCTTGTGTGGAATCCCTATGTGATCAGCAGTTTCGAGTTACTGTCATTAGTCCAGTGTATTTAAGTCTGCATTTAAGTATGTTTCCCGAGTCCGGTCATTAACGTCATTTTGAGTTTGCTACCTGTTCTGTTGTCCTGCTTGTTTTTACCTTTTCATTAAACCCTGTGTTCTCTAATTCCTTGCATCCTGTCCCTGATTCCCCAGTCTGTGCCCCGGCAACACGTGACAGGAACGCTAATGGTCACATAAATATTAGAAAATAGTTAATTTACCATTTTCCAATAGTAAGTACAGGTTAATGTAAATTCAATGCACAAAAATGATAAATTTCTTGAAAGGTGCTAAAGTTTACGTTCATAGCAAATGCGTCCCTGGTTTCCCTCTCGAAATGCATTTGCTATAAACACTGAAAGGGTTGGTTTTTAAAGGTAATGTATTAAGCTAACTTTTAAATTAGATTAGTGTTTTCGGAGCATATTTAGGGTTTAATCTACAGAAATAAGCACATATTACCATTTTTAGTGACTTTTTAGTACCAAACATCCATGAATCCTCCTCATTCGCAACGGGTTCTGGAACGTAACCTCGCAAATGTCCGAGGTCTTACTGTACTAGAATATACCAAAGTTTTTCAACAAAACAATCTCCAGACCCCACATCTTTTTGTCAGAAGTTACCTCACTTACATCAGAACAAGGGTGAAACTCTATGCTTTGGATAAAACCATCTGTTAAGTGCATAATAATGTAAGATTTCTGATTAAATGAATTCTCCTGACTTTATTTGACAGACATATGCATATGGATTTATAAATGCCAGCAGACTGTATCTCACTGCAGTCTCTCTTTGCCCCTCCTGCACCCCAGAGGTCCGCTTGCAGGTTATAGAGGCTGACTCCAACGTGACTGTCGAGGAGGCTGGCTCGATCCGGCTGGGCTGTAGCATCCCATCCCAGTCCAGTCGGGACTCTCGCTTCTCTGTGTCCTGGTATGTGTCTCGTGCAATGCACGGCGGCATGGCTGAGGACTGCGTCTTCTCCATCGGCCACGACGCTGTTTTTGGGAACGGAAACTGCAGCCCCGCTGAGGTACCGGGGCTGGATTCACGCTTGCGATTTGAGAGGCCATCCTCCGACCTTTACAGCCTGAGTGTGCAGCAGGTGCAGCCTAGTGACAGAGGAAACTATTCCTGCCTTGTGGAGGAATGGCTGCAGAACCCACGTGGCGTGTGGTACCGCCTCACCACCAGCCGCTCTGGCATCACTGTGGTGACTGTACTGCCCCCAGGTAGGCCTAGGCTTGAGCCACTTTGTGCAGAGGAGTACTTTTCACTGCCAATAGGAGTTTAGGTCCTGACAATGACATTGGTCATGCACTGTTTTTCGGTTAACCAGATTGTGACTTAATGGCAGAGCTGCCGTTGATTCTGGATCCTTAGGAATGAAAAGCACATTGTTTCCCATCTCTGTCTGTGCCTTTCTAGCTCCATGGAGTCACAGAAATTAAAAAGTAAACATAAAATGCTGTAACAGTAATTGCAGTTCTGCCTTAGATGGGAATCTGAATATTCATGCTTTTCTAGATGAAAGCTTTATCTAAGAAGAATGTCCCACATGCTTTTTGGTTCCTGACTTCCTCTCCCCCTTACTCTCTCCCTCGCGCGGTCGCGCGGCGTGGCGGGCGCGAGGGGCGCGCGCGGGGGGCGGCGGCGCGGGCGGGGGGGGGGGGGGGCGCCGGGGGCCGCCCCCCAAGCAGGGTGTGCTGGGGGTCGGTAATGAGATGCAGACGAGGGAGTGGTCACATCAAAAATCGAAGCAGGGAGGAACAATGGAGAGAGAGCAAGACTGAAAGGATGGGAGAGCTGGGGTTCATGGATAAAAGGAGAAAGATCACAGCTTGCATGGGGAGGAGACTACAGAATGGTTTATAAATAGCCTCTGGTAAAGGACACGGACGTGTTACCCAGCGGTTTGCTGGCTCAAATCCCATAAGAGATATAGTTGTAACATCCTAAAGCAAAATACATGAGCTGCACTTGTTGAATATCCAGTTGTAAAAATTGCATGATACTTTAGGTGAGAGTGTCAGAGCAGAAACTAGACGTACAGTAAGCTGGAGATTCAGATCTTATGTGGGTCTTCATCGGTTCATGCTCTGATATATATTAAATGAATCAGCCCTTTTCCTTTCGCTATGACGACAGGGGAAGGGTGGTGTTTATTTTTCTGAAGAGAAAGATAAATGTAGCTCCAATGTGTCGTAATAATAGGATTTAGTTAAAAAGGGTTTCGGGCCGGCCGGCCGTGTTATGGCAGGAGGCGTGCGAGCATGACTTCTTGGAGAGAAGGCTGTACTGAACCCTGCACAAAGCCACAGAGGCCAATGAGGCACAGTAGCATAATTATGTAAATAGCATACGTCAGAGGGGCTGCAAAAGTCAATTTGCTAATGGGGCACTAATATTTTAGCATACTCAGTAAATGTCCAGTTACGTAAACTGGGGTTCAGGTGTCTGCTAAATGAATACGATTAGAACAATTAAGATAATGCTTAGTGCATCCCGTATTATAACTCTGTGGTATATTTGAGGAAACAGGCTGAAACTAAGACCAACAGAAGCCAAATAAACAATTTACTGAATAACTGTAACACAAAACAAATAAATTCAGATAGCAGCGACACATGGAGAACCTGAAACAAAGCACATGCCCAACCTCAGAATTACAGACATCAGCGCTCTGGTGGCATCCGCCAAGCTCCCAAAAAAATTCCCCTCTGCAGCACGCTGAATGTTTCTTCATGAATGATACCAGGTTAAATGTCATGTAACTTTGTGGTGCTGTTCTCTGATGGGCTTCCTGTCATGTGACTTTGATGTGTGCTGGCTTCCTGTCATGTGACTTCGCAGCGCTGTTCTCTGGCAAGCTTCCTGTCATGTGACTTTTCCATATGCTGCTTTTTTCTTTGCTCACCTGATCCTCATTAACTCAAGGAAGACATCCTTCCATTATTACTGCAAAAATAAACTCTCTGGCACCAAGTTATTATGAAGATGGGAGTGACTGCAAAATCCAGGACATAAGCGGACACTTAAAACCAGTAGGGGAATAGTCATGCAAACACTAAATTAACCTGCAAATAAACACAAATTTTAACATATGTGTACCATGCATATGACAGGCCAACTAAACACAGTGAGTTGTGATTGGCTTTCCGGATTCTTCTATCTACCTTTTGGTGCCATTGGGCCTCAGCTTCTTAGACTTTTACCTAAGTATCATCCCCATAAATGAATTACAGACATAACCGAGGTGAACAGCAGGACCTATGTGTGATAAGGAACTGCATGATGTGTCTGTTGGGTAGAAATACAGTGTGTGAATTCCCGAGCCCAACGCACTTACTGTGTACCCTCTTTTCAGTGTGTGGCTGAGCTCTTTAGCATTGTACTTGTGTATTAATTATAGCCTAACCTGGAGTTCTTAACAAAAGGCATGGGGCAGAGAGCCCCTTCCTACTGGGGTCTCCTTTTGATCTGTGGATTTCAGGTCCTGTGGCGTGGTCTTTCCACCTTAAAATCCTCCCACTGCTCCCATACGCTGCCTCCACATCACCCCCCCCCCCCAAAGAAAGCAGTCCTGTTTTATGTTGAGCTAAAGATATGGCTTCTGTGTCTGGCTTGATGTGTTTTGTGACTTTGCAAGATAAAGCTCTTAATTGGGTGGGAGACCACTTTAGTATTGTTCTGAAGTTGATGAGGTGATTTAAGTTGTATTTCTGCAGCAGTTTAGTTTAACATGCAAATCAAAACCACCACCGTTGGGAACGATCCTTAACTCCAGCGGCTCTGGGGCCCCAAGGCTGACATGGGTAGGGGGCCCGCTAAGTGGACCGTTTCAGCTTTTCTTTGGAACAAAGAGAAATGAGAGGGAATTAAAAATGATGGAACAGCAAAAAGATCCTAATGAACATTTGGAGTACCAGCGGCAAAACTTACCAATCAAGGTGGGTGTAGGAGTGCTGTCGGTAAAATTTGCTGATGGGGGGCATAGGGGTATCATCAGTTGGCAAAGTTTAAGATATTATACATTAAACCAAAACTGACATGTAAATGGTTTGGAGTGGACATTTGATCTGTGTGTTTTGTTGGAAAAAAAACAAGCACACAAAATTTGAGATCAGCGGGGGGTGCCCATGAGTGCGGGACCTAGGGTTATCCGCCCCCCCCCCCTCACAAATTCCACCCCTGCTCACCTTTCCCTAATCGGGCCAGTACTCTGTTCAGTCCACTGTTCAACCACTCACTGCAAACAGTGTCAGAAAAAAACATCAAACATTTTCAAAATGAGGCTTAATGTGGTTGCATAATACATAAGATGCTTTAATTTTAATCAAAGTCGTTAATAAAACTGCATAATCAGAATCTTGATTAAAATGTGAACAATGTGCCAAGCCATTGTAATTATATTGCTGTGCTTATAAGGGCACCCATCAGGGAAAACTGCCTATAATGTGAATAGCTCACCTTGAATGATGTGAGGTCCATTCTCTTATACCTCTACAAAGAGGCATGCAGCATAATCAGTATGGTTATGAAATGTTTGCATCAGCTGCTCGATACGTGAGAATCAATCTCAAGATCATTGCATAACATTTTTGAGGATTCTGTGGATTTCTCCGTGCAAGAATATCTAAAATTTTGCTTGCCTGCCATTACTTTCGACCCCAGTTGGGGCAAATTCATGAATGATTTGATATGCTAGACGTCGGTTCATTTATTCATATTCCATAACTGCTTATCCAGTACTTATTGCAGAGAGCAGAGGACAGGGGGGCACCCTGAGCAGGATGTAGGTCCACCTTGGGACACACACACACAATCACACAGCATGGGCAATTTACAGATGGCATTTTTCAAAGCTGTGGGAGTCAACGGCTGAACCTAAAGGAGAACTACACCGTACAAAAAGACCATTCAAACCCCACGCACAGGCAAGCAGAAACTGGCTTATTCACAGACTTATTCACATCAGTCAATGCCCGCAACCAATTTCAGGCCCAATCTTATTGCCAGTATCTACTTAAAAATGAAAGATTTTTTTTTAAAAAGTTCTTCTTCATTGGGTATCATAATAAACCTTCAGAACAATGCATTCTGACCAGCAGTCGATCAACGCAACTGAATTTTAAATAGATCAAAAGCTATTGCATTTTTAGCAAAAGATCACACACCTCTCTGTATCAATGGAGCAGAAATAACACGAGTTTTAAGAATCTCATTCCGAGCAGCAGAGCAGATGGGAGAAGCTAATATCAGAATCCAGGCCTGATGCCCATTGTGTTGTTGTAAAGGCATCCATTACCATCACCGGGTGGTTTCCACCTCAATAAAGAGAGGGGATATAAGGTTTTCTTCTTTAATTTGTGCGCAATTCCCATTCTCAACTTAATCAAATATACATTTAGAAAGCAGCGTTCAGAATAATACTTACAATAAGATTATATATCAAATGCTTTTTTTAATGCATAATTTTCACATTCAGTGATTTGGCTTTCTAGTGTCAATCTGGGAACATGCAATTTCAGCAGAAGAAACTGAGTTGTCTAATTAGAAAAGTTTTTCCGAGGAGGGGGGCCGTGATGCAACTGTGAGTCAACATCGCAGATGATTAGCGTTTGAAGGTCCTTTTTCTTTGCTGTTTGGATACGTGACGATGTAATGGAAGACAGCTTCCTCCACGGAATTTCCTAGCCCCTCCCAGAAGACTGAACGCCTGGCCCCGTCACTTTAACCATTAATTAAGCTTTGAAAGGTTTCCCGGGGTGCTGGGAAGTGTTCCGGTTAAACGCCTTTCTGGTCCTCACATGGGAGCGTTTCCGTCAGTCTGCAGCTTCTGAAGCGTGTGGGGTGGGGAGATTGAAACGCCTACCACTGAACCCTTACCAGGCCCTTTCAGCCTTGAGTTGGCTTTTTTGCAGGGTGTGGTTCTGCAGCCAATGTAAGTCTCACCGTCTGAACGCTGACAGGCTTCCTGTCACGTGTGCCACTGTGTTACACAAACACAGTCCAGTTCATTATAACAGAGGGGACCAAATTCATAAAAAAAGTAACCAAAAAAAATCACTAAAACAAGTACATAACATATGTCTGAAACTAAGAACTGAGTAAAGGGTGGGATTGATGTTCTTACTTGAGAAACACGGGAATAATACAATTAGCTCAGAATGTTGCAGCCTAAGGGAACCATTCAAAATCAGGTCTTAACTCTTGGAGGGCATCTTGTTATTGTGCTGGACTATTAGACGGTCAATCGTTTCTGGTACATAAGCATAAAAATAGAGAACTATTCAAAGGCTGCTCTTGACTACAGAAGGTCGGTCCATTGTTGTAGTGGACTCATAGACATATTCAGCTCTGCTATATATGCAAAACTAAAAACTCTTTCTGAGAGCAGCAAATCCTTTATTGTTACTTCACAGAGGGGCTAAACACATAAACCATTTGGGGTTGAGATTGTATATGTGCGTGTGTGTAGGTGATGAGGAACTCGTGTACAACATGCTATTTTAACTGGCGGGGTCTTCCAAAGAGCCTATCCACCTCCTCCCACGCCCCCTCAGTCTGCCCCGGGGTCGAGAGCTTGTTGTGTAAGCCAGCGTTGTAATAAGCAGCTCTCACAAGGCCGTGAGGTCGTTTCAGCGCCCAGGCGCATTGTAGAACACCCCCACCCCCTGTCGGGACACACCGACCTACCCATGGACCTTCTGGCTAACTGTGTCCTGCTTTACTTCCTTTCATAAAGAGGACAAAGAAAAGAAAAGCGTCTGAATGGTGTGTTCCTCGTCATGGAGACACTGACGAGCATGTGTGGCCTAATGACTCACTTCTCGGACTCCAAAGTCTCGTCTTCTGCTAAGTTCCTGTCTCTGTTGGATCCACGCGAAGGACCAAGAACCTTCCCTGTGAACCTTCTTTTGGACTTGACTGAGGGCTACACTGCAGTTCCTCTCCCAGTGCTCCGTTCTCTCCGCTTCTCCTTGTGTTTACATAAGTCATAATTGCTGTTTGCTGCCACTCCAAAAACCCTCCACACTAACCACAGAAAAATGCTTGAATAAAAGTGTATCAGCCAAACCTCTTGATATTTCCAAATTTGGAAAAAACAAACGATTTACATACCATACAAAGAGAACTTTGATGTAATGGCCTGTTTGGCAGTTTCCACCATGTGACTGGGACTGGTCATGTGACTTGACGTTTGTCTGGGAATAGGTCTGCAGTGTGAACCCTAACCTCTCTTGCTTCTGTTTCCAATGAAAGCAGTACTAATTTACATATATTTTAATTATTTTTCCCTTAAATGTGTGTTTCTTGGTGCGAGTAGCTTATTCCTCCCTAACAACAGTAGAGATTTATATAAAACGCATAGCTTTATTAAGCAACATGGACCCAAATAAGATGAAGCGAAGATGACATAGAACCGTTGTATTTTCTATTCAGCTAACAAGTCTGGACCAACCAGAACATCCATAACTACTTGTCAGCTGAAGCCTGAATCTCTGGAATCATAGGACGCAAGGCAGGGGACTTATTGGGTGGGAAGCCAGTCCATCACAAGTCGCATTTCTGAGGCACCTACTGGCCTAGACTGAATGTTTTTGGGCTGCGGTAGGAAACTGGAACATCAGGAGAAAACACATGAATACGAGGAAATGACACACGCTGGGCTGCAAACTGAGCCCAAGTCCACTATTGAGAGGCTTTAAATATTATGATAGGAATATGTGAATGTTTCAACATGCTTGTTCTGAGTAGCGGTCTTGTGCAGTCAGGAAGCCACAACGCACCCATGTTTTCCACCAGGCGGGTGTGGTGGTCAAAAATGGAACAGCTGTGGACCTGTGGTTCCAATCTGCATATCCCCAACAGGCCAATAAATCAGCCTTATTAATGGTGAGGTGAAAAACTGTCCCCATGGAATTAGATTAAAGTTTAGCCATGTATAATTCAGGCAGAGAAGGGGCGTTCTCATGGAAGGCAGCTCAGGCCTTTTCCGATGCTTCATGTCGTCAGAATATCTGAGAAATACTCCCCCCTCAGTAAATACATCAATAAAACTCCAATTGAGGGAAAACACAGCCAGAGAATTTGCAGGCAGAGCTCTGTTTGCGCACTGCCTCCATTCTGCTTGTCTGTGAGAATTTTAATTAGAAAAGAATGAAAGAGCAGCGGAGATGTTGGCCTGTCGTGCTTTTCTCTTCCTGCAATGCATATTGGGTCATTTATTACTGTTGCTTAATACAATCTCATTCCCTATTCCCCCATTTCAGTCACAGAATTGTATATAAAGAACAGAATAACAATATGTGGAATATGAAGCATGAATTTGGCTAGGAGGACCAATCTTCCACAACCCAACTTCAGCAGAATTGTCCCTATTCCTCTGGAACCTCCGGTTGCAGAAGACATATACCGTATAGAATCTGCGTTATATAGTCAAAGTCATACAGAGGCATTCAGGTGGACCCAGTCATACGAGCAATTAATAGTGCTGGCATCAGCCGGGACATTCACATATCCAAATTTATGGATCTCTTTCGAAGTTCCTATAGGATATTTAATTATTGTTTGTTTAATAAATGATTCATAGATAAATACATAAAGCATTCATAGATGGTTTAGGTGTTAATAAGCCAGTAATTAAAGTAAGTTTTCTACGAAGGGTCCAGGGTGGGCTGCCATTAAAAGCATACGTTTGGGTTCCCCCAGCTATAAATCCACTGGAGTAGTGGAATTGAGAAAGGTATGAGTACAAAGTGACGGAAAGGAGCAGAGAGAGGAGGAGTCTGGCATCCAGAGTAACGGAGCATTAGCTGGTAAAGCTACGGGTTTTTTTCACTCTGAGCTTGAGTGCTTCAGCTCTTTGGTGGGAGTGAAAATTGCATTAGCTGCTTTTTATGTTCGATGACTAATTTCCTTTACCTTTTGTCCCCTTTGGGATTTCGCCCAGTGTTATAGCTCCTCCCTCCCACAAACACATACAGACGCACACCCCCCACGCAAAAACGAACTCGGTAACCAGGGAGAGAAAACAAGATGGTGTATGAAGCCGCATTGTACAACACTTTCATTTCACTCATCGATTATGTTTTGGTGCTTTTGGTTTATATATTATTGTCTCCACTGGCTGCAGCTCCTTCCTTTCACCTCCTGGGCAACATTTAGTTACAAGTATTTCATCCAAACAAAAAGAACCCGATTTCACAGAGATGTCAGCTCAGGTGGCTTAGTGGTGTTGGGACAGTGGGGAATGCTGCGTGTTTTCTGCAGCAGGATTTAGAAGAGAAGGGAAGCGTTGAGATTCTCCACTCCAAACCAGAGGATTACCGGCTTCTGCGGAGCAGAGAAGGAACGGTCTCGGTTCGGCACTTTTCCAAATCCAGAGTCCAGTTTAAATTTTTTGCTACCGGCAAAACACCCACAGTGAAGCAGTGACTTAATAACATACGGCCAGGTTTGCTGCATTCTTTGCTTTGCTCTGTCCGTAGCTATTAGAAAAAAGTGGGACAATCTAGGGAGCGGCTCACAGCAAACGGAGGATTTTATGAAAAAAAATAGAACATAAAGGGGAAACCACAAAATAAATGGACCTTAAATACAGAACAGAAAAAATAGGAACTATCTAAAAAGTAGGCGCAGAGTAAGGCACTAGGAGACAGAGTAAAGCTTGGAGCAAGACTGGGAGATGAACAACAACATCAAACAGGCAGGCATGACTACAAGCATACAGTAACATCTTCAATGACAGACTACGGGACAGAATGAGGGCCATGCACTTAATCTACACAGATACCCGGGCTAAGAAGGAACAGGTGTGGAACATAACCAAAGCAGCCAAAAAGCAAAGGCACGGAACAACAAGCAACAGGTGCAGTAACTCATGATTAACAAGAACAGAAGCTAAGGAACCTTAACAAACACTAAGGGTTAACAACATTAGAGAAGACTAAGAACTATATGTCTAAGCAGAACAAACTTAAACAAGGCGTGAGAAGGTTAATCCTGAAATGGGGACACAAGGATAAACAAGAACAAGCACTAAGGAAACAGAAAACTAATAAAATATAAATAGCAGGTGACCGGGGTGGGGGTTAGGCCTCTGAGCCGCATGCTCGACCCACTGAGCTACACGGCTGCCCCAGGAACAGGGAAACACAGTATGGGTGAAGGGGTAGAAGACAGAGAGGGGAGAGCAGGATGACCAATAACACCTGCTGGCCAAATGGGGACAAGACACATAAAAGACGGGCACTGACCCTGACCTGACATGTATTTTATTTAGCAGATGCTAATGTCCGAAGCGATGTGACATCTCTGTTGTTGTGTTGGCCAGGCGGCTCAGTGGCTCATCTCTGAACATTTCAGGGAGCTTTGGTCAGCATTTGAGGAGCCTGTGAGCTCCTACCCATCTCACACACAGGTCTTTCTTGAGAACACAGTTCCAATGAATCGTGAACTCTAACATTAACATTGAATATAACTGCAGTGAATGGAGGACACCCCAAAAAGCGCAGGCCACAGGGCAGGGGATTTACTGCCAGTCCTCCTTAGAGACACCTATTCACCTGCAATGCATGTATATTTCGGACCCTTAGTATAAAGTAAAAATTATTTGGATATTCCACCCCCTCATCCTTTGTCTGTTCCAGCACGAGTAGTTTGAGTGACGTGCTAAATTTCATTTAGCTGCACTTCGAAGCCAAAAGGTGAATGATATGAATAAAATATGATCCATCTTCAAACGGATTTGCGCTCCTCCTTTTGGGCCATCCACAGGACCAAATTAATTTCTCTGCCAGGTCTTTGGGGGGGGGGGGGGGGGGGGGGGGGGGGGGGGGGGGGGGGGGGGGGGGGGGGCGGGGGGGGGGGGGGGGGGGG
>JAODJX010000119.1:28297298-28313035 GCA_026776945.1 Isichthys henryi | reverse complement strand
CCATTGCTTCTGGGATAGGCTCCGGACCCCCCACGACCCAGTAGGATAAGCGGTTTGGAAAATGGATGGATGGATGGGCATATTTGGCCCAAGGGAGAAAGCTATACCAGCCCCTAGGTAGGTGTGTCTGAACTGGTAATGTTCATGTATTTAAGCCTATTACAGTATGTAGGTTTGAATGACAATAACCCCAAAATTGCACCATAAAATTGGATCAAACTTGTCAGATATACGGGAACATTCTCAAATTGAAATGAGAATCATGATTATGGGCTTATTTCAAAAACTGGAGCGAATAAATTTACTGTCGTAAAAACCATAGTATCCGCGCTATTTCAAACTATGTGCGAATGACTTGATCAAATCATTTAAACGAGTCATTATCCGTTTGACTTTAACATTTTTCTCCTTACAACAACAGAGCATATCCATTATGTTTTAAGGATAACCGTTTAGCTAGATAAGTTAGAATTACATTATAACGTAAACACGTATCTCGTTATAACAGAAAACAGACAAATTGTATTTTCTCATGGTGGCAATAATACGCTGCGGTGCGATTCTCTCAGGCAAATAATCTTTCGCGCGCTTCGCTGTTTCCGCCGCCTGTCCGTCGCCATTCTGGCTCTAAGCAACAGGATAGAATTTGGTCGAATCCAGGCCTGACAGTGGATCCGAAATGGAACCTCGTCAATCTCCGTTTTCACTTCCGGGGGAGGAGTCTAGCGATATCGGAAATTACCGAAGGAATGCGGAGTCATTTTATCTACGCCGAGGCGCGCTGAAGCTCAATAGCTTAGTGCGCACTTTGCCGAAGAAGTTTCTGCCCGTCAGTAGAGGCACTTATTTGAATTTAAGAACTTCATCGATTTGTTTACAGTTATTATACTGTACGTTTTGTGCTGGCGACGTAGCCAGGTGACTTTTGTTGTAGACGTTTAAAGTCGAGTTTTGATCATGTTTGAGGCACGTCTAGTCCAGGGTTCAATTCTGAAAAAGGTTTTGGAGGCGCTTAAGGACCTCATCACCGAAGCTTGTTGGGATGTCAGCTCGTCGGGGATCTCGCTGCAAAGCATGGACTCATCCCATGTCTCTCTGGTCCAGCTTACCCTGCGGAGCGATGGCTTCGACTCCTACCGATGTGACCGAAACCTCGCCATGGGAGTTAACTTGAGCAGGTGACTGTCCTAAATTTGGAAATGGCGTACTGTAGTCATAGTCTAGTCCTTTACTTACCTTTGTAAAATAACGATTAGTCACAATTTTAAGTGTAATTTCTGTATCTCAGTGCACGGGTCTTCTGGAACTTAGCATGAGTGGTGATATTAAGGGTTGGGCATGTCTGTACATGTCTGCACAGTAACCCCGGGAGGCTGGGTATTTATATATTATATTATATATTAATTATATATTTATATAATTACCTAGTTACTTAAATCGATTAATCTGTGCAAAGGCAGCCTGCGTATATCATATTACCATACATGGGGATTTTAGAAATTTTCTGGTGTGATTCGGTTTCCAGAAGAAACTCATTGTAGCATTGCGTTAAAGTGAATGATAAAAAGGATAGAAATGACCTTGTAACGAAATAAAGAAATAGTGAAGCAGTGGATTAGATTCTGATGACCAAAATATAAGGCTATCTTGTGCCTCTCCTCTTTGATGGCCTCGGGCCGCCGCGAGCTGTAAAGACACTTGTTGTGACGTCACCAAGGCGCCAAATCTTAACTCTTAGCGCGAAATTGTAGCACAGCCATGTGGAGCCCTATAATCAACCCAGCACTGGTCAAGCGATAGATAACAATGCATTTTGGTATTTCCGGTTCAGTTGCGGGCGTTATGTTTATTAACTGGTGTAATTAATGAAATAAAAATTTACTAGTATATACCAGTGGGCTGCTAACCAATATTAAGAACTGCAACAAGAAACTGTTATCTTACAAGTGAAAACCAGCGCTTGACTGGTATACTTTATTCTTTCCTTATAAATAAATATATAAAGAATGTTTGAATTCCCTGTATGTGTAATTTGAACGTGCATTTCTGGATCTTTACAGCATGTCCAAAATCCTAAAATGTGCTGGCAATGAAGATATCATCACAATGCGGGCAGAGGACAATGCAGACACGCTGGCCCTGGTGTTTGAGACGCCCAGTAAGTTACTTTAGACCTTAAGCATGATGCCGTGGCTTCGAGGAAACACTGCATCCCTACTGCGAGGATTTGTTCACTTGATACTGTTTTTTTGTTCTGTTTGTAAACCAACCACATTCTTTCTCAGGCCAGGAGAAGGTGTCTGACTATGAGATGAAGTTGATGGACTTGGATGTTGAGCAGCTAGGTATTCCTGTAAGTGCTACTCGTGTCATGCTCTTTGTGATTGCCGGTAAAGCATAGCTGTTGAGTGCTTATTATATTTTTCATTGTGTTGTATAAGGGGAGTCATAGTTGCACATTTGATTTTATTGCCAGATGTTTGTCATGCTGGGCCTTTAAATCCCGCCCTCTGTACCATGTGACAGCTGTGAAGTGACGCGTCCCCTTCTTCTCCCCAGGAGCAGGAGTACAGCTGTGTGGTGAAGATGCCTTCGGGCGAGTTCGCCCGTATTTGCAGGGACCTGTCCCAGATCGGAGATGCAGTCATGATCTCATGTGCCAAGGACGGCGTCAAGTTCTCTGCCTCTGGAGAGTTGGGCACGGGCAACATCAAGCTCTCGCAGACCAGCAGTGTGGACAAGGAAGATGAGGCGGTTAGTCTCCGTTTATGGGCGAGGGAAGCTGGGAGTCAAAGGCCACTAACCACTACCAAGACCCCTGATCACGCTCCTTTTTTTGCCGTCATATACTTAAGCATTTCTTATAAGTAGATGGTATGTGGGTCTTAAAATTTTTGAGTCTGATTGATCTAATACTATTCAGTGGAATCTAGATTTGGCAATGTGGGCACATTACTTTCACGAAAATGCTGAATTTCTAGCACTTTATGGCTGCCAATAAGTGGTCTTAGTAGGTGTTAAGATGGTGGTTGTTAGGATGTGCTATGCGTTTCCGAGAGCAGCAGGGCAGGCTTATGTAAACGTTGTGAATTGAAGGCAGTGCCTGTACGTAAACTCCTGCATCTCCTCCCCAGGTGACGATCGAGATGAACGAGCCTGTGCAGCTCATCTTTGCCCTGAACTATCTCAACTTCTTCACCAAGGCCACACCCCTCTCCAAGACTGTGGTCCTCAGCATGTCGGCAGATATTCCCCTGGGTGAGTATCCCTGCCATGTCAGGCTACAACCCCTCACACATCAGTAGATGATTCACATTGTTTGTTTGTTCACATTGGTTATTTTGTCATTTTACGTATGCAAGTAATCCATCTGGAGAGAATCACCGAAGTAAGCGTCTCTTTTTCTTTGACAGTGGTGGAGTACAAGATCGCAGATATGGGCTATGTTAAGTATTACCTGGCACCCAAGATTGATGAGGAGGCCTCCTGATTGGTAGACCAGGGAGCGATGGACCAATGAGCCTGTTTGTGGGAGGGGCCAGTTTCCTATGACAATTTCATTTTGAATAAGTCTGCTGCATTAGGGATATTGTATCAGGAAGAACCAAGAAGCAAGTGGCTCCAGCAAATATGTGTGTGTGGTGGGGGGGGGGTTGAGTCCATGAAATAAGTGTATTACATTAAACAGTAATTGGTCTTTTTAAACGATTTCATTTGGTCAGAAGCCCAGCCGGCCTTTTCTGTCTTTCCACGCTTTATTCATGCTTAATGATTCAGCAGAATGTTCCCTTCCGATTTGTAGATATCGTTTCCCTGTAAATATATATTGTTTGGTCCAGTTTTACCTTTTTGTATAACTTTTATTGAAACTAAATAAATGTCTATGCAGCTAAATTCTGTGTCAGTTCAGTCGTTTTATGTTTGTGCTCTGGCCTGTGGAGGGTTTGCTATGACACCTGCACGGGGATGCAGGAGTGTCTCCCACCTCCAGCGCTGTCACCCTGTTCAAAGCAAGTAGTTTGGTTTTCAACCCATAGTGCTAAAACTTCATCAAGACAAGAATCTTATCTTAAGGATTCAGGCCGAAAAGCCTGTTTGATTTCACTTTAAAGTAATGCAAAGGATTTATATAAGGTAGTCAGAATGGTGGTGTGTAGCTGAGAGTCCCCATACCCAGAAGGTTGTGGGTTCAGATCTCAGGGCTGTCTGAATTCATGCTTTACTGTTTTGCTCTGGGAAAAGCAACTGCCAGTTTTTTTTTTGCTTATGAAACCTTTTAATAAGGCCTTACCTTAGACCAGGGGTCTCCAACTCCGGTCCTGGAGAGCTACTATCCAGTATGTTTTCTATCCTACCTGGTTGCTGATGAACCACACTAGTTCTCAGGTAAATACCAGGAGCAGGTGTGGCTCATTAGATGCCAGGTAGGATAGAAAACTTACTGGATAGTATCTCTCCAGGACCGGAGTTGGAGACCCCTGCCTTACACAGATTAATAATGCTTTGTTCTTTGTTCTCACCACTAGGTGCCACCGTTTAGTCATTAATCGAGAAACCTGTCGTGAGTTTGGTGTTTTTTTTCTTCCTCTACAAGCGGTTCCTATTTTAGGATGTACGGTGCATGATTAGGGAATAGTATAATTTATTCAGGGCCGTTGAACTTGAACAATATCCGTACTGGGGGTGGATTATGAGAATAGCTAAAATGCTGATTATTTCTTCTGCAAAGACACCCTACATGAAGCAGAAATGCTCTCGACACAGTCGGGAAATGATTAGCATAAGTATAATTTGGATCTATGCTTCTAATTTAGGGTGTCCAGCTGGGTGGAGAGAATTAATGGTTATATGTAACACCACTGATTAATTAAGTTAAGTCAGCATTCCTGTAGCCTGAATGTAAGCAGTATGCAGATGAATAAAAATGGTCTGGAGCAGAGAGCAGTAAAGCCCTCGCTCTTAGTTGTATAATCAAAAGTAGATTGCAGCATATTCATTCATTCATTCATTTTCTGTTACTGCTTGTCCTATGCAGGGTCAGGGGTAGGGGTGGGGGTGGGACAGTATCCCGGAGGCTACGGGTGCAAAGCGGGGAACAACTCAGGATGGATTCGACACACTGGACGGAATGCCAGGCCACTACAGGTCACACACTCTCAGTCAACGGGTAAATTAGAGATGCTTTTTTGTGAACACAGAAGATGTGGAATGAAGTCCCAACCCACTAGGCATGAGGCTACATTGCTACCCACTGAACAGTATTGCAGCCTTGTGTTATAATTGCAAACAGTATTTAAGTGCCGCAGTCAGTGCTGCCATCCTCACCGGTCATCAGTGAAAGGAAAACGCAAACGGGACTTTGAGAGGAAATGAAGGTTGAGCCACTCAGGGAAATAATTAAGCTGTCAGCTTTTTTAGCGCTTGATTAAAAAGTGTGACATCATGTCCTTTGAGCAAGTTAGCTACAGTACTTCAGTATTTAATTAGTGAGAAGCAGATTAACGTGGATTTATGGGAGCCGGTCTCAGAGATTGAGCAGATTGCTGGATTTTTTGCGCTAAGGCTGAGAGTCGGTACGTCTTGATGCTGCCTTACATAGCCTGTTTGACATGTGCCAAACGCCATGCCACGTTCTCCTTCGGTCGCTTCCTTTTTATCTGTCTGTCATCCTCTAATGTTCCTCTTTCTAGCCGGCCAATTAATTACAGTCGTCAATAGGAGGATTGCAGAAGACGACAGAGAGATAATCTTCTTTGGTAAGTTGACTCTGAAAGTTATTTGTGACATTGCTTCCTGATTAAAAACAAGACACTGTCTTCTCACCTTTTTAATTTTTTAGAACATTCTTTCTATCATTTTTCCCCTTTGTAGTTGGTACAGCATCGACAATCTCCTTTAGATGTTGAAGTCTTCATGTTTGGAGCCCAGATCAGAGGCACAGATAATTGATATATGTTTAGCTGGTCAATATACAGCTTAGCTTGTCTGTGGCCATCTGCTATACTCCTGTCACAACTGGATATGCAAAGAAAAACCCTATTAAAGAAAATTTACTTGAAGATATATATCTCGTTGTATTGAATGTGTAATATGAGAACCCAATGCACATAACAGTGAAATTCTAAGAGCAACTTTTTAAAATTACGTAGCATAAACTCATGGTATCACATCAAACCCATACACATCCAATGGATTCTTGTGGTACCTCTCAGTCCTCAGGGGACCACAGGCTGTGGCTTGTTTCTGGAGCTGGATTTGCTAAAAATAGACCGAGCGCGTGAGATGGACCTGTAGGCAGTTACGTACCTACAGAGGGACTGAACTTCTGGATGAAACATGTAGCTGTATTGATCATATTGGATGAAGGACGTAATTTTACTGGACATATTGGAGGCAACTAATTAGTTTACTAACTGGGTGATTTATAATTTTACACCAGATGCCAGTAGTTCCATCATAACAGAGACATTTTTCCAAACAAAGGTCAATAAAGATGCTCACAGAGTTCAAGCACCTAGAATTGTCTGCTTTTGTGTTTGCATGAATAAGGGTTAGGTTAGGGTTAGGTTAGGGTTAGGGTTAGGTCAGCTAATGAGGCACATCGTCATCCACCTCTTCCTTATTCCCAGTCCTTAAAAAAGTCGGACTTTCAATTTCCCTCCAGCATTTCCACACAGACCCTGAACCTGACTGTTTCTCCAAGTTCCCAGTCTTATTGTCGCATGTGTTCCGAGGAACACAGTGAAATGTTTGTTCTACATCTGCAAGGGAATGGGGTTGGCGCTTGGGTCGGGGGGAGAATAGGGCGAAGAGCAGCGCAATGAAAGACATGGCAGTGCAAGATCAGGATTGAGGTGCTTTGCAAGGAAGGAAGGAAGGAAGGAAGCCTTAATTCCAAAAATGGAGGGCAGAAAAACCTATGGGCGTCCAAGGTCACCTGGCTGCCCAACCCCCTCTGGCCACGCTAGTGTTATATCATACAATCAAATAAAAAATGATGCTGCATTACTTTGGTTTCTTTTTCGTTGCCCATGCTGACTCTGTTAGGCCCACTTCACCTCTCCTCAGTAAGCCTCTGTTCCTTCTCCCTGCCTCCAGGCCACTCGATTCCCTTGCTGCCCTGTTCGGTGATGCATCTTACAACATTGTTCAGAAAAATGTATTTCCACATGAGCTCCCGTTCAGACTTTGTCATTTTCTCTTCTCACATCCTGTCTCTCTCATCTTTACTGTCCCTCTTACGTCTGCATGCCATCCCAACATTTCTTGTGTCTTCCTCTCCATCTACCTCCTTGCAGATTAATTGCATCCTTGGCACTAGCAACAGTTTCCATAACGACGAGCCCCCCCAACCGTCCTGCTCCACCCGTTTAAGGTACACCGCTGGCATTCCTCTGGTTGATTCCCATCGGAAATGTGCTGCTTAGAAGAGAAGTAATTAAGTTGTGTCTAAAGAAAATGGATTCCGTTCATATCGATGGAAGCACCTCGACTGCTGTAACTTCACTGAACAAATATTTTTATTCACTGCTTAAATCCACAATTACTGCCTTTGACCTTTGACTGAACACACACCATTTGTGGGTGTTTCTGGTTGCTAGTAAATGCGATTCCGGCATTTGTGTTTCTTGGGTCTTTAAGTAAAACTACATAAGAACTTTAACTGACATCTACATTTCACTGTACCTCACTGGAGAATGATAACCAGGACTGTAGACTTATCTGTTATATAAATATAGTGGTTGTTATGGCGTGTACAACATTCTCACTTTGGTTTAGCTCAGAACTGAGCCAATTCGGTGTGAAGAGACACTAAATGGATGGGAGACATTTATCATCATAACATCCTGCTGGGCCAGAAAGAGATGATTTTTGTTGCACCTAATATGATTCACGGTGTCCTGCAAAGAAACCTGATTCTAGTTCAACCTCACCATCCTTACCGAATATGAATGAGAGTTTAGCAGAGACTCCTGTAGAGTCGACTGTCCTGATATGGAAGGACAAGTAAGGAGTCCATGTCCTCTATCCACCTCTAAGCATAAGGCAGAAACAACAGCAGCTTCCTGTGTGAGAGTCGAGGTTAGTGACCGACATTTGGCACTGACTTGCTGGATGGGTATATGAGGGTGATGAGTCCTGGGTTCACTCTCCTAAAAGAGTAGCTTGTTGGGTTGAGACTCCTAGGACAGATCCTGACCAAGGGCGTCGTTAGGTCCGATCACTTGGGGCTGTAGCCTGGAATATTCTAAGCCTAACCGCAAGCTTTTTAGCCCAGACGCCAGTCTTCCTTCAAAAAAGAAGTCAAGCCTCAGGTAAGCTTGACGTAGCCCCTAGTGTTTTCATCAGTTACAAATGCCCCTGATCCAGACCATAGTCTAAGAAGGTATTTGTACTTCAGTGAACGTGTAAGAAAGCCAGGACGGGGAGAGCGGAATAATTTGGCCGATCTAATAAGCCAGTAATCAATGGAGCTAAAATGGCAACTTCGTTTTTGGATTTGCCAAAAAGGTTATTTCACCATGGTTGCCTACATCACGCAAAATCTTATAGGTTAAAAGATTCTGAAGAATGAAATAGGTTATTAATAACTTCTCATTTGAATAAATCTTCAGCATGCGACCACAAGCAGCAGCCGAACCACGTGCAGAGCAGGTTTATGATAAACCACAGAGACGATCACCTCTTCAGGCATTTATGCGATTTCTAAAGGGACACAGCTGTTGGCTTTATATAGCTGCTGCGACTTAAACTGCAGACTCGAAAGACACGGTAACTGAGTTTAAAAAACCACGGGACTTTTTCAGCTACACTGATAACAGAGGATTTTCCCTACGTCTACACTATTATCTCTCCGTCCATTGCTATTTGCAGTATTGTTGTTATACAAAAAGTATTCTCAATATGATGGAAAAAATCCAAATCGTTTGTACGTTTGGAATATGTAACAAATACATGCATTTATTAGTCATGTAAAGAAAAAAAGTTAACAAGAATGTAATTCAGATATTGACTAACCATCAGCTCACTGGCATTGTTCAGGTCGTCAATAACCTGATCTCCAAATAATGCGAAGAGACGCTTTCGTTATATAAATATCTTGCTGGGATCGAAGGCAGGAAGGGCATCTCGTCCGCACGCCCTCCCGCGATTCTCTCCGCGTCTCTATCCATCCGTTTTTCCCTTTTCTCGCTCACTCTCTCACTCTCCCTCCAGTCGTACGGAGGCTGCAGCGTCTCGCTTCTCCCGGACTGACAGTGAAAAGTGGCCGCCAGACGCGCAAACGGCACTTTTCCGCGCAGGGGCTCAGCGAAGCGCATCATGCAGGTAATAGTAATGCCTTTAGATTCTTGTATTTTTCCAGTTTGTCCCGTTAGAATGAATGATTCGACTCAAGCGGAAGGTTTATTTGCTTATAATAAACTACGTTTCTTTCCCGGTCTATTTGTTAAATCCTCACAATTGAAACATTGATGTCCTCATAGTGAAAGTTAAACAATCGTCTACTTCGATACGGACTCAAAAGTGTTATAATACTTCGCGTTGATCAGTATTTTTCTGAGTGGGGTTTAGGACAGCAGATGTTGAACCCAGTGTCTCAAGTGAAAGTTGCGTTCACTTAACTCAAAAGATTTTTTCATTGTCTCTTCTAACATCTTAAATTATTTTTAAAGAACTTAAATAATGTAAGTATCCGGTTTTTGTGTATATTCATGTATCCAAGCAGGGTTCCCCAGTTCTGGTCCTGGAGGGGGGCAGATTCCAACACAGTGTGCAGATTCCCCTGCTTAAACACATTTTCATCAGCTGATTACCAGGTTTGTGGGAAATCTGAAAGCTGTGTTGGAATCTGCCCCCCCAGGACCGGAATTGAGAAGCCTTGATGTAAGAGGTGCATATTGTGCAACATTATAGCTTCTTCTGAGCTGTATATAGTGTCCAACAGTACACAGCGTCCAACGGTATACAGTGTCACAGTGTCCAATGGTACACAGCATCCAACGGTATACAGCATCCAAACGTATACAGTGTCATAGTGTATAATGGTGTGCAGCGTACAACAGTATACAGCATCCAATGGTATACAGCATCCAACGATATACAGCGTCCAAAAGTATACAGTGTCACAGTGTCCAATGGTACACAGCATCCAACGGTATACAGCATCCAAACGTATACAGTGTCATAGTGTATAATGGTGTGCAGCGTCCAACAGTATACAGCATCCAATGGTATACAGCATCCAACGATATACAGCGTCCAAAAGTATACAGTGTTACAGTGTCCAACGGTACACAGCATCCAATGGTATACAGTGTCATAGTGTATAACGGTATGCAGCATCCAATGGTATACAGCATCCAATGGTATACAGCATCCAACGATATACAGCGTCCAAAAGTATACAGTGTCACAGTGTCCAACAGTACACAGCGTCCAACAATATGCTGCATCCAACGGTATACAGTGTCACAGTGACCAACGGTACAGAGCATCCAATGGTATACAGTGTCATAGTGTATAACGGTATGCAGCATCCAACGGTATACAGCATCCAACGATATACAGCATCCAAAAGTATACAGTGTCTCAGTGTCCAACAGTACACAGCGTCCAACAATATGCTGCATCCAACGGTATGCAGTGTCACAGTGTCCAACGGTACACAGCGTCCAATGGTATACAGTGTCCAACGGTACACAGCGTCCAATGGTATACAGTGTCCAACAGTATACAGCCTCAAATGTAGTGACTTCAGGGAGCCTTAAGTGAACATGATTTGATGACTGGAACTCAGCAGTATAACATCTAAGGGCATGAAGACACTGATGTTGTACATTTTACAAATGCCAGGAGCACCTCTACCTGGCCCCACTGTACTTGTGATGCAGCAAGCATTGCTACCTCTCAGACGGGTTTGCACCAGTATGGCCCCCTATCACCAGCACGCCCATGGAGTTAGGATTAGTATGGAGGTACATAGCTGTCCTATTAGGTTTCCTCACACGTGGTGTGTCGGTCTTCTAAGCATCTCTGTATTGAGAATATATATCCCATCCTCCATTTGATCCATGTTGGTAAATACATGAAAATGTCATTTGGCAGCTGTGCAGTTAAGTGTAGCCACACAACCTGGGAGAAAAATAAGAGAATTGGGGGGAAAATAGTTTCTGTGCAACCAGAGAATGGGGAATAGCAGCCCGCGGACTGGAAACATGTAGAAATGTGAAGTCTTAGTGATAGAGAGCAGCAGTAATGTGTTTTCCACCAACGCTCATGCGTTCTGACACTCGCAGTCTCACTCAGGGACATAAACAGTGAGTGTGCAGGAATCAGAGAAATGAAGCTGTTGTACACAGGCAGTAGTTGCGGGTTCCAGTGATGAGTGCATGTCTGAAGTCTGCAGACGCTGCTTTTTATTAGCATATGGAGGACTTATGGTACATGCTCAGGACACGTTTCACGGAGCTGTCCACAAACAAGATCCTGAGAAAGAGAGGGGCACATTAATGTCACCCAATGCCAACATCACCCAAGCACCCTAACCCAAAGCTGGTGAGGTTCCACCAAGACATATGCACGTTACGGGCACCTTAACGGGCACCGTGGGGTCCCCACCCTGCTGCAACCAGGGTACTCAGGGGAAGCCCAGATGACATGGAGAGAACATGCAGACTCCACACACACGCAGAGCAGAGGGGTCATTCAAACCTGCAGACAGGTGTGACAAGTTTAGCCTAACATGACAATTTTGAAATACTGAAATTAAATTGTAAAATCGAACCTGTTTTGGTTTGTCTCTCAGGACAGCTGTTTGGTTTCATATTCTGTAACTTATAGAATATGAAAAAGAATCTCTAAGTGTAGGGTCTGGGTCAGATGTGCTGACACTGCTGTGTCTCCATTCGCTCTTTGGCGTGAAGGAGCATCCGTCAGGCGTGTGTGTGTTTATATCGCAGTCACAAGCGTCCCCATAAGCTCGCTGTGGGTTGTGGGCGTCACTGTCACTGATATGCATCTGGGACTGCTGGGCCAGATTTTGCCTCCATGGCGCCCTCTGTTGGTAACATCGTGCATTACATGGTTCCTCACGTTTTGCTTTTTTTTTCTAAATCCTGAATTAAGCTTGTGTTGACAGAGGAGAGAACTGGTGACAGACTGCCGCTGTCTCTCTTTCTCCGTTCCTTGTCAGATTAGAATAGTCATGAACTCATACCTTCAAGGTCACCAGTTCAAGTACCAGGAGGAGCCCAACTGTTATACCTTTGAAAAAAAAGGACAAATTTTATGCTCGACTTGTTCCAGTAAACTATCATGCTGTATGAAAAGGGTAGAATAGTAAACATCCCTTCTCCATTTTCTCATTTTTACTGGCTCACAGAATCTTTATTTGCTTTCTTGTCTCCATTTCGAAACCCTTGAATCTATTCTTTGTATTTTTTTCCAATTACTGAAATTCCTTTAGGGATCCATTTTCTCAGTCCTTCATTCCTCTCAGCTCCAGCTACGGACTCACACAGCATCGCTAAGTTGGAACATCACCCCCGTTTTGCCATTAAAAACACTTCTGCTGTCATTCTCCCCAACTTTCCCACTATAACAAGCATTTTATTGCTAAATTTTTCAAAAACAGCAATTTTTACCCAGATTTGCTGTCAGCTGGGTGTTCTGTTGGGAATAATAGTTGCTGTGATCATACTGTTTTCTGGCAGGGATGAGTGAAGCTTTGCATACTCTTTTATTGTGTTAGAAATATGGAGGCTGACATCCAGACATGGCGAGAGGGTTTCAGATATTCAAGATATTTTATTGCCAATTTGTAATGGGTGTATTATAATTCATTCTCAATTAGCCAGCAGAAAGATCAACTAACCATGTACTAATTATATAGAAATATGCAAACAGACATGCAATAAAGAAAATCTTCATTTATATGTTAGTCAGTGTCCTGAAGTTCCTACCAAACTCCAGGGATGGGAGTGTATTGACCCTGTATTGCACTTATTGATTTTATTATTAATTATTTAGTCTCTGTATTCTTCAAGACCAACCTCACAACCCTCTGTTTGGCCATCATGTGCTGAGCTGTTGCCCAACCAAACCAAACCTTTAGTATAACGGCAGTGCAGCTCAGGAGATGGAAAAAAGCTGGAACAATAGGAAGGGAGGCAGAAGAAGAGCGAGTGTGGATGAGAAGAAGAAGACCTGGGGAGTTGTGAAGGTCAAAGAGAGGAATGAAAAGATGGAGAAGAGATTAAATGGGCCGTGTAGAGAAGATGAGATGGGGCAGGTTCCTCTGAGGTCTGAGTGGGAGAGATGATGAGGTGAGAGGGGAGGTCAGAGACTCAGCAGGCAGGGTCCGTGTCGGGGAGGAAGACTGGGGGGGGCTTTGAGCGTGCACGCGTCCACCAGTGACGTCAGACAGAGCTACAGCCAGACCAGAATGTGGACCTTAATCATGCATGATGCAGTGTAGTACCTGAAGCAGGGCTTTTACTAATAGATAGAACACGTCAGAGGATAATGCTTTCACCGCTTCCCTTTCCAGAACGTGGATCTTAATCATCAGAACGTGGGGAAAAGCAAAATAAAACCCCAGATGTAGAAATTTGAATTTTGAGGGAACCAGAAAACAAAATGGATTTTTGAAGATTTACTTCACAAGCACAAGTGATGTAGTTATAAACTGCAGTCTAGCTAACATTAAGCAGTAGCTATTCATTGTATATTTCACTCCAAACCCAATTTGCACATTGATTATCAATGATTTCAATAAATAGCCCAGTGACAAAACAGACAGAAAGACTGACCTGTCACTGTTGTGCAGTGGTTGCCAACTGGTTGATCACTAAGGCAAAATTAACTGTGAGGACCCCCCCCCTCCCCCTCCCGTCACAGTTGTGATTTGGTACAGTAGCTGGCCAGGGTATTGGTCAAAGTAAAAGTAGCTCTCTCATAAGAATGAGGGTGGCAGGGAACAGTGGGGGTACAAGGTAATTAAAGGTAAGCATGACTGCCATTCAGGATGGATATTCTGCACCAATTGGTTCAGAAATTGCATTTCTTTGCAGTTTAAAAGATGGATTTATGATATCTGAGCCTGGACACCGCTTCAGTTTCCATTGGTGCCTCTCCGATATGGCGACTTTTGCGAGGTTCCGGAGAGGGAGTCAGAAGAATCCAGTGTGCCGTTTCTGCAGCCCGACTCCTCGGATGAAATGTCTGGGTCGGGTCGCTAACCGTTCCGGCGTTGGGGAAATCTGAGAGCACCTGGCTGACCTTGTGAGATGACAGTGCCGGGTGGGTCTTCGAAGGCTAAGGAGTGTGGGAACTCGGCCAGTCAGCGGCCAGGACGCTTAGCTTGGTCCTCTGCGTTATCTTGCTTCCGGTGTGTTTGAAAGGAGATACTCCTGCTGAGTGGAATTTCTCTGGGATCACGGCCGTGACTGACACCGGGACTGACCTTCTGTCCTTCTTACCTTCTTCTCATCCTATTCATACATCTGCATCCTCTTTTATGTCATAGTAATTAATCAATTAGTGATTGCTATTACCCAGAGGGATATGCTTAGCTTTGAATTCTACAGAAATCAATCTCATAAGTCGATGTGTTTAGTGCCATTCCCCTTGGGATTTCGGTGACATGTCTTGTTCCTTAAGTACCACCCCACAAAAAGGCCTTAGAATCTATAATAAATTTTTTCAAACAAGATAAAAAAAACTTCACCACACTTCTGTGGTTGTATATTAACACGTCACTATAGCTGAATTTAATCAGGGCTGTCATTGGCCAGAGTACCATGTGACAACACTGCATCATGAGACAGAGGGTATACATAGGACAGGGTGTGTCTCAGTTGATGGCCACATCAAGTGGCTTTGTTGTCCAGTTGAGTGGCTACATCTTGCTGGTTCCCAGACATGGGGGATTTGTCAGTCCTCATCTTATCACTGAGCTCTGCCTTATGGGACTGTTTAGGAAACAGAAGTGGGCTTGTCAGCTGTTATCTGCTTATCTGTCAACCATGAAGCCCTCGTAGTTTTGGATATCAAGTGCAGAATTCCTTTAATCGCAAAAAAATATAAGCAATCCGAATGCTTTCAGGGAAACCATTTCTTCCAATGAAAAAACTTCGAAAGGAAGTGAAAAAGGAAGACATATCAATGGCGAGAGGCCACTGTCTGACCTGATACGTTGTGACAGAATGGGGGTGGGGGGGGAGGGGTAATCATGCCACTAAAGCACAGTGAGTCTCTGGGCATCTTGCCATTAATGCCAGCTTGATGTAATGGGACAGTTACGCTAGGAATTATTTTGGTTCGGTTTGACTTTCTTTTGAATGTTTATTTTAACCTGCCGGGCATGAAATATAAATTTCAGACGGTAACAGGGGGAGGGTAAGCAGGGAGGGAAGAAGGATGAGTGAGTGGGACTGGGGGTACCGGGCGTGTAAACGGGGGTACCGGGCGTGTAAACCATGGCAGGGACATACTGTGATTGTTTAATGAAGGCTGTGCATTGGTAATAGGATACACGGTGAGAATGAACATCAACAGTGAGGGAGGTAGAGCTGCGCTACTTTGTTGGGGGAGGGGGGTCATTTATGGCAGTAAGATAAGATTCAGTACATTACCAAGATGCCAGCTGGCAGACAGTGCTGCGACCTCCCGGCGACCTTCCAAGGATCCGATAGGGAGCAGCTTTAAGGCGTAGCGGAGGCGTGGGTGGGGGGTGG
>JAODJX010000119.1:28261788-28272214 GCA_026776945.1 Isichthys henryi | reverse complement strand
CCGCACACATGTGACCCAGGCGGGGATTCGAACCCGGGTCCCAGAGGTGTGAGGCGACAGTGCTAACCACTGCACCATATATATATATATATCATGGGTAGCACAGAGGTATGACTTAATTACAACTTATCCAATTGAAAATATTCAATAAAAAAGGGATTAGGGGTCAAAAATATCAAAAATGTGGGATAGCCCACTTTACCTCTCAAGGGCACATATTACACCTGCTAACAATAACCTGACATTTACCATGTTAACTCAGACACTGATAGCTGTGTCCAGCATTTACCCACGTAGCTCTACCAGGTTAGATTAGGGGATCAGCAGATCTGACACAATTTTCATCCACGTCATTTAAATTGCAGAAAGAAAAAAAAACTTCTGAATTGTGTCTGAATTGTGAAGAACAGCTTTCGGGAACGACTGCGCCGGGCAGAACTGTGAATGGCGGAAACGGCTTCTGGCATTGGGGCAGTCATGAAGAAAATTCATTTCTGCATTGGCCCAAATATAATTTAAATTTACAGTCAAAAACTTGGGGCTGTCTTACATTCCAGGGCTAGAATTTAAATGTCATTGTACACATTCAACAGCAGATGGAGCAAACGATCAAATTCCCGGCCGTATACTTCAAACGCAATCGATAGAATCGACATCGTTTTCGCAATAAGACATCGTGTATTAAAGCGGCCGTGACCGTTTCAGCGTTATGTTTGTTCTGATTCCACCCGCTTCCCACAATAAGCTGATATGTGTGTATGAAACACACATACATATGAAACTAATATATGATATGTGAAACTGATATATGAAACTAATATGTGTATTCCTGTACTTTTGTTAATGGTAAATATCTTAACCGTGAGTGTCTTTGTTGGCTTACCTGCAGTGCTGCAACTTATATTAAATCAGGAGTGTCTGTTTAAATAGAGAGTATTTTATTTTAAAAGGGTTGTCATCTCTTATTATAAAGACTCAAAAATTCACCACGATACTTTTTTTCTGTGATATTTATGTGAGTTTGCTGTATGGGAGACATTCTGCGCTCTCCGGGGTTGTGGGTTTTATAGACTGTATCGATTATCTATTGTTGCCCTTCCCCTAAAAAAAAAGGCCTACACTTATTGTAATGCAGTTGCCCGTGGTTGCTTTTTTAACATGCATGCGGTTAACTTCTTATATGTTAATCTCAGAAAAAAATATTTTTCATTGTAAAACGTTTTTTTTTCTCGAAAATAGTTATCGAACAAGTGGGGTAGTGGTCTAATATTTGTCCCAAAACGGTATACAGCAGTCATAAGTAATTGTGACAGGCCGAGATACTTACGTTTGCAGTTGAATGGAAAATATGCGTGGTTTCTATCGACTAATGTGATAAATACTGAGCCCCGTCAGGACTTACGAAGCACTTATGTTTTGCAGCATAAGTGATCATCCTGCGTTATCTCCGGCGGTATAATATGTATATTTCTCATATGTATAATCGAAAAAAAAATCCATGTAAAAAGAAAAGAAAAACAATGTGCTACTGTATACTCAAGTACGAGCCATATATTTGTCGAAAAAATCCAATATTTGCTTTCAAATCGGGTGTATTTGCAACATGTGGCTTTTAGCCTCTGTACTGACATGAGAAGGACTCGTTTAATATATTTTTATTGTCCCGTTAAAGTAGACTATGATCTATAATAAACTGCATGTGCAACTCGATCGTTTTATTTTAGATTGAAGGCAAAACTATATATAGTTAATTTGATATACGTTCCACACATTTTCGTCGGAATTTAAAATATTTTGACATAAATTTTTGCTTTTACACACGTGCCTGGTCCGTGAGCTCAGGCTGTCCTTGTCCTTGCTTTATCTTTAGTTACCTCCTACGATATAAAGATATTTGGGGGAACTGGTTACTGTCGAAGTGAATGTGTCAGGACTGCGCGTACGTGTGAGCGCAGTGTGGCGTAAAGCAGCAGGAGCTGCGCGCTGCACGGCCTGTTCACTGGGAAATGATTTGATTGATTGACATTTTAAATAGTTACTCCTTTTTGAAGCAGTACGTGTCCCACTGCTTTCGCTGACTTTACACTTTCTTCCTCCAGTCATATCTACCGATTTACTCATATGCGGAAATTACCCTGATTGTATTAATTATTCTGCATGACCACGTGAATCGCCGTGGATCAGTAGATTGCATTTTGCATTCGTGCACCGAAAACACGTCGACTTCGTCTAGGTACCCCCAAATTTCTCCTAGAGTACAAAAACACGTCTATTAGGTGAGTGAATGTGCCTAAATTTCCTTTAGTTGAGTAGACTAATTACTTGCATTTCTGAGTTCCTGGTGATGGATCGGCATTCCGTCCAGTGTGTATATTGGTCCAGATTCATCACATTCTTGGGTTGCATAAGCGATTTCTTTTAACTAGAACAGATGGATGATGATTATACTTTCTCAGTGATTGGATCGGATATTAAAAGGATGGCGGAACCGCTACAGATTAGCGCCCCATATCAATGAACGCTATGAGCTGTTGTGGGGCGCAAGAAATTGCGCTGGGGGGGCGTAGAGCAGGTGAGGGAAATGACAGAGAAGTTTGTGCTGAGGTTTCAGGTGGGATCAGACTTACTTTGAAATTGCAACCTTTGGAAATATTAAATGATAATAAGAGCATATTGTATGTCTGTACACATATCACAACAAACTTTAATAGTAACATTTTATGATTAAAATTTATTTGGGGACAGTTTAAGGGAGCCCAGTCAGAAACAGTTTTAATATTACTGTCCTATATTATAATTATAAAACGTCGGCCGCCTTTGGTTTGGACAGAGCTGGTTGTAATAATGTGGGGAGAAGCCATCAATTTTTAATACAGTAGTTTACCTTTACTTATTCCTTTGATAAAAATTACTTTAATTTCCGACACTCACTGATCTAGGAGCATAAACTCAGTATGCGGAAATGCAATCAAATATTAACCGCTTTATGACATAATAATTCCATTATCACTATACGTTATCTTGCGGTAGTGCGTTTTTAACCTTTAGACATTTCTAACGCGCTTTTTTGGTAATACGTCTTCCGGCAATGGTTGAATTTCATCAGCAGAGGTGTTCGATATCAAAAGAATTGCTCAAAATAGGTCATTTAGATGATGACCCACTTCTATCGCTAGAGGGAGACGTGGAGGTGTCGAGAGTTCCCAAATTATTGGTGGGGGGGAACACGGAAAGATTCATAGGCACCGTAAAGATAACTGGGTCTAAAAACTGGATAGTTGATTTTTCTTCCAATCTACTACAAAATTATATAATAATAATAATTATAGTAACTCTGAAAAAACTGTCTGTGCGATTTGCATGTTTAATCAGAAGCAACGCGCTTCCCGGGGGCGGGCTGAGGTTGGGCTCGGCGCTGACGTCACATGTCGACGCGCCTGCGCTGGGACCACTCAGAGTGTTTATGTGCGCGTGCGGGTGCATGCGGGGCTGAGCCGGCGGCCAGTCACGCGAGTCGCGTCGCTACAGTAGCTGGTACCGCACACAGGAACACGGATACGCAGATATAACCTCAGTATGTGTTAAAAAGAACTAAAGGCAGCGATCGGTTTTGGGGTGGTTACATCAGAATAACATCGTCTGTCCAGGGAGCGAGTGAACATCGCGGAGGACACCTGACCGAAGAGGGTACACTTGAATCGCACTTTCCCCTGACAAGTAAGTACAATAATCTGCGCGCCCTCGCGTTTATATGAACGTTACGAGGACGGAAATTATCTCGCGATTTTTACCGCTTACTTCTCAATTTAGAGTGCTGATACCGCATTAGCGAGCCGCCTTCAGTATCTGTATAATGAGACCGACTTTCTATAATTCGGTTAACTAATATGAAACCACGACATGGATGCGCTGTCTGGCGAAAGGCACCGGTTCAGCGCGGCATCGCAACCGAAGGCAGGAAGGATAACGGGCGGTAGGTAGCGTAGCGGTAAAGGGACTGCCCCCCATAACGGATAGTCATTCAGCCTAAGCTTCAGATGGAGGTAAAATCACGGCGGATGACCAGATATCCTGTCCTGAGTAGGTAAGGCAGCCGATTGTGTTGGTAGTTAATATCTGTCATGATCTGAAAGCCAAACAAGAGATTGATCTCCTGTGACGTTGGGATGCCTTTTTATATGTATAAGAATTGGGTAAATATGACAAATGACGCACATTTCCCCCAAGATCGAGCCAGCTCGACAGCGTGACGCTTCTGGCGCCGCTGTAGCTGCCCAGTTTGCGGCACTTTCCTGCACATGGCTCGTAACTGGCTGTAATTCACACGCTTCATCCTCCAGATAAGGAATTTCCTGCATCGCGTGTGCCGCTCACGCGGCAGCACATTCACGTTACGTGTCGTGTCATTGCAAAACCGCAGTAAGTCGCTTGATTGACGAAAGCCTGGTTTCAAGATGAATTTCCTGGTCAGACAATACTTTGTGAATGTTGGTGCGGATCGGATTTTGCGTTAGTCATGCTTATCGTGCATGTCTTGCGATGGACTGGCGTCCCATAAACAATGACACCGCTTGGAGGTACAGGCCCTGGGGTCACCGCGATCCACAAGGGGACCCTGCAGACTAATAGGTCGGTGTTTTAAATGAACGAAAAGCACTACCTAGGTCATGAACTAATAACTTGACAATCTACTGATACTTAGCCAGCATCGCCGCCGTAAATCCCCGAACAGCGATGTGGGCTTTCTGTGTTTTACCACCATTAAATGTCATCTTAGTGAATTGCGGACAGTCCGCTACAGCATGTCTGTCATTCCCCTCGAAGTGGGGAGTCCCGCACGCCAACTTTTTATCTTTTTATTACTATTATTTCCGACAAATTGTCACTCCAGGCGAGCCATTTCCAATCCTATTTTTTTTTGGAAAGAGTAAAGTTGCTCGTTTTCCTCATACCTCCACGCACGCATGCACACCCTATCTCGCCCTGTGTTAAAATCAGCAGACTGCAGCCCCTGACCTCGGACTGCCCCACCCTAACAGAAGTAGTCCTAGCAATTAGTGTTTCACGGTGAGTAGCTCGATAGCATGAAGTACATGTGGATTATATCACTTTCAATTGCCGTGAGGAATTAAGGGATGTTGCGGCGCGCGCGTACGTTCGTCTGGATGCTGAACGTGCTCCGAGGGGTAAACTTACCGTGGATGATCGGGGAAAAGCACACGATACGAAGCAGTGCCCATTGAGAATTGCATCACCCCGGGCATATCTGCCCGGCTCACCTTGGCTGTGTTTTTGTGTCCTTATCCTTATCTAAATTCCCCACCCTGTCCCCGCCTGTCTTCATCAGTCCTGTACCTGCTCTCCGTCCAAACGCAGCGATCACGTCCTCGCTGCTATAAATAAATAAATAAATACTATGACTATGGTCTGTATAAGCCTGACAGCTGAGTAAGCTACTTAAATTCCGAGTCGATATAAAAGCTAACAAAAGACTACAGAATGACAGCTAATCAAAGATCAGTTTGCTCCGTGGTGACGGGGGTGTCTTTTAAACATCCTCATCGTTATTACGTCGTATTGCCTTCTGCTATTCCTTGGCTACAGGTCCTTTGGTAATTGTTTATTAGCTATAATACACTTACAAACATGCGGGCAAATAATTACTTTTTAAAAAAAGTCTGCTTTTCATCCTTTCAGATAATCACCCACACCTGTGCTTTTATGTACTATGTCATGTTATCAGTACCCTTTAAGCATTTTTAATTACATTTGAATGAGCGTAGACCCTAACCAATAATACATGTACAGTTCCCTGTGGGTGACATTGGGTGCCCGTCTGCATTATGTTCGCAGATCTTTTCGCTAAATGACCAGAAACGGCTGCCTTGCGCTAAGCCAAGAATAGAATCTGGCAGTGACACTTGGACCTAGATGCCCAGCTGATTAGTTCCCAAACATTGGCCCCGTTCCCTAAGGTCCCCATGGAGACGACTGGGCAGAGAGGATGTGCAGAGAGTCTCAGCTCAGATGTCATAACACCGCTGTCACCCTCTGTTAGGGAGTGGCTGCGTTCCAGCGGCGTGTCTGTCTGCTTGTGAGTTTGGCCCAACATCAGCTTCCCACGGCTGCTGTGTGTTCTGGCTCACCGGGTCCCTGTCCCTCGCTCATCCACGAATAAAAATGATGATCTAAAGTCTCTCCATGGGGACTGCCCCTCCCGCTGGCCTGGAATGTCGGGCTGGTGGATGGCTGCAGTTCCTACATTCAGTGATTTCATTTGTAGGCAGTAAAAGGTTTCTGTACTTTGTAGAGTTTTAAGTGATTTGCCAAATAAATGATCTAAGTGTTAATTATAATGTTAACCAAACTACTGGGATGTCATGTCCATTCTCAGGCAGCAATGTGCTAGTTGCATGGGTATCAATATAAGAGTAAGATACTGTTCCAGCTGCAGAACTGACCCTACGCGCTGTTCACACAGCTGGGGGTCTTTATTTCCTCTTAGTCCTGTGTGCCCAAAAGAACATGCTCCTTAGCTCTGGTATCCACGGTTACAAGGTGGTCTAGCGCCCCCCTGCTGCAGGAGCTAATTGAAGAAATACTTCCCTTAATTAGCAGCAGTGAGGAATGTGGTTTCCCCAGGCTGGGGATTTATGGCTTGACAGCAGTACCAGTGCCCCCCCCCCCCTCCCCCCAGCACTACCTCGGGTCGTGACTTTCAGCGAGGCTGGTTGTCCAGTTCGCTCCGTCTAGCACTGCCACAGCAGTGGGATGGAGTAACTGGCACAGGGGCTGTTTATCTCCTATCATTTGTTTATGTGGGTCCCGACCACGGCAGGGTTAACTCAGCTGCTCAGATCTGTGCACTTGTGCCAAACTGGATGCATGTCTCCAACAGGGAAAAATCACTTTCTAGTTCTGTCAGACTACACTTTCTCTGCTTATCAGCTGTTAAGAGCAATAAAGTGATTTTTTTTGTAATAGGTTTTAATGCTTTCGGATTTAGATATTTATTTGTAGAAAAAGTGAGGTTTTGAAGCCCATTGGTTATGGGGGGTTTATTGTTTTCTGTCAATCTATGTGTAACTCGGCTCACTTTAGTTAAATCTGCTGTTGGTTGGCGTATAGTAATTCCATCTGTGCTCATTCACCAAAAACACGTTGTAACACAGTAATTTAGAAATATGCAGGTTATAAATTGCCTGCTAAGGCACCGCTGGATTCCTTTGACCCAGACTGAGGTGGGAATGTTGAGAGATTAACTACAAATAATTAATCTTGGTAACATTTTCATATATATGATACTGAGCATTCTGAGGATCGCTTGTTTCCTGAGAGACTAAACCAAACATAATTAGAACTTTGGGGGATTTGTGTTCATCGGATGACGAGCATGAAACAGGATGAGATGTAAATCAGGGAAAACCTGTTCTTCAATTGCAGGAAGTTGGATGAAGATGTCTTGCATGAGTTAAAAATTTTTTTTTTTTAAATCTCCCCCAAGAAAAATGCTTTAACACACTCATTAATAAATCGTCCCCATTTCTGCAGTGTGTGTGTGTGTGTGTGTTTGTGTGTTCATCGTGGTGTTGTCCCACTTCTTTCAGTATTACCCGCAGGAGGTGCGCCAACACCTTTTCTGGAAAAGATTTAAGCGCCCAAACTGAACACGTTCAAAGTAGCATCCAAATTGCTGCAGGTTAGGTAGCTAAAACAAAGGCGTGCGTCAGGAAAAAGTACTAACGTGAAACCTAATGCTCAGTCTGCTGCAGGTCTGGTTAAACTAGGAATGCTGGTGATTTAGGTGGAGTTCTGGTAGAATGTCGATGAAAAACGGATCGTTGATGTGACCTTGAATATCACACTTTCTTTCAGTAACTTCTCATAACTTCCCACTTTTTGCTACATAAGGGTTCAGTATGTATATAAAGAACTTTAAAAATGTAATAACGGCACAGAATGGATCTGACTTGCCCCATGAAGCTAGTCTTCAGTATAGACTAACTAACCAGTATAGACCCGCTACTTCCCAGACCTTCCAGGAGTTAAAGAAATCAAACATTTTGACATGCCGTTCTGTGCTGATCTGAAGGGGAGATTGTAATAGAGACGGACAGTTTCCAGGTGTTAATGCGTGTGATTTTTCTTCCCCTTCGAGTGATAATTTGTGGTATAGAAGGGGAACTGCTCTCCGAGTTTACCGGTGCCGGTATTTCCTCTAGGGGGCGCCACTGGGCCACCCTCGGAGTATGTGACTGGATTGGAGGACGAGCAGTGAGGACATATCTTGAAACGAGCTTTGGGGAAGGAGCATCTGGAATGGGTGTGGGCAAGAACGTCACCTCCAAGGCTGTGGATTCCATCGGGGAGGGAGCCATCTGTGAAGACGAGGTTAAGAACGACCAAGGCTTCTACCCCATTCCCGTGAGTAGCTCACTTTCGTATCCTCGAAGCACCTGCTGTTCTTTCCTCCCAGCATTGTGTGTAGTTCCTGGTCTTGTTCCAGGATCCCGCCCATGTGCTCTGTGTTAATCGCTAATTGTATTTTAGCTTATAAGTGCATCCCCCGTTTTGGGCATGCGTGAGAGGGTGTGTCACTTTGCTCCGGTGCTGTTCTCACCGGGACCAGGGAGGGGCGGCTCTGCGTACGAGCTGCGGCACAGTCGGGCCCATGGAGTCAGAGGTGTTTAGTTCTGCCTGCAGGGCATCAAGTCGGGAGCTCTGCTGGCTCCACATGCACCGCGGCAGCCATGGCGACCAAAAACCCAAGCCTGTGCAGGCCTAAACCGGTTTGTCAGGACGGCCTGATTAAAGGGACTTTTAATTAAAGCACGGTGGTAAATTTTGTAATTCTCCCCCCCGATAGCACTTCCCCGACAAATGACTTCTTCAGCCACGACTTATTAAATATTCTTTTTCCCAGCAGTAACTTATTAAATATTGTAACGCTATCTTTTCCTGGTATTTTACTGGCATTATAGTCATGCAGACTAGGCCCCACCTCTTTCCACTATGCACTTGCCCCGCCCCTTTCACTACACCTCCCCGTCCCACCTTAATGGCGTGCTAACCAGCATAAAAGACGAATATGGGACAAAAACACTGCATAAGGAACACGATGTAATACTCCCTAAATGTGTCCTTGGTTGCCTCCCCTGCCCACTTCAGTGACGTGCTGTTTTTTATGTACGGATGTACCATGTCAGATCTCCCCGGGGGGAGCATTTTTTCTCATTGAATACTGTTTACTCAGGAGCTTCTAAGGGTAACAAAGTAAAAGGCGATTCAAAGCTTGTGCAGGCTCGTCGCTCTTCTCTAGCCGTGTTCCTCCCATGTGGCCTTCAGGAAACCCCATTGTTGGAGGTTCGAGTAGGGCGTGGCTTATTTTGTATGTCCATTTGTATTGTTTTTGTCCGTATCTGCTTTTCTGCCTGTTTTATTCGCTTGTGTGTGTTTGTGTAGTTTTGATACTTCACAAACAGGATGTCCCACTAGTGTGTCAAAGACTGGCTACCCGACCACCCCCCCCCCCCACTTTGTTCCTGACAGGTGGCGGTTAATCGAGTCGGCCTGCCCTCTGCAGACCAGGATGGAGAAGACACTGAGCTCATGGCAATTTTTCCCAAGGGGGGTCCAGGCGAGGACAAGGTAGGGAAGCCACTGTTGGTCTATCATCAGCGTTTTTCTTTTCCCTTTTTTCTTATTCACCGTAACTCCAGGAAAGGTGGCAGAGGATGAGCACAGTGGGTCTAATCGGATTGGAAAGTATCTTTGTTGTAAAATTCACTGAGAGGCTAATTCAATACATAGTGCCAGGTACGACCCACTTTTGCCGCCAGGATGGCTTTCAGGGCAGATGAGTCGTGTGTTTGGGGGGGCCTTTCCGCACAACACTGTTATACTAAGGTGGCATTTTTGTGACTTGACTCGTAGCTGTGACAGGTCTGGCCGTTCTCCTCTGACCTCACTCATTTGCAAGGTGCCTTCACTCTGAGAACTGCCTCTGACTGAATGCATTTACTTTATTGTCCTCTGGAGCGGGATGGTTTACAAAATGCTGGAACCTCCTTGTCTGGCACCGGCAATGACGTCGCATGTAAAATCACGTAGATGGTACATTGTATGGGCCCCCTGACTCGGTCTGCGTGCTGCATGAATGCAGCTGCAGTCACTGTTTGTAGGAGGAAGCTGTTTGCCTTAACGAGGAAATGACTATGCTGGTTGTAAAATAAAAGAAGGAACAATGGTAAGTACGGTAATGCTGGTAAAGAATGAAGAGAATGCAGTTTGACTGAACTGGAGTGATAACTGAGCGAAGGAAAGACTCGCCCCCCCCCCGGGGCCGGGGGTGGGGGGGGGGGGGGGGGGGGCGGAGGCGGGGCGGGGCCGGGTGGGGGGCGGTGGGGGGGGTGGGGGGGGGGGGGGG
>JAODJX010000119.1:28193342-28212029 GCA_026776945.1 Isichthys henryi | reverse complement strand
CCCATTGGAGGGGGGACCCACGTGCCTTGTTCGGGCTGTGCCCGACCAGGCCCCATGGGTGTAGGCCTGGCCACCAGGTGCTCGCCATCGAGCCCCACCCCCAGGCCTGGCTCCAGGGGGGGCGCCTGTACTCATGAAAAACATTTGGTGAGACGCTGACCTTCAGGGATTTACAACATCAATGTACTCTCAATGTTACAAAAATGTTACCCCTAGTCACTGTCAATTTATTTACATAGCACATTTACATTTACTACAAGGCCAGTCACATGTAGATTTACATGCAAAAAAAACGGAATTTCTTTCCAAGTCATGTTAAGTGTAGGATTACAGTAAAATTCCGTTATAGTGGACTCGCTTATAACGGAATATCTTCCATAATGCACGAGGTCCGCTGGTCCCGGCCATGCGCCTTTAAGAACATACAGAAAAAGCATCGGATATAGCGCACTCGCATATAACGGAATTTCGCTTATAACGAACAAGCAATTTGGTCCACAGAACCGCTATTAGCTGTAATTTTGCTCGCTATAACGGACATGTGGGCTCCGCCTACAAGGCGCGTGGCGTGCCGGTGATATCCAGCGCAAATACGTAGTTAGAATTATTAATAGTCAAGCATCTGGTCAGGTAAAGTTGGATTACTACATGTACAATATAATAATCTACAGTATACCACAAGTGTGTCTGCTGGGGTGTGGCATGAGTAAATGGTGTCCTGTAGTTGTGTTCTGGGCGTACAGCAACTCTGGATATAACGGACTTTGGATATAACGGACTGTTTTGCCAGGTCCCTTGAAGTCCGTTATAACGGGATTGTACTGTATTTGGTTTGTGTAATTATATTAACCAAATTAGATTTTCTTAGATTTCCTAAACTCTGGGGAATGAAATACAGTAGATATGACGTTCCACATTATGCATTGTCTCTATGTTTTGATCTCATAATACAAACTCTGTATAAAAGTTTCTCAAATTAACAAATTAATATAAATGTTTATACTGTACATCGAAAATGGGTTCATGTATAAAATTTCCTGGAATTCATAATAAATGGGTGTAACCTTGATTTGCACAAAGGTAATTATTCAGAGAGGTGCAACAGTGAAATTACATTTGCATACGTGACAAAAGGTGTTCCGTGTAGCCATTAATTTTTACTTAAAATTTTAATCCCGTTTACATGAAAAGCCCAGCCTATCAGACAAACAGTTTAGATTAAAATTTCCCTTAAATTGCTTGCTTTTAGGTTACTGGAGGAATCTAGGGGAAAGACAATGCAAATTCTACAGGTGTAGATACCCTGGGCTGCTTTCAAACCCACAACATCAGCCATCAAGCCTCCATGACCACCTACGACAGATTGCCTGTGTTGAGTGACCCACCAAATGTGGTAATTCTTTGATTAATTAGTAGCAGTAAAGCCACTTATTTATGGATGAGTCACGCTGAAGCAAAGACACTTTTTCCTCCAAAATGATCCAATTCCTTTATATATTTGATTTCAGTTACTTGCATTCAAACCACTCATGATGCTGTTTACCCTCCATACTGTGGTTTGTCTCACAGAAGCGTTTATTACTGTAAGTCGGCCATCTTTTCTGCCTGAAACAGTGCAGTGAGAAGTGAGTAACGGATTGTCTACTTTCCGGCAAGGTCACGTTGGCATTTCTCTCGCTGTGTGTTGTCAGGAACCTTAGTGGGTAAAATAATATTATTCTTATATGATCCGATTCTTATATTCAATGGCAATGATTTATAGCGGGATTTCAATGAATTAAAGTTGAACACGTATGTCTGCAACATGCTTTTAAATTGGGTGTGAAAAATTATTTTTTCTGAACGACTGAAAAGGCTGTAACTGAATTCCCCAGTAAAAGAGCCAAGAGTGAGTCAAGTTCTGCGTGGAAGAGGGTGTTTCATTTCTTTCCAAGGGTAGAGGATGCCATCTAATGGACAAGTTACGAATCACGGACGTAAGGGATCCATGTGTCAGATTCAATTCAATTCACTTTAGACAAGCGTACACTGGGGCGTAGCAAGGACCCCTTGACAAATTTGCCTAATGCCTTGGGCACCCATGTAACCAGAGGGGTCTCTACTACTGACTGGGGTCCCCTTCACCCCCACATACCCCCCTTTTGCCTTGAGTGTAGTGAAATCAATCTCTTTAATGTGGGGTCATTGTGCTACAGAAGTAAGAATATAGTATAATGTTTTGTAGGGGTAGTCAGATTGGGGCCGCTAAAAATGTAGGGCTGGCACACCAGAAACAAAAGTCATGAATGAATTTCAGGAATGGTATTATGCTGTTGTAGCATATAGACTAGCTGCAAACAATAGCAATGACATACTGATATACTTCTGCTTCTTATTTTGCCGTTCATTTATTTGACATGTAGTCACTCTGTGGTGACTGGGAAGGCCACTGGGGGAGTCAACTACTGCATCAGTGTGGCTATACCTCTCCACCCCCCGCCCGCTTGACAGCACTACTGAGCACATTGCAGAGCTAGACGCACATATATTCAAAAAATGCCTCTAAATCCCTTAGAACTTCATGATGATTCCATCAAGGCAATAGTCATTGAGATATGTTCTTGGGTCCTGGGATGAAGAAGGTGGTCTTGACACAGCTAGGAACAGGACCCCGGACCAGGGACTAAATGTGGGTGAAGATGCCTACGGTCAGTAGATCCTCTGAGAGCGCAGTCAGAGAGGCTGTCTGGTCCTGCTGCTTATTTTGTGTCAACTCTTTTCAGGGCATTTTTTTCACGTTGCCGCTGATCACGGAGAGCATCTGTTCTCCCCGAGGAGCCTCAGTCTTCCTGGCTGGGATGGAGCTCAAAGTGTGCCAACATGTTGTTTAGCTCGTGTGGTAGAGGGGCGTCGTTGGCATAAGTTTAGGCTTTTTTTACTCTTGTGGTCAGTGATGATCCAGATGTCATGGCACACGTACCAGCGATCATTGTTTTCTCAGAAGTTTCCTTCTATTTTCGTACAAGTGTGTTTCTCACTCTCTTGCTACCTTTGGTAAGATTAATACTGACTGTTCCCACTGCCACAACGTTGCCAAATCTAACAGCGTCACTTCATGCTTTCATCAAGAAGTGGACCCCCTGATTCATACATCAATTCTGGTACTGGAGTATGTTGGTGGACATGTTTAGGAACATATCAAGTGTCTATGGAGACATACTCTTCCATGCCACTACAGGACCCCAGTGTTGCTGCTTCATGAAGATACTCCAGGCAGTACATTCAAAACCATTCTGGGTGCACTTCTAAAGATCTAGCTACAAAAAACGATCTAGCTACTGGTTTGACTCATCTCATTAGGGTTTACACTACCGAGATGAGGTTAGACAGTACAAACTAGGGTGGGGGACAGCTACATGGCCATCAAAGATGCTCGAATTACAGTAATTCACAGAGCTTTTCTGGACATCACTCTTGTTATAATTATAAGTCTGATAACATCAAACTACAGATTTTTAAATTTGAAACTTTTAGCTGGTAAAAGATTGTGTACATATGAGCACAACGCAGAGAAGAACCTGGGATATGGTGCCAACCCATCACAGGGATCACTGGCACACCTATGGGCAATTTGGTATCTCCAGCTAACCTCAACATGTCTTTGTACTCTGGGAGGATGTCAGAGAACCTGGAGGAAACCCCAGAGTGACATGAGGAGAACATGCAAACTCTACAGACATGGAGCCACGGCAGAGCCTCAAACCGAGGTCCCTGAAGTGTGAGGTTACAGTGCCAGCCACTGCGTAACCCTTACATACACAGCCGGCATAAAACTTAAAACTGATTCTGCAAAGATACCGCAGTAAAAAAACAATATTAACCTTCACAGGTAGGACACAGTGACGGACATTGTGGGGTCACACTTTATATACTAGTCCATGGCAGTAATTAATTGCACATGTCTGTGCCTCTGCATGGCTGAAAGTGCCATTACAATTATCAGATAAATCTTAGAAAAGAGCAGTAATTTGGTTATTAGTGTCAGGTCCCGCTCGTGCCGATCCTCCTGTGTGCCGATCCTCCTGTGTGACGATCCTCTTGAGTGCCGATCCTCCTGTGTCCCGATCCTCCTGTGTTCCCAATCCTCCTGTGTGTCACGTCCCCCTCGCTACCTCCTGTGGAATCCCCGTGTTGTCAGCTGTTTCGAGTTCTTTTCATTAGTATTTAAGTCCACGTTAAGTATGTTTCCCCGAGTCTGGTCATTAATGTTGTGACGTTGATTTGTGGCCCTGAGTATGTCATCCTCACTGAGATTCATGACAGTTAGGTTGCCAGTGGTTAAAAGTTTATAACATGAGACTCTTGGCTTATGACTGGGCCACTGCTGTAGGATTATATTGTGCTTTGTGAAACAAAAGATCCAATCACTGTAATTACACTGTCAGATATACACACAAACTAATGGAGTTTTTGGAAGGTGGATAGCGTAGAGGAAAGAAGAGCAGCAATTGATTTTTTCTCACTGCTTTCTGCAACTGAATTTAAATTTACTGTCTTTGCCAAAGGTAACTAGCAAATCAGACAATTTCAAACGATGCATTTTTCGTCCTATGAAAAACCAGAAGACTAACTAACTGTCAATCAGATCATGATAAGTGCCTTACGGCTAATCACTTAATATGAAGATGTAATCATTTCCTTTCAGACTTCTTTATGAAGACCAGGACGACTTCTTCTATTTTGAATGTATAATAGAATTTGAAACCTCAAAAGGCATCTCGATTAGCTGTCTCCATGCTTTCATATGGACAAATGTTCTCAAAAATGAACACGGAAAACGCTACAGTCACAATTAAAGGAACAATAGTCTGTGCATGTTCTTTGGTGGACTGATGTCCTACGCAAAGTGGTCCCTGCTTCCTGTAATAGGCTCACTGTGACCCTCTCCAGTTATGGAAGTTGGATGGATGGATATTTAGCAGTGACTTTTATGCAAAGCCGATCACTGTTTTAACTGGATATTATACTGCACAAGTACTTTGTAGAAGTATGACAACAAGACATCACCCAGGACCTAAGCTAGTAACGTCCAGTTTACCATCATGTGTTCTTAGCTTCTATTTTGCGTAACACAGCATCCTTCACACTCTTAAATCAGAGATCTGCAGAAATAAGAAACACACAGTTGGTGGGACTATCATTGCTGCCAAGCCACTGACTGGTTTGACCCCCCTCCAATCTGCATGACGTTAAACCAAGCAGTGACGACATATAGGATAATCCCCCCCCGGTTATTTAAGCCTAACTCTCGCATGTCAGGCACCAGCCGCATGCTAACAGCCCTTTTACATCCCTCTATACAACCAAGGTCTCTGCGATGAACTATTGAAACCAGTCCCATGGCCAGAAAATCCAATCTCTCATTTCCATCATTCACCAGCACTTAATACTGTAGAACGTCAAACGCCTTTAACTGAGTGACACACCCCTGCATGTGAAAATGACTGTTAACACTATTCTCATACTTATGCAAGGCACTTCCTTCAGGGTTTAAAATGGATTTTTGATGGAAGACTGATGGCACCAAGTACAATTTATAGATTAAGAACATGTGTAGCTCACCATCCACAATGCTCAAAAGCAGATCTGCTCTGTTTTTCCCTATGAAGGTAAAACACAGTAGCTACACTGACACTGAAACTAAAAAATAGGGTCACTGTGCCTTGATTTTACCGTGGATTCTGTAGTTACTCCAGTTTTCACTGTAAACCTGGTCAAAATGGCTGGTGGGAGTGTTTTCAGGTACAAAGTGAAAAATGGACCAAGTTAGATTTAATTAATTAGAATGTTTGATACCAAATAATGACACATTATTTCAAGTCACTAATGATTTTTGAGATATAGATCTGTTGAGTAGGGACCTTACTTTCATTTTCACACTGTTCTGCTTTAAACAAAGCAAAAGTAAGAGGATCACAGGGATCAAGACAGGGATCAAGACAGGGATCAAGACAGGGATCAAGACAGGGATCAAGACAGGGAGCAGGAAACAAGCAGGGCTGGAGTTATGACACTAATGACAGGCCTAAGGAGCACAGGACCAGAAGCACTTAAATACAAAGGACAAACAAGGGTGCGCAACAGGAGGCAGCTGGAGTGAATCGCAAAAGGGCAGCAATGAGTGGGAAGGCCAACAGAACAGGTGTGGCTCATTACAGCTAGACAAGGGAGAAAACAGGAGGGGCAGGGAGGCAGGGCATGACAGACAACTGAACAGAAAACAATTAACCAACAATAATGGATAAAGCTGGTAATATTTTAGAGGTGCTTCAGAGGGTGATTCTGATAAATTAAATCATGGTTCCTTACAGCGATGAATTAACGTATTTACATACACACAAAAGCATTTTAATTTTTAGAAGTGTCAGTTATGATTAGTCTCCATAGATGACTGATGACGTTTCTGTTTCTGAAGATTTGCTACACAAAAGCCTGCAAAACACTCAGGCCTTCAGGGGAGACGTTTCTCCTTCAGTGCTAAGGGACTCGCTGCCCTTTGGTCCAAGTGCATTTCTGCTGTTGCCACATGAATTCCCACCATGATTCGTTTGGGTGCAGGCAGTTAATAGAACTCACTGCAGAGACATCACTTTCCTCTACGATTTTATCTTCCACAGATAGCTGTTCTTATTTCTGCTTCATGGTAAAGAAATGCTCAGTCACGACGGGATGCAAAATCCATATGATGACCGTTTAAGTTCACAGATGGGACAAATGCAACAAAAAATATTATTATTACTACTATTATTATTATTATTATTATTATTATTACCACCAGTTACGGTCAAATAAATTGCTCCTTTCTGCAGTAACAATGCTTTCAATAGTGGGCGCTGTCCCTGCATGTCTAACTACAACGAAACTAAAAGGCGTGAGTTACGGTATAGTATACAGTCAATTCAAGAATAAAATTACGCCTAAATGTGTTATATACTGTGAATACCGTATATTGTACATTATCAGGACGAAGTAGGTCTATGACTCTATATGATAGTTGCTCTAGCCTAAGCAAAAGCAGCCGGCCATTAGACTACAAATCAGCAAAATTAAGAAATATACCCCATACTGCATAGTGACGATTTACAGTATTATATGCCCATTCAAAAGTTTACGATACAAGATGTGTTTTACAAAGTTGCAGCTTTAAGTCGTAAGCTGCCCATCATTTAATTTCGTTAAATAACATAATTACCCGACATTTACTTATTTAAAACCGGCACTTAATATGGTAAAATAATTTTAAGTGAACTTGCCACTCCTCTTGCTCGTTTAGGCTCACATGCATCTAAAGTGGGCAGATAGAAATCTGGGCACAAGGCGAAGCGCGAAGGCGCGTTTGCCCAGTGCGAAGCCTCCGGCGTGTCAGTCACTCCCACTCGCTCGCCAGTGTCCGCTGATGACCGGCCGGGATGGAGGATTTAACTAAGGACACGGAGAAAGAGGCCCCCTCGTATCAGAGCAGGATGTGGAAGAATTTCCAGGAGAAAACAAAGCCGTTTTTAAGCCCTAAACTGGGATCGGAGCGCCGCAGCGGGGACGGGAAGAAGGAGACGGGCATTTGGATGTTCAAGAAGAAAAGGAAACATGTTTTTGACCGGGTCATATCATCTTCGCAGCCAAATCTGTGCTGCTCTGTTCCCGTCGGCATCGACGGGTCCACACGCGGTGCCCTGGATGCCGGTCCGAGGGACGGACAGATACGGGCGCAGGTGGCGGACAGATGCGACAAGCCGGGGGCGCCGGGACACGAAAGCCAGAAGTCGACCTTGTCACATTTGGTACTATCCCACCAAAAAAGCTCATCTTTGGGGTCGGCTTGCTTTGAGAAGCTGGTGGTGGACTCCGATGCAGGGGCGGAAGATGAAGAGATACGCAAGGAGGCGAGCAGCTTGGTAAGTGAAACGGAGCGATCAGGAAACCCTCATTTAGATACAGCCGGCGATGAGAGCCGATTGATATAAAGGCTCCCCCCATGCATCCCTGCATGTAAATAGCTTAATTTAGACGTTTCATGTCGTGAGGACGGAGAGGAATATGGACAAAACGTGGGAGGACGGGGCGCGCAGCTGAAGGGGACCAAGGAAATAGAAAGATGAGGAAGATGTCAAGACTGGCGCTGGTAATGTTTAAATCGAAAATGACATGTCATGCGAACTGTTTGCCGACTAGTTGCGGGGGATGTAGGAAACTGAGCCTGCAGACGTGATCAATTGCAGGGACACGAAGCTGAACTATGAAACTTCGTACCTTAAGCAGATCTAATTTAATTGGAGATTAATAGATAGATTCTGATTTAATAGGAAGACTTTAATTTCTGAAAAGACATGTGTGCGACGGGCATGGTGAGTTTACGGTGGTCATGTGATAAAAAACAAATCATTTGCTGGTGTCCTATTTGGCTTTGGGGCAGTATCAGATATGCCTACTTAATGCTCTGTATAGCAATCGGGATCACACTGTGAGGGACCCGTTTGTCGTTCTGCTCTTTTTCAATGGGGTGTACGTCCTTGCAGATTGACCATGCAGTGCATCGCCGCAGTGTGGCGTGGCGGAGCTCACGGTGGCCGGCTTGCTGCAGCCCGCACAGCCCGTGGACCATCTGTGACCTTTGTGCGATCGAAATATGTAACACAACTGACAAACGAGACTATCTGATTAACATAGATGGAAATGCCGGATTAACCAGCGCGGCGTTTTTCAGGCAAAGCGGGTAAAAGTTGCCAAGACACAGCTCGCAATGTGGACGCTCCAGTCGTTAAAGCTGGGATCAAAGTGTACGCTATCTGATTTTACACAGCACGGGCTTTTATGGCACCGTGATTATGACAACCGTAAATCAGCTCCGCCTGTAACTGAAGGTTCCCTGGGGCTTTTGGCAGAATAATGAATAACATGTAAATTGACAAGAAACTACAGAATTTGCAAAAACAATTGATACAACACATAATTTACACAATGAAACAACAATAAGTATTACAGTAAAAAAAAACATTTTCCATTAATAACCCCTTAGGGCTTTAAGGTAATGCCTTCTTGAGTTGAGAGGCAGGCATTTGCTCGGAAAGAAACAGGGACTTGGGAGGGGGATGGGGGAGCAGGGGTGAAAAGTTGTTGACTAGAGATATGTACGATTAGTTATTTGGCAGATGCTTTCGTATAAAACAATGGGATTTAAACTCGCAACCTTTAGATTGTACTCTGATTACAGACACAGTAGTAGTCTGCGATCTCAGATGTTATTATTTGCACCTTTCACTGGCATCCTTGAAGTTATGATACAGCTTTCTTAACCACAACCCCATGTAGGATGTGTTCTGTGGGGAAGACCTATCGCTCAGAATCATCTGAGGTTCTACCGTATGAATTTGCAACCTCAAATTAAGAGCTATTATCAGTAATTCTAACCTTCTGTCACCTGGATGGATTTCAAATTCTCAGGACAGGATACATGCTATTCTATTTAATGTGCTTTTGTGTTTTTTAAGAGTAGATGGATCGTGCTCATTATGCACAGTATAGCTGGTAAACAAGACTATGAGATTGTTGTCAGTGGAGGGGCCAGACTCCACACGTAGTCAGAATGAGAAAGCAAGTCAGTCATGTCGCGACCATTTGTAGGGCCGAGTAGGTGAAAGTTGCCAAACAGAGACAGTGTGTAATTTGGACAGTCGTTAAAGCTACGACCAAACTGTATTTGTGATGCGTATTTGTGATGCGTATTTGTAATGTGTATTTGTAATGTGTATTTGTGATGCGTATTTGTAATGTGTATTTGTAATGTGTATTTGTGATGTGTATTTGGGCAAAATGCTCTGCATCACCAGCTTTAATATAACGTGATTTTGTAAATTCCAATCCCCAGTCTGTTTAATGAGGCTGGTTTTTAAGAACTGATGGATTGACAGTTTTTCAGGTTGGCCAGAAAACTGTACTGTGCAGTTCTCTAGATTGAGAAGAGTAAAGTTAATTGGAATTGCCAGGCTTTGATCAAGCAGCAAAGCTTCATTAGATGAGGAACTTGAAGAAATTACGAGGTCAGAGTGTAATGGATAATGTAATTGCAGGTTAACCTGTTTGGTGGCTCTGATACTGGCCCTGTAGTATCACTCTAGATCGGTCCTGCTCTGTGTATTCAGGGTTTGCATGTTCTCCTCATGTTCCTGCAGGTCTTCTCGCAGACTTGTGCTTCAGTTGAATTGGCGCCTCTTGTGCTGTGCGTGTCCCTAGTGATGGACTGGCATCTTGCCATCTGTTTCCTGGGAGACGATCCAGTTTTTCTGCAAGCTTGCAATGGATAAACGGTTATGAAAGATGGAAAACTGGCAGATGAAAATGTTGAAAGCTGTGGTTTAAATGGTGCGAACAAGAACAAGATATTTCACTTTATTTAAAGAAATGATTTGAAATGAACTAAAATTATAGCTAGTGCTGCTTCTGGGATAGGCTCTGGACCCCTCACGATCCAGTAGGATAAGCGGTTTGGAAAATGGATGGATGGATGGATGGATACGGCTAGTGCCTTCTCAGGTCCTATTTCGGTGCCCTTCCTGTTACAGGAGGCATTCTCCCAATTCTGGGTCTCCCCTTTCATGGAGCCATTTAGCCACTTGACTCTTAAATGACTATGTGATGACAGGAAGTGTCCCTCCTGTTTAACCACATCTATCTGGTCCTTCCGCATCAATGCCGCTGGCTGTCAGCGGGAAGGCTGTCCCTGAAGCCACCCATATACCCTGGGAACCACAGCGAGTTGATATATATATGTGGTGGCACACTGGACCTGCCAGAACTACGTAGGTGTCATGTTGCATAAACACTTATGACATCATAATTTTGAGGCCACTGTGATGAACCTCCTGTTCAGGTCTCAGGAGGAAAACTGTGGTCCATCTCTTGTTTCCCCCATGCTTTCCAACCCTGAATGATGGTTCAGTCTTAGTAAATCACCTCACACATGCATCTACAGTAACACTGGAAAATCACAGAGCGGGGACAATGCATGTGGCCTTCAGATTAGCCCAAGAACATTGTGTAGAGAACGTCATGGAATGGGTTTCTGTGGCTAAGCAGCTGCATCCAAGCCTTAAATCACCAAGTGCAATGCAAAGTGTTGGATGCAGTGCTGTAAAGCACACTGCCACTGGACTCTAGAGTAGTGGAGATGGGTTTTTCCTGAGCGACGAATCACACTTCACTGTCTGGCAATCCAATGAACACGTCTGGGTTTAAGAGTTCCCAGGAGAACGGTACTTGCCTGACTGCATTGTGTCAAGTGTAGAGTTTTATGGAGGGGGGATTATGGTGTGGGGTTGTTTTTCAGGGGTTGGGCTTGGCCCCCTAGTTCCAGTGAAAGGAACTGGCCTCTGGTGTGGAGGAACTTGACTGGCCTGAGTCCTGACATCAACCCCATTGAACACCTTTGGGATGAATTTCAGCAGAGACTGAAAGTCAGGTTTTCTTGTCCAACATCAGTGCCTGACCTCACAGATGTTCTCCTGGAAGAATGGTCAAAAATTCCCATAAAGACAGCCTTCCCAGAAGAGTTGAAACTGTTATAGCTGCAAAAGGTGGGCCGACTCCATATTAAAGCCTGTGTATTAAGAATGAGATGTCATTAAAGTTCATGTGTGTGTAAAGGTAGGTGTCACAATACTTTTACAAATATAGTGTGAGTGTATGGAAACGTGTAATTATCTTGATGTGCCAACTTTGAAACTGTAACTTAATCGGTCGCAATTACAGAACAGAGTATAGCATAAAAGGGAATGCTCTGACAGATCGTTTGTGGTGAAATCTGAGAAAGGGTCACTGGCAAACCTGAAACTGTGCCAATGAACCTGTAGACACTCAAGTTGGTGTGCAAAGAAAGGAGGTAACTGAGATTCATCTCAAAGCAGTTTTGCTGTGAAGGTTGGATTCCACAGTCACACTGAAGCCAAGGTGTGGACCAGTCAGAATAAGGCACATAAAAAGTCCCTTAATTTTTCTTACCACAGCTTCCTCCATTGACGTGGAAACATCCTGTAGTGTGTGGCATCTTTCAAATTCTGGACTCCATGTTCTTTAAATCACGCAAGCAGTGAAACAATGTCTTGGTGCTTATTCAATATTCACTCGCTCTGTGGTGGGGGATTTCCGTGGTGAAGTTCAGTTTAGTTTTTATATGGCTTGGGGCCAAATCAGCCCTGAACCCCATCCCACTAAATGCACACAGTACTCCCAACATACTGATAGTAGGGATCGGAAAAATATTGATTTCTGATTAATTGTGATTCTGGCTTTGACGATTTAGTATCGAGTCTCAACATCCCAAGTTCAGTCTTGTTAATTAAGGTCTTTTCCTCGTGATATTGAAATTATTTGCACTAAATCTGTATCAGTCCCCCTTTCTATATAGGTGGTGCTGTTTTCTCTGCAATAGTTTTGCACAATCGCCTCACAGCATCATCTCGATGCATTGTCAATCATAGTAATCAAGACTTCAAGCACTGTGATGCAAGTAAATCAAGTCAAATAGGGCTTTATTGTCACACCAGTTATATTCAGTACACCGCATACGGTGGTGTGAAATAATGTTATGTAAAATGTTATATAAAAGCAAAATAAATAAATCTGAACAAAAGCAAATGATTTTCTGAGAAAACCCGTACATTGAAAGTAAAATGGTGGTGAGCTGCCCGCTGTCATTTATGAGGCTATTGTTAATTATCTTTAAAATGTCATTGGTAACACTGTAGCAAATTAAAGCTTTATTTCGGGCTGTGCCATGGCGGGATTTGTCGACTGTAAAACCACAAAATCCCACACAAGTGATGGACAGGTGGCTTTCGAACTCTGGTCTGCCTTATAATTAAAATCTGGATTACAGAAACCTTTGGTTGATTTATTCCTTCCTGCTTTCACGGCATCAAAAACTGGAAGTAAGCCTCTTCTACAACTGCCCTATTGCTGGCATCACTGTTGCAAGGGCTGTTTTCTTTTGTTCAAATCCATTCTAATCGCCATGGGGGGGTCTGGAGCCTGTGGCAGGTAGTATAGGGTACAAGGCTGGGGAACACCCTGGATGGGGTTCCATAACAGGACACACACTCACACTCAAATGGCCGTTTAGGTTAGCCGAACTGCAGCTCTTTGATCTGTGGGAGGATGCTGGGGAACCCAGAGGAATCCTACGCGGGAGAGGTAGGATTCCAGCATCTAAGCGTGGAGATGTGAGGCATCCGAGTCTTTTGTTTAGATATCGCTCCTAAATGCTTTACCGTAATAAATTCTTGCAATGTTCCATATAAGAAAGGTAATTACATGCTTATTGATCTTGAGTGAATTATTCGCTTTATCAGAAGTCTTGAGTGAATTATTTGCTTTATCGGAAGTCTGAATGTTCTTCTGATGTGAAATAAAATGAAGTTGATTGTCGGAAAGTTCTGTCCAATGGCTTCTCGATACAGAGAAAGCAGGACCTTGGAGCATGAATGGATCTCACTGAGTCTGACTTCAGCTCCGGGCTGCATCTCTATCTTACTGGAGTCGAAGACAGACACCTTGGATATGATTTTCTTTGCATGCCATGACACAGAGAGAATAAGTAAACGCTGAACCACAACGAGGCGTGCAGTTATACCAAAATAATCAATGACAACTCAGTGTGAAGCGGCCTGACACAAAGCGGAAGGAAGTGGTTCATCCTGGTCACGTTGCAGTTAACAAACAAAACATAATAATAGCAATAACAGTCAAAATAATTTTCAGATGCTCCATATAATGCTGTTCCAATGTGCTGTTAAAAATATACCTTCTACATGGGGAGAACATCTGGTCAGGCTGCAGAAGGTCCGTTAAGTTACTATAGTAACCTTCAACAGACAGGCACTTGAGTTTTGAAAACCAAGGAATATGATGCTGGTAAGAATGACTGCGTAAAAAAATCACAGGTTTTTATATGAAAATACTTGATAAGGCATTAAAACGGATTAATATAGAACTGTTGTTAGACTGTCAGAACTATCTGTGACGCATGAAAATAATCAACACCCATGTGACACCTCTGGACCAATAAGAAAACAGCATTTTACCAAAGGCGTGGTATGAACAGGTTTATCGCATGTGTGTAAAACATGGCAGCAGTCAGCATGAAGTATTACACTGGCATCTGTTTGAGGCCCGGCGGAAGCGTCACGTAACCTTCTCAGGAGCAGAGAAAGATGAAAGGTGCCGAAATGCGATTGGAAGATTGAAGCTTCCATTCAAGGCTCCTCACCGTATAATTTAAGACACTCTGTAACCCACTAGACCGTGCCAGGTCTCTGCTTTGTTTTGTGGCATAAATATTTTCTGTCACCGAATGGCCTCTCTGTGACCTTTTGAGAAATTTAAGTACCAAACAGCCATTTCATTACAACTACTGACATGTGAAGTGAATAACATTCATTATCTTATTACAATGCACCTGTCAAGGGTGCCATTATATATTAGGCAAGAGAACAGTTAGTTCTTGAAGTTAATCGGTTGGATGCATGAAAAATGTCCAAGCATAAGGACAAGGGCCAAACTATGATGGCTAGATGACTGGGTCAGAACATCTCCAAAGTGGCAGGTCTTCTGGGTTCCTCCCAGTATGCAGTGGCCAGTACCTGCCAAAAGTGGTGCAAGGAAGGGCAGCCGGTGAATTGGCGACACAGTCATGGATGCCCAAGGCTCATCGTTGTCCGTGGGGAGTAAAGGCTAACCCACTTGGGCCAATCCCAGTGGAGATTTCCTAGATGTTGCGTAGCCAGGGACCAGTCAGAATGCCAGTGTTGATCCCTGACCACTGCTGTAAGCACCTACAATGGACATGTCAGAATCAGAACTGGACCATTTAGCAATGGAAGAAGTTGGCCTGGTCTGATGAGTCACATTTTCTGTTATGTCTTGAGGCAGCTGGGTGCATATGTGTTGTTGACCTGGGGAGGAGATGGCACTAAAGTGCACCTTGGGAAGAAGACAAGCTGACAGATGCAGTTCGATGTTCTGGGCAATGTTCATCTGGGAAATCTGGCATTCATGTGGATGGTACTTTGACTTGGACCGTCTACCTAAACACTGTTGCCTGACCATGTACACCCTTCATGGCAGCGGTATTACCCAATGTCAGTGGTTTCCTTCAACAGGATAATGTGCCCCGCCATACTGCAAAAATTGATCACAAATGGTTTGAGGGACATAAAGATAGAGTTAAAGTGTTGACTTGGTCTCCAAATTCTCCAGATCTCAATCCAATCAAGCGTCTATGGGATGGGCTGGACAAACAAGACGGATCCATGGAGATCCCCACCTCGCAAATTACAGGACTTATAGGATCTGCTGCTAATGTCTTGTCTTGTGCAGTCTATGCCTCGACGGGTCAGTGCTGTTTAGGTGGCAGGAGGGGGACCTACACAATATTAGGTGGGGGGTTTTAATGTTACAGCCGATCAGTGTGTTTCCTTGTACTGCGGAAATATACAGGCCAGGGTTACTGTCTGTTTTTTATGTGTTTCGTAAGGTTTAAAGAGTGGATTTCTTGGGGGTGTTTCTGCACATCATGCTGGTTTGATTTCTGGGGCCAAGCGATAAGCTGAGATTCGGGCCTCGCAGGAAAGATGCTCATGGTATGTGACGGAGTAAAGCTGACGTCACGGATGATGTCACAGAGCATATCTGAGATCCTCTGCATTCTCATGACAGACTCAACCTACTTTTTTGTCAGTTTTTTTTCCCCACATATCTCCACCAGAGATGAATTTGGTTTAAAATACACAGAATTCGCCCCAAAAGTGAAGTTAATACAGGTGATCTGTCTGACAATAATTCTAGGATTGTAATCTTTTTTCTTGGGATGCAATCACTTATCTTTTGGTGTTTATAAAATTGGGTGGCTTATTTTTAAAATAAATTTCAACTAAAAATGCTTTGGCAGAATTTTTTTGGGGGGTTGCTGACCTCCAGTGTAGTGGTGCTTCTCTTTAATCTTACTTTCGGCTTAATTTGAAACAATCGTATCCCAGAAAGCATCCATACTGAGAAAATGCTCAGCCGCAGTTTTTTAACCTTCTTCCAATATAACTTCACATTTTAGCGGTTATTGTTGATCTCTGTTTTTCACAGCTTCAATTTTATAACGTCGTGAGTAATGCTGATAGTCATTTAATACCTTAAACTGTTTATTAAGGCAACAAATTTCCAATAGGCTAAATTTCCCTTCTGCGCTGCACGGTTGTTCATGCCTCCAGTGTTGGGGGTTCAGATCCCACCTGTACTCTGTGTGGATTTTGCATGTTTTCCCTGTGGATTTTCTTTGGGAACTCCCTCCTGCAAACCAAGGACATGCAGTTAGGCTAATTGATACCTCAAAGAGCGTACTCACACTAGATCCAGTTGCCTTGTACCATGCCCAAGCAGCATTGTCCTTCCCCAACCCCTCCCCGTTCCAGTTGACACATTGAGCGTTCCAATCCAGTCCAACATTTGATTGTTTGTGCTGAACAAAATATACAAAGAAAATCACACAACACAATGGAGTTCAGGATTAATGTTATTTTGTGGCTTATTTGGAGTTGTTTTGGGTACAATGACACATGGTCCTCTTATAGATTTATCGAGTACACAACGCGATGATTTAATATCCATGCTACACGTATAAACATATTTCACCCAGATATCTTGGAGTATGTGTGTGTCGAATCCAGTTGTTCCTGGATACTCTTCTTACCCCATATTTAACAGTGCACCACTGCCATAGACCAAAGTGACTGCTTTGTTAAGTGTTTGTCGCTATCCGATCTGTACAGCCTACCTGATCTGTACAGCCTACCTGATCCGTACAGCCTAACCAATCTATGCAGCCTACCCAATCTGTACAGCCTACCTGATCCGTACAGCCTAACCAATCTATGCAGCCTACCCAATCTGTACAACATAACCGATCTGTACAGCCTACCCGATCTGTACAACATAACCGATCTGTACAGCCTGCCCGATCTGTACAGCCTACCCGATCTGTACAGCCTAACCGATCTATACAGCCTACCCAATCTGTACAACATAACCGATCTGTACAGCCTACCCGATCTGTACAGCCAACCCAATCCTTTCCTTCTGGGTCCAGGTCATTATAGTGTACGTGTGCACATGCGTGTGCTAGTCGCATCATTGCTCGAGCACAGTTAGTGATCACACTGGATGTGTACAGTACTGGAGTCCAACTGAGCCATGCAAGGGCCCACCTCTTCAAGCAGGCCCGGGCATGGTTAAGTACAACAAACTACACTTTGGAGGTCAAACGTACTCGAGTATGGTATGGATTACCGTGTGTGAGCAGACCCAAAGATAAGAGATTCCCTATTGATCCCAGGCGGAGAGTCTTTACTTATCATTATATAGAGTGTATAGAGACATTTACTTAACAAAACTTGCCTCTAATTTAAAATGCACTTTATAAAATGAACTGCTTTGATGGTGGGTGAACACTTACGTGCATGTTGCATTAAAAACTATAAGATAAAAGGCAGACCTGCCATAAGCTCGCTCTCTTCTCACCGGCGGGTTTGGCTTGCATGGCGAACCCCTAACCCTTCAGGGGACCCCCCAAAAAAAACTGTATGTTCATGTCCCGACCCGTCAACCAAAAAATGCAAATCCAAAAAATTTAAAACAATATCAATATAGAAAGATATACAAAATGAGATTTATAAATATCAGAAAGAAGTAACAAAGACAAATGAAAAATTGTAGTATATAAATCCATCCATCCATTATCTCCCTCTTATCTGCGGTTGGGTCGTAGGGGGCAGCAGTGTAAGTAGGGATGCCCAGACCTCCCTCTCACCAGCCTCCTCCTCCAGCTCCACCGGGGGAATCCCAAGGCCTTCCCAGGCCAGCTAAGAGACATAATCTCTCCAGCATGTCCTGGGTCTGCCCCGGGGCCTCCTCTCGGCTGGACCTGTCCAAAACACCTCCCCAGGGAGCCATCCAGCAGGCATCCTTGATCGATGCCTAAACCACCTCAACTAGCTCCTTCTGATGCGGAGGAGCAGTAGCTGTACTTTGAGCTCCTCCCGAATCTCAAAGGCAGAGCTCAGCAATTTCTGCTGCTTGTATCCGCGATCTCATTCTTTCAGTCACGACCCAGAGCTCACGACCATAGGTGAGGGTCGGAATGTAGATCATCTGGTAATTTGAGAGCTTTGCCTTCCGCATTACCACCGACGCTGCACCGATCCGTCTGTCGATCTCCCTTCTTCCTTCACTCGTGAACAAGACCCCGAGATACTTAAACTCCTTTACTTGGGCCAGCAACATGTCCCCCACCAGGGCAAATTGTACTATAGAAATTAAGATAAGATAGAGCTTTATTGTCACTATTACAGAAATAGTGAAAAACATTTTATTTATAATATATAAATAAAAAAGAGAATCAAATTATTACACTATTGCCGTATTGTGTAACAAACATACTAGTGTTGCACTAGCATATTTCATTACATGCATAATATTTTACTCATAAAGAGATGAAACAGCTGTATACATTTATCTTGTGCATGTTTCACTTCCACCCTGCGATGGGCTGGCCCCCCATCCTGGGTTGTTTCCTGCCTTGTGCCCATTGCTTCCGGGATAGGCTCCGGACCC
>JAODJX010000119.1:28178651-28193242 GCA_026776945.1 Isichthys henryi | reverse complement strand
CAACACTAACTGTTTTATTAAACCATTGGGGTTTATTTGCCCGCATTTTATCATGTGGCTGGTTTTCTTAATTCCAATCATCCGGCCCCAATTTCGAGGGGCCTTATTTGAACGATAACCCGGCCCCCCCCCCCCCCACCTCGGGCTTCCAATGTGGTGACCTGAGGTCAATCCAGCCCCGGCCCCTCCCCATCTTTTATTTCTGATTGTTAGCCTGCTTTGCTCACGGTCAGGACACTCACCCCGACAACTGACCCCCACGTTGATGTGATATCATTGACGTGCTGTGCAAATTATCGATAGGAAATCAGTGGCACCGATATCGCCGCTCTGGTTTGTTTCCTTGTGCTGGCTGTAATGCCGGCGGAGCGATGGATGGGAGACACCGAAGCGGAGAGATGAAGGTACAGCAGCTCTGTGCTGCTCGTGGAAGGCGGGTCCTTCTACTAAAGCCAGTAGTTTGTGCTAAGAAAACAGCTTCTGGTCGTATATGTGTGTCATTATGCCAGTGGACAGTCCCAAAAAGTGGCCTCATCACGGTGAACGATGCGGGCAGGACGAGGCGGCCAACAGACATTTCATCCTCACGAAATAATGAAGGCAGATAAAAATGATGCACAAAGGCAGCCTTGGATATGTGGCCCATCTGTGAATGTTTACATAGTCTCAATTAAATTTCTATACACAATTGACTGCTCACAATTAAGAAATATAAAATCTGTGGTGCGGCCTGACTATCATGATGACCAATGTTGCGTAATTAAGGAAACTTCATATTTTGCCAACTTCACAGTTTACTATTAAGCCATTTACATCCGTTTCATAGTACTGTTTGATATAGTGTGTAGGAGGACTAAATTTCCTTATGACCAATGCATTGTGTATTGATTCACTTACATGTACAGCATAAACAAATGAATGCATGGGTGGAGAAAAATGCAGCTGCTGTTTAACATGAAACAAACTCCATATGTCCTTTTATTTTTTCAGGTAAACCGGTTACACCCTGCACACACCCCTGTGTGTTTGCATAAGCGATCCCTGAAGCCCTGTAGGCATTTTCTTGGGAATACTTTGGGAAAAAGGCTTGCTGTACGCATCAGAGTATGCTTACTTTAAAGATCTGGAGAACAAAAGCTGAGCTTAAGTGACATCATTGATACACGGTGCATAACACCAAAATAGGTCCTCTGCATTTAACCCATATGTGATACTATAACATAGCAGGGGGTGGCTAATTCAGCACCTGGGAGGCAGAACCTTGCTCAGTGTACCTCAGCGGTACCTTACAGGTCAGGGATTTGAACCACCAACCTTCCACTCCCAAGTGCATTTCCTTTAACCGTTATGCCACCACTGCATTTCCACACACAGCCACTTGTAAAACATGTTGATTGCAGCAAAACCCCTCACCTACCATCCTACTGCGTAAGTACTACCTGCAATACTGCCCATAAGATAAACTTTATTCTTGTGTGTATGCAGCACCAATGTATGCAGTGCAGAACAGACAGTTCAAAGACAGAACACAGTACAAACAAATGAATGAAACTACTAATACTAACAATATTGCTGCCACTACTACAAATACCAATAATAATAATGAATGAAGAAGAATGAGAAGCATGAAGAATGAGAAGTGAATAAATGAATAAGGCCTGTTGTAAAAAAAAAGGGAAAAAAACTCCTCTAGCTGTTCACCAAACACTCCGGTGTAGGTAAACTTTACCCAGCACCTGTATCCTGTCTGTCCTTCACAGTTTGGTCGTGTTTGCTGTCCTCTTAGCCTTAATTAAAAGCAGATAACAGGAACAGGAACCCTGCCAGGGCTCCACCAAATAACCGGAGATCCAAAGAAGTTTCTCACTCATTTTTTCGACACTCTAGCTTCTAATATCACTTTATCTGCTTCTTAAAATAGAATCGCAATTAAAAATTTTGCTGAAAGAAATGTGTGGCAGCACTAATCTCTTCAGCTGTTTGGGGGCCTGTGTAGTTTGGTTTGTTGGGTAAAAGTACACGGGTGATGCTTCTAAGACAAGTGAAATGTAAGAGTTTCTGAAAGATTTAACAGAAATAAATGTAAATTTAGGATTTGTTGCTTGGAAAGCATGCACAAACCGCAGCCGTTGCTGAATATCGCTCTGCATAAATAGAACAATCGACTGCAGCAGTCATGGAAAGGAAGCCACATGTCTTAAAGGGTCCTTCTTACTTGCACACGTTAATAAGCATTGTTCATATTCATCATAATTAATTCTGCTGTCTGATGTGTAAAATAACACGTGTCTATTTGTTTTGAGTGGTGTGGGGGATGGGTTTAGTCTGGAAACTGTGCTTTCTGTTTGAACAGCTACTGCAGGACACACACACATCCTTATCTCTGGGCTGCTTGTAACTTCCTTGTAAATAAGCAGTTGTGGCACCGACAAGCTTCTGAGTTTGTCACTTCGCTCAGAGGATCACAGAAAGGTAGCATGTCAACCCCACACTTCCTGTGCGAGGGCCCCCTGGCCTCCGGCCCTGTGTTTCTCGTGAGTGGTTCTGAGCAGGATGTGGGTGGTGCTGCATGGGTAAGGTTCTGTATGACCCGGTTGGATGTAGAGAGCTTGGTGTCCCTATCCTGTTACCTGATGCTATTCGTTAAGGGGTGATTAAACCTCGTCTTACTGGAAAGCTACTTCTCTCCATCTGTGGCATGCACGTAGGGACGATCTGATACTCATTTGGTGTAACGTGCTAGAACATAAGCTTGAATTTACATTTTGGTTGCTAAAGTGAATCTAAGGCGATTTTTTTGTGGTGATGTTTTTACCTACTTACGCAAACTTCTTGAGCGATTGACATGAAGTGTTTTGCACAAGGGGAACCTCAGTGCAAATTTTCAAAGTGCAAACTCTAGGTGAATAAGCCACATCCTTAACCACTATATCATCCGCCATGCTGTGTTGTTAATGAGAAACTTAGTAGCTTGAATCTGACCTGAAAATGTACATGCTACTTTGTAAATAAATAATTTGTGCTTTGTATGTGAAATAATATTGCCAGCTGATGCAGTGTAAAAGCTTACTGCTAGTCTAAAATATGCAAATGTGAATTTCTTAAAATTATATAGCTGAATTTCATTTACGTAATGCATTTTGGAATATTTGTGTGACACATTTTTAATGTATTACATAAATTTCTAAATAGCTAGATAAATAAATACATGCCTGTACATATATAACGGCAAATAACATGGCGAGATAATAAAACACATGCAAACAATATATCCAGATACATAGATAAGATAACACTTTCTCTGTGGTTTATAACGCTTGATAATGAGATTTGTGTAACTGCTGTTTAACCCAGTATTGATGCTTAACTGGAAATTTTCCCAAAGCCATTGTAAGTGATCCAAATGTTAAGGCCATGCTCACTTTGTTTGAGGAAGAGGAACGATGAATGATGATAGACGACTGTTTTGAGGTGCCAGGCCTGTGTGGATTTTTTAAGAGCTGCTGTCTCTGTGTGCCAGTATTCACAGGAATCATTGTGTGGCGTGTGAATAATGGAGAGAGATATAAAATATCCTAGCACTGACTAAACAGAGGATGTGCCATTTTTTTATATGGTGGTGTCATTTCTTTTTAATGGGCTACTTTAAATTCAGTTCTGTTTTGTCTTAAACACAGTTTTGTGGTTATTCGATGGAAATTCGAGACTTTCCCTCAGTGTTTTCCTCTTGCTTGTTTTTTGCTGAAACTCGTAAGGACAGTCAGCAGCTTTCTTCAGGTAGAACACACCTCCCTCTTTAAGCAATACTCTTCAGTGTATAAAGCTTTGGTTCATTTTGACCCTTTGATTTCACTTACAAAGCTGCTAGCCCCTTCCCACCACTGGGATTATCATACGTCCAGGTTTCTCTAGATGTGTCCTCTTTTTGGGCCTCTGGGTGGTTTTTCAAAAATTGGCAGTTTGTCTGGGTTTATGACCCAGTTTTGCAAGTTACAGTAGAGGACCAAGTGAAGGAAATGGAACCGATTTGCAGTACATGGCAGCCACTCAGGACGTTTGCTTTAAACGTGAAAAGATGTTTACATCCAGGCTGTGTGTATCACGCTACTCACGAGTGATGTCAAGCTCTGGAAACCTTTCACACTTTATTTTTGTTTTCATGTGAACCGTGAATTGCGGCTTTCGCTTGAAATTTAGCAAACTTGTGTTTTGCTACTTTTGTTAAAAAAGAGTTGTATGCACATATATTGTGTCCTTAGTATGTAGATTGTAAAACGAGAGTTAACTGTAAGGTTACCGTACATGCGGGTTTCCCTGGACATGAACTTTTGTTTTACTGGGTGGTTAGGGAGAAGTCATTAATATTCATATTCAAATATTCATATTCATATTCAAGTGCTACCTGATTGGCCAGTGAATGCAGAAACTCATTACTCTTCAAAAGAAAAGACTTACCTGATTGGCCATTGAATGTCAACACTCATTAATATTTTCATCCCCAGACATTTCCTCTCTTTCGGCTCACCACATATAGTAACCCTAGCATCCATTGCCTTCCTCTGCTCCCTCACTTTAGGTCCTTGCACTTAATCTGTTTTCTATGCATATCATTACCTAGCTTAGCCCACCCACACAGGCCCTTTGGCCCCACCCTCCACCAGCTATAGGCCCTATGACCCCCCTCCCTTTCTCTGTGTCGGTGGTCTAACTTTCCTTCCTTTTTCTATTGGCAATTGATGGTCAGACCCCACCCAACCACATTAGGCTGTTGTAACACTAATCAATTGCCTAACCCTTCCGCAGTGTTTCAGGCCACACTGCTGACCCGGCATGCTCCTCTCGGCTGTTTATCTGTTGCCATAGTGAAGATCAGAGGGAGTTCTGTAGCTGCTTTTAATAGATAATCCCTCCCACTGCCCCACACCTCATGAGGTCGATGTAAGTTAATTCAGTGTTTCTCAAACTTATTTGTCCTGGGGACCAGTCATATCAGACTTTAGGGCGGCAGGGTCCTGCATAAATAATAAGCTAACATATAAACCCAGGAGTGTGTAGCGCTATATAAAGCTAATTTGTTTTATATGATGCTTTTCAATATTCAATTACTATTCAAAATGTGCTGCATGGTGTGTCATGGTAGAAGGGTTTTATTTATGGAGTCTGAAGCAGCAATGAAGGAAGAAACTCTTTGCTATATATACTTTCTATATGACTGTGTGCATCCGTGAGGACGGAGATCTCATTGAACCGGCTCAGTAAATGCGGCTACCTCTCTCCCGGCTGAAGGCAGGCAGAACGGCTAGAATAGACAGGCCTGGTTTGTGAGGTTGTGGGGGGGCAGGAACCTGAGGAGGGCGGACGGGCCGACAGAGGAAGTTGCACATGCATGCGGGGCATGGAGCTGAGCCGCTCAGGAAGGCGCTTACAGGAAGCTCTGTACCCTCATTTTACCGACAGGGCAGGGGGGCGACTAACATACATTCCTGGCGTTGAGGGGATTTAGTGGGAGTGACAGCAGATTTGGACAGGGGGCCACTTGTCACTGGTGAGTCTATATAACTCAAAGACAATCTGCACTGCAACTCAGGCGTATTTTTATCCATCTATTAATTTCTCTATGACTATTTATCCTATTCAGGGTCTCTGTATTGTGAACCTGGAACCTACCCCAGGAATCTTAGGTGGCAACATGGTTCACACCCTTTGGGCAATTTTTAGGTATGAGTTTACCTGCCTTTTATAGACTCAGGTGGGAAACTGGGATCCCTGGGGAAAACCTGGGTGAACATGGGGAGAAGATGCAAACTGCACATGGAGAATCACACCCGCAACCCTGGCGGCATGCGTCCGCAGCGCTAAGCACCGAACTACAGCTGTTGTCATAAAGCAGAAAAATCTAAAGCTTCTCATAGCTGCTGGAGTCTCTGGGGCAGCATATCACTCTGCAGGTTAGGGATCTATGGCTATATCCAGGAGGTCATGGGTTCAAATCCCATGGCCAGTAGAGTAATCATATCCCACTTTGACCTGTGAGCTCTGGCAGCTGGTTCACCTTGCTCTCTGATCCTCACTTGTCTGTCATTGTGGACCAGTGCCTATGATAAGTAAAAGCACTCTGTACCAGCAGTGCCCCTCCCTCTTCACATTGCCTCTTTCCAAATGGACTTTAATTATCTGTTCTTCCGAGTCATACAAATGTAATGCACACAACAAAAATCGTGTTCGTCTCAATGCTTTATTGGAAAAGTCTGAATGCATCTATGATTATATAACAATACATACATATTTTAATATGTTATAGTCGACACATAAATCAATAATTCAGTCATTTTTATTTTGATTAAGCAGAATTAAGTAGTTTATAAATGATACCTGAATCTAAATCCATTACTAATTTATTCTGGTTTTTGCACCATAACTAATAAATAAATAATTAAGGAAGCATTTTAAGTTCAACTCCCTGGAAAATGAGGTGGCCGGCGGTCCTGTGGATTGCTGGGTGACCTCGCTCGTCCGGGGCAGGTGGCGTGATTTCCGCCACTGGCTCTGTGTGCATGGGAATGTGCCCACAGTCCGAAACCATGTCACTTAGGTGGACTGGTGTCCCTCATTTGTCTGCGGTGTGCTGTGCCCAGTGACGGGTTGGGGTCCAGGGTGTCCTGCGTTTCCGGGTGTCACCCCACCCTGCACTGAACGAGGAGTTATTAATTACAGAGAGGCTTCAGATAACAAGGCTGGGCTAATATTCAATCAGGCTGTTATACTCATTAAGAGCTACTCTGGACTGAAGACCAGCTGTAGGGCTCTTTCAGTGATAATGTCTGATACAACAATGTAAATCAATCATGTTACAATAGACCATGAAGTTTTACTTCACCTTTAAACCTTAACATTCAATGAAGAAACTTTTGTAGGAATACTTAACGGGGGGGGGGGGGCAAGGTAAATCTGCTAGCATGTGAAACAGAAAATTAATTCTACTTTATTGGGAATAACGAATTTGATAGTTTATTACAACTTATTGTCATCATTCTTGCCGTTTGATAAAGAGTGATTCTCTCAGGATTCACTCACACATTCAGTTGTGCACCTAATTTAATTAATATCTATAGGTCTTAACTTTCTTACGGAAAAAAAAAAACATTTTCACAAACCCCATTTGGAGGTTACAATTGTTAAGTTGTGAAGCTTTGTTTATGCTGCATTCTGAAGCTGAAGCATTTTTTGAACCTATTACTGTGTAGATTAGATTTTTAATAATATTGCTGTTCTTCTGCCTTGGAGAGTTGGCTCCTGTTTGCGTGTGTTTGCTTCGGCCTTGTTTACCTGATTAGTGCACCACGCTCGTCTAGCCCCCTGCCACTTTCTTGAGGGGGGGGCGCTTCATGTTTTCCCTGTAAACAAGATCCACATGTCCCATAATGCACCTGTTGCAAGACCAGGGTATTGTACACTCAAGTCTCTTGGTTTAGCGTTTAGATGTCCTGGAGTTTGCTGCACCTGCATCAGAATTAATTTACGGTTACATTTATCTGTGTTAATTAACATTAAGATGGACTTTATTGATCCCAGTGGCAAATTCTTATAATTGGGCATAATAAATTTAAGATTAAATGTGTAAGAATGTTGGCTCACATATCCTGGCTTGGGGGTTCGAATCCCGTCACCACTGAGTTTACAAATTTGTATGTGCCTTGCGATGGACTGCCACCCCCTCCAGGCTGTATCCCCGCTGCTAGCGACAGACTCCAAGCCCCCTCCTGCCTGACTCAGGACCTGCTTCATACCTGCCTAAGAAGCAATACCATCCAGACATTTTTACTAATAATTATAATTGGTGATTGTTTTTCCAAGGAATGGATCCAAAGATCTCTGTATAATTTTGATACTGACATTCGGAGGTACTGGTCACTTTTTTTCGGCAAAGAGGGGTTTTAGGGGTCAGCGTTGCTGTAATGGCTGTGACTTTAGGTTATAACTTGCTGGGTGTTTTCCGCTTCTCAGACTGTGATCACGGATCTTTCTCCTAATAGGAGAACACAACCATGTCCCCACAATCCAATCGGACTTGACTCTGCCCTTTGCAGTTCTGCCGCCTCTATCACCCCCATAGATTTTTCAGAATGTGATCACGGATCTTTCTCCTGATAGAAGAACGCAACCATGTCCCCACGAGCCAATCGGACTTGACTCTGCCCTTTGCAGTTCTGCCGCCTACACCTCCCCCAAAGACCCCAGGCAGCGCACCATGAGTAGGCAGCCCTCTGTGTCTGATAATTAACGGCCAGTGGGGGGGGTACCAGTGCCCTCGCATTCCCCTGGCAGCGGCCCCTAGGTCAGTGAGGGAAAGGCAGGCATTCCTTATACTGGCTCAGGGCCGGAGCAGGTGCTCCATTCCGAATGTGCCTGTGCCACCCACACGCCTAAAATCCCCTGGGAGGAGTTTAGATCTACACGCTTGTTCCAGCTGGACATTTTGTGAACATTATGCACAGCTAATAATCCCAAGTCAAATGATCAGGAGAGTAGCTGAATGTGTTTGATAGTGAAGTAACTTGCCATTTCCTGGGATGTGTTTTTCCATCTTGTGGGCTCATCACTCAGGTGCTGTAGAAATATGGGCTCTATTCAGCCTCTGTATGAATCCATTAAAAGTTGTGTGTATCCTTGGCATAATATCAAAGCCATTTAGATGGGGTGTTGGCCACTATCAATGGTGCATATTGGCAAGCATGTCTTCCCTTTTGTTTCAGGGTGTCCAGAACGGGGGGGCTGGAAGTGATATCACTGCTATTTGCAGATGATGTTGTGTTTTTGGCCTTAGCTGACCAGAACCTGTGGGGTGTACTTGACTGATTTGATGCAAATGTCATGCAGTTGGGATGAGAATCTGCACCGCCCAACTCCCAAGGCCATTTGAAAAGAAGGAAGGAGAGGAGAGTCTCTCCATAGAAAAGGACCCACAGAATTAATTCTGGAGCCTGTAAATGTCCAAGTATTGATCCTGTATTAATGTCTAGCAATTGTCCAGAATGAGCTGGAGTTTGTGACCATGGAGAAAGAGACATGGTAGTTACCTCCTTGGCAGGGGACTGTGGACACCCTCACCAGAACAGATGGTGCATTCATCCGTCCGTCCGTCCATCCATCCATCCGTCCATCCATCCATCCATCCGTCCGACTTGCATAACCTCTTACCCAGTACAGAGTCATAGGGAGCATGAGGTCTATCCGAGGAAGCACAGGGCACAAGTCAGGGGACACCGTTGACAGGATAGTAGGGATTGCTAATGTCTTTTGGAATTTTCTTAATGCTTTTGTGGTGCTGATAGGTGTCACTCTGTATGAGTAAATAAATAAATAAATCTCTCTTTAATGCCTTACTTCTTGATTCAGGGGGCTTATTGATCTCTGACTGCATGGTACCGAATGCAAACAAACTGACAAACAGGTGCCTATTTTTCTCTGATTCTTCTCCGAAGCTTGTAAATTCTCAGAATGCCGACAGGGCAGTTGGAGTGGGGAGCTGCCCACGCAGTACTGCCAAATGTCACAGTCTGACTGGTAGCGGATATTGTGACGAGTTCTGTTTACTTTGACTTCCTGTTGTTCTGCTGGAAAACGGCTGAGTTCCCCCCCGGCTCCTGTGTGTTTTGAACAGGAGAGTGTAAGAGGAACCTGAGAGCCTTTTTCTATTGTGACGTCCCCGAAATGACTGTGTTGTACATTACAGTTACAGGCGCTGCCTGACCTCACAATCGATAAATAACAAACACGGCATACATTTGTTTCTGTGATTCCTCTTCTTATTAAGCGATCAATCATTTTGAACTCTGAAACTCTACTGACAGATAATGAATCTGTCTGCATCAGTAACATGAAAGGTGGCAGCATACCTGTTGCTGTCCGTTTTATTTGCATGAAACCCATTATTGTTTTATGTGGCTACGTGCCTGCTGAGTGCTCGTCCTGCCAGCTCGTCTCGCCTTCCGTTCTTCATGCACCCCTATTCCCGTGATGCGCCCCGACCCTGACTGTAGCTCCACCCTCATTGGCTAAATCACCAGAACAGCAAACGCCAAGCTGACCAATTAAGAACAATCTGTATTCTAAACTCGTCGTGCAAAAGCATTTTCATCAGTATTGAAATGAAACGTTGGTCGAATGGTCTACCGAAATTTCCGCTTCACGACCAGAGTTTAAAAGACCGTGACGATGTTAACCCCTCTTTTGACAACTAGTAAATGTTGCCGTTAGGATGTTCTTCTGTCATCATTGTGTGAAGATTGTGGTAGATTACTCAAGGGGGTGTGTTGGTTCCTTTTTCCGCATCTGACGCTCCTTATTTAACAGGTTCATTTTCTTTCTTTCGCCATTTTCCCAGTTGAAGGTCCCCATAGCTACGCTGTTGCCATAATGGTTGAACTGATGGATGACCATCATTGACCCATTATGGCAAGACCAGAATCCACCAACACTTTACATTCAGATGCCCCGTACTGTGTTATGTGCCATGCGTCACTTTTTCCAGTGTGACACACTGAGTGACAGGGAAGAGAAAGAGTTAGACAAGACTCATATTTACAAAGACGAGGGAGCAGAACCAATACATGAACCAAAACCCTGAGTGCTGAGTCTGACTAATGTTATCAAGTGAGTAAAAGTTAATTAATAGAACAACAGTTACAATATCCCTCTAGCCAACAGACACGATCAAGGTTTAGATGCATAAAATTATATTTATGACACAATAATTAATTGAATTTATGTCAATTGTAATTAGTTTGAAAAGAATTAGGCAGCATTTATATGATTATATGAGTTGTTATGGAATGTTCCAGTATGTGCTTAGTGCTCACAGACATGAGGACTTGGGGGGTGGGGGGGGTAGGGAAGGGGTCAGGGCGGAGATTTGCCTGGGATGGGCAGGGGAAGGGGGGTTGGCAAGCGGTGAGCTCAGCTTATATACCACTGATGCTATCTGCCACTATCTGGACGAGGAACCTCTTAGCCTGAAACATCACCGTTAGTGTGCAGGCTCATGCACATGTAGGTGAGTCAGGAGTGCAGAAGGGCAGCTCACAGGAGAGCCTCTCCATCGGATGGCAGTGACCACACACAAGCACACGAGCATGGATGTGTGTGCGCACATTAGCAATAACAGAGAGAGTGAGGGCTTCCCAGCCAGCCAGCTCGCTGCTGGGCTTCTACTCAAACCACAGCAACATTCGGCTCGAGCAGCACACTGGACGGCGCCTCCTGCAAGACGAGGGTGTGCTCCTCCTCAGGGGGGTACACGCGGAAGAACCGTATGTATCATCGGGTGATTTCTCACAGGTGTTTTCTGGGGTGGGGTGGTGTGGGGCGTAATGTGTCTCAGTCACTGATGGCTGTACTTCATTACCAACTTCGAATTGCAGATTGATCACTGTTTGTTACTCCTGCTGATTGCTTTCATAGAGCAGGTGATTTTGCATGTGGTAGTCAGCCATTTCAATAAAAAAAAATGCGCAATAGTATTGGGACTGATATTGTGGCATTGAAGGATATTTTTAATGGAAAAATTAGGCTTTGTGATGGAAAAGATTCGGGGTGCAGTTCCACCGTTCGGCATAATTGATCAGTCCCATTAAATTTCAGACTGCGTGTGAAACTGGATTGGGCTCGGAGTTGCTTCAACATTAGTAAAATGTTCATATAATGCTGAGCAAAGAAAAAGGGTGGATGAATAATTATTGTTACAAAATATTATTATGTGTTGGAAAAAACAGCCTAAGAAAAAGTGTTTGGAAATGTGCAGTCAGATTGATGAATCTGTGCAAGATAATTCCAATGTTAGACTGATAATTGTTTTTGGTATTTGAAGCAGCCTTGGGTGACTGCAGGAAAGAGCACAGACAGAAACTATCAGGACCCATTTATGCAATGTCAGGCATGTTTTACAGATGGATGGAATGGTGAGGTATCTTACGTGTTTGGCTGAAGTGTTCTGGGTTTCAGGTTTTTACTAGGGGAGGGCCGGGGTCTGCGCCCATTACCACTCCCCCCCACCACTAAGCCTTCACATCATAAAGTTTGGCTGCTGCATCCAAAATATTTGGCAGATGTTTTATCCCACAAACGTACTTCACTTCTTTTACTTGAGCTTGACTGATGTTACTGGCCACAGTTAGCTGATGGTCTCCTATGGGTGGGGGGGGGGGGTCCATCCCATTCCTAAAGCATTCCGTAACGTGGGAGAGAACCCAGTGCTGATTCCGATTCACTCCCCTGGCTGAACATGAAACCATCAACGCGATATAGGGAGTGACCCACACCAACCTCTGATCGATTTGTAGAGGCTGGTCCAGCAGATTCATTTCCACTTCCTGTCACATGATCTTTCGTTGGCTATACAATCAATGTAATCAATGGGAATGGTGTGATTCTTAGAGGAGAAAGTGCACAACTGGGCTTGCGAATGAATTTCTGAGCAATTTTAGATTCTTGCGCTCAAATAAAACATCACCATTCTCATTAACTATACTGAGCAGCCAACAATCAATCAGTTGAATATTGCTGTGATTAAAAATAGACTCACCATTAAGGTCAGAGCTAAATTTAAACGGCCTGGGAACTCCTCACACCTTTTTGTCACTCTGGAAGCTTTGTGCTCACACTGTTAAAGGAACAGGCAGATTTCTGTTATGGCAGAGAGCTTGTTTATTGACTAACACATAACTGCTTCTCCAGCCATATCTGAGCCTGAGGAGTCACAGCAGAGGAGTCTCTGGACAGGCACACAAACTGTGGGTGGGTGATTAGATGGATCTCAACAAAAGGATCTCAACACCGTTGTTGCTTTTCAGTCACTGGCTGTTTCAGAGTGTAACATTTGGCTGTTCGCTGTTCCCTGGAATGATTCCCTACGCGCGGTGTAGAGCTGGCATAAATTAGCATATTAATTTACCCTGTTTAGACAGCTACGGCAATAGCAGTACTTCTAGTTGAGATTTAATCACCTCATTGGATATGATTTAAAAGCCATGCGTTTAGAAATGCAACCATTATTCATTTGATCCCATAACAGCCTAATGAGTCCCGACTGCAAGCATTTTTTAAGCAAATGGAGACAGGATTCAGGATTACTATGCATGTTGGAAACTTTCCATAACTAGGTGTTACGGTAGGTTGTTTGTTTCCCACCCCTGGGCCGTGACAGAGATGGTGAAAGACGCTGTTACATATCACTATTACTATCGCCAGTTATTTTGCAGAGTTTGCAGTATGTGAAAGACAGAATAACTTCAGTCTGAACTGGTCGCTGGTTCTAACCTCCACTGGACACCCACGTGTCTGTGGGTCCTGGATCAAGGCCCTTAACCCCCAACCCCAGGGGTGCAGTGTGCAGTGACCCCCAAGCTCACTCTCAACTGGATATCTGCCTGCGTGTCTCATGGAGAGCAAGACGCCAGGCAGAGAGGCCCATTCCAGCGTATATGTTCTTGTACTTGTGCAAATAGCAAATAAAGGATGATTTCATTCATTACTACCCAAAGAACGCAAAATATTTTTCATGACTAAACAATTTTTAAATATAGTAATGGTAATAATTTTTAAATGATAATTATTAATCTGTAAATCTAAGTGTATAATTTAATAGGCAATACCACTACACAAGTTGGACTGGATTTATACAATATTAGATTTTTTACAAAATTAAAGGGCTACAATCTTAAAAGACACAACCTTAAAATTTATCTACCTTATACAAGTAAAAAAGATAAATATTTAAACTACTCCTTTTAGCTATTCATAAATTATATCACTTTCACGGATTTCAAGTCACAGGAGTTGTTATGGTGGCTAAGTTTGCGCTTCGTAAGTGCAGAAAGCGCGGAAATTAATTTTAGGTGTCTGATAGAATATTTGCGAGCACCTTCGAGGAAAAGAAAGATTTGTAAACAAATGCTGTTACTGGATGATCGATACTGTATTAAACTTTGGTGTGGTGAAGTTCCAACACTGAATAATTGGTCTCTGCATCGGTATTCATTACCGTTCAGCTAAGGAGACCACGGGATTCCCGGGGAGCCGTAGAGAAAGACGCAGGATCTGAGGGCTACGTCTCAGCAAACTCTAACAGACAGCATAACCCACAATGCCTGTGTCATTCTCAGTGTACAGCTTTATATGCGGGTTCTTTACAGAAAGAAATAACCTTTTAACGTCTGCCTACATGGATGTTAAAAGGAGAAAGACCGGATTCTCCATAAACCCAGCTCTGGACCAGCAGCCAGCATTAGTTTCACAGTCATTGTCGTGACGCATTTTAAGTCTTGCGGTGGCGAAGGTAATTTCCTTTTACAAAACAGAGAGTGGGAATCGATCTGAGTGGGATCTTGGGCCATAATTACCAGGGTTTAAAAAAAAAATGTTGCTTTTGACTTGACGCTATTATTGGAAATCAAGTTTCAAGTTTTAATGTCATATACAGATAAAAATGGAACCTCATTACTAGTAATGGAATTCTTGGGCTTAGCGTAACTCAAATATATTGCACGGTAAAGTGTCACTTAACATATAATTAGAGTAAAAACATAAGTATTAAT
>JAODJX010000119.1:28142488-28153084 GCA_026776945.1 Isichthys henryi | reverse complement strand
CCAAAGCATCTGGGACATCATTACTGGGTCAAACAGCTAATTATATGCATAAAACATTTACCTTACATTTATGTGGAGCAAATACTAAAACTGATAGCACCAATAACTCGTGGGGAGATTTTTCCCGAATTTCTTTTAGCTGTTCTGGTTGCCTAAATAACCAACATTACACCTTGTTGCACTCTAATTAGCTCCAAGCAAAAATGATCGATTTAAAGTTTTTAGCACAGTCTTTTAGAACAGTACCAGACATGCATTTTATCTAACTGTGAAAATTATGTGTGGCTGGATGGATTAAACCACGGCAGGAGTCGTTATCTCACACAGACGGGGAAGGTGTGTCTTCTCTGCCGATCTGTGACAGTGACAAGAGACAAAGAAGGTTCTGGCATGAAGCTGGTGAAAAGTGTAACAAACAGGAGAGGCAGTGGATGCGATCCAAGGTAATTTAAACCACTGTGAGCGGCACAGTGACGGGCAGGTGTCCTGCCGTCATGCTGTTATGCAGTGAATGTAGCTGGAAAACCTACAGGAGATGTATCTACCCACGAAATATGTAAGTTGCGCTGGTTAAAAAAAAACACTGTTGAGAAAAATGATGGCAGCAAATCAAACGAGTCTCAAGGACAGACATAAATGTCTTGGATGCTGTGATGAGGCTGGCAGCGTGAGCTGAAATCAACATTCACAGGTTTAAATTTGTATGATTTTTCGAAGATAAAATGGGTGTCAAACAACTTTCAGAAAAAAGTTCTGCACTGAGTTCAGTGCTAAAGTCTGAGTTTTTTTCTAGTGAAGAGCGAAAGGGCTTCCTTGAACTCAGACACTGGGCCGCAGCTTTCTAGTGGGGGTGGGATGTGTGTAGGTTAAGCATCTGCACCTGTGTCTGTAAGGATCTGAAGGCCTGTATGATGTGTGATGTTAATATCGACACCGCATGGCTGTAAATGCAGTCGGCATATCGCAGGCAATGGGACTGTCCCCTTGGTTGAGACCATCAATAAGTTACACAAAAACATTATACAAAAACTGTTGCTGGAAACAGAAGTTAGCAAGCTTTCCAGTGTTAGGGACTGAGCCTTTCCAAGATTCTCTAGTGTATGTTGAAAAACAATCAGCAGTCTAAAGTTTATCTCCATTGCTTTTGTGCGAAGCTCTCCGAGCCAAGCATGACCATTGTGGTGCTTTGGTGCTGCACGCTGTCAGACAGTGTGGCACGTTTGTGAGATATTTAACAAAAATAAGTGATTTTACAGCACCAGAGGCGTAGAGACAGGACAGGCAAGGCAGGCAATTGTCTGCGACCCTGGAGCTGAGCTGATTACATAGTACATTGCAATGATAAATCTACTTTAGATGTCTATTCTCCTTTTCACGGTAAAGTAAAAAAAAAAGGAATTGTGTTTATGAAATTCCCTTTGTTGATATTATTTGGATGGTGGCCATACATTTTACCGTATTGGGTGGGGGGTGTCGGGGGGCCCCATGCAGATTTTTGCCCCCAGTGTCTCTTGAATCACCTCTGGTCAACACTGTTTTGTGTCTGTCGGCACAACTCATGACAAACTTATTTTACAAACTCTATTGTTAGATAATAATTGGTTCTATTTGTCTTTTCATTCATTTTGGGTACATTTTTAACTGATTTGTTATTTTATAATTATCACAGTATTTATTGCAAACATTTCTAATATCCCAATGTGAATTATTCCAGCATGTTTTAGCCCTACTGTAGGGGTATGGGTTTGAATCCCTGGGCTGGCAGAGTAAGCACATCACCACGGGGCGCTGGAGCACAGCCATTAAACCTGACTACTCCAGGAGTGCTGGGCGCTGCCTGACTCTGCTGTCAGACCCCAGGTTTTCCTCACTGCTGTGTCATGACCTGGCTCAAGGCCATAACAAAAGGTGCACCATCATAACAAGTAATCACAAAACAGCCTTTATTATTAATTATTATTAAGGGTTAAAAACAACAGACAAGATGTGCATGGCCTGTCAGTATATCAGTGTGAGAGCAAGGTGTTGGATGAACGGCTGTGTACTTAGTGTGCATGTATGTAAAGACACAGCAAACCCGAAAACATCAGCTGAAATCTGAAATATCATATTCTTCCTTTAAAGCAGTTGTGTGGAGCATGGAGAAAGAGTAGAAGATAAAGGGAGCGACACACAGTCTCCTGGGCCAATAATGCCACCTCCCCAACGGCCCTCAATTAAGCAACGTTACTAAATAATTCACATTATGAGGAGAATTTTCACGAAGCACTTCGCATGTTCCCAGAGTGTAACCCTGAGATGACAGTGACAATGAAAAACTTCCTTAGAGAGGGTCCAAAAGAGGTGGTAAATCTGTGAGATGACAGCCCGCAGCCCCTCCGTTGGGCTGCCTCCCCCCTTTTCAGCATTGTAACTATTGTATAAATCAAGCTCAACATAATTAATAATTAAGTTTCATAAGAGTTCTCGAGAATGAAAGCACATCAATCTATACAATTTACAGAGCTCAGAGTACTATGTAGGCTACCCCTCCAGTAAATGATGGTATGTTCCACTTTGGCCCCGTCTCCCCTTCCTTTCCTTTCGGCATGGCGTGGCCCATGGGCTTCGAACTTAAGCGGCTGTCAGGTAACGTTAAAATATTGCTTTCTAATTACGTAGCAGAGTTACCAGCTTTGGTCAGCTGGCTGACTTGAGATATTCAATACAAGTTTGCACACACATGCACATACATTTACGTGTATGTAGGGGTAAACAACCCTGTTGTAAACATAGTTTTTAGGTAGTAAATTACGTCCTGTCTGCATTTTATGTAGGGACGGGGGACATCTAATAAATCACATGTGATATTTATATTTTTAAATATTGGGATGGTCAATAATACTGGGTTCGACCCCCTCCCTCCCTCCCTCCCTCCCACACACACACACACACACACACACACACACAGGTTTGTAATTATATCTTTGTGGGGACTCTCCAATCACTTCTATGGAGAAAATTCTAATCCCAACATGACAACCTTAAACCCTACTCAGCCCAACCTTAACCATAAGTAACCAAACAAAATAGGAGACAATTTTGGATTTTTGATTGCATTCACAGATCTTTGTGGGGACCTGAAAATGGTCCCCATAACGTCAAAATAAAAGGTTTTTGTTACATTATGGGGGACATTTGGTCAGCAGGCTGCTATTATAACAGACGTTCACATACACTGATCCTTTCGCATACCAAACGAGTCAAAAATAATATCAGTCCGTGAGTGTCTTTTTAACGGAAGCTGTAAGGCTTAACTGGAGCTGGGCACATAGTCACGCGACACTCATCCCCCTAAATTACGGAATTAATGCGGGATAAATTATTATAATAGTCGGTATAAGTACAGTGTAAACGACAATAAACATTTTATAGATCGTATGTGTATACCTGCGCATCTGAAAGAATGTGTTCCTGTTGCAAACCCCTGCAAAATTTCCTAGATCCACGCCTGGGCAGAAACCTTGGAAGTAAACAGAAAGGAGAAGCCAGGTTTGCCGATTCTCACGCATCTGACGTTACGCTGAGGCTTTCAGACTCTCACGGTCTATATTATCAAATCTATTAGCAAATCTATATTATTCTATTATAAAACTAAAATAAGCTACATCAAAAGTGTGGGGTCGTCTGCAAACCCCACAGAGTATTTACAAGGTAATAAAACTATTATATGTAAATGCGTGTGCCTACGTGTGCATATTTGTCTTGAATTGAAAATCAAACGCCAGCCAGCTGACCAAATTTGACGACACTGGCACCCCCTCCTGGTCAGTACTGGGCACTACAAGTTTACATAATTCAGCACAATGTAAATTGAGGCATATGGCGGGACGGCACAGATAGGTAGGCGGGGAGATGGTCAGGTATGAGGTGGCTCAGGACAACAACAAGTTGGAAGGGGGGCGCAGGCAGGCAGCATCAGGCAGAAACACAGGCAGACTGATGGGATGGCAGGGGGCTCCCCTGTATCTGGACCTCAGTGGTTCAGCCCCAGTAGGAGGGAGGAGATAAGGAAAGTGCATCAGCAAGTGCAGAACAGAGAAGCAGCAATGCCGGACGGCAGGGTCAATGTCAGGAGGATGCCCCCGGAGGACTAGGTATAGGAGAAGGGAAGAGGGGCATGGGGAACCCCTTACTGCCAACACTGCAACAACACATGTCTGTATGTGCTCCAGCAATACAACAGGTCACCCAAAATCAGCGGCTCTGATCGCCACCCAGTGCTATGATGCTAACTCGGGGTGAACTGCTGTCTCTCTAGGTTATATTCTTCAGCCTGTCTAACTATGTCAGGCTCTAGCTAGTTAACCCACTCTACACTACATACCTTTGCTTCTATTCACATGAAGATGGCTGTTATTTTGTCTTAACAAGTCACCTGCTTCTTAATTTATACACCCCATTTGTCAAAATACTTGCAAAACATTTACGCCTGTGAACCTCACAGCATTTTTAACCTTTAAATCCGGTCACATGTCCAGCCGCTACGAAGGCAGCTGCCTTTTGCTAAGCTATCTGTTTCCTTTTCTTTCTGCACGGTCACAGGTTGAGTATTTTGTCATGCTTTTATCACGCTGGGTGAAATGCATGCTGCTCTTTGCATGTCAACAAAAAGTACGTGACACTAACAACCCCCCCATCCAGACTTCCTGAAAATACTATAGTGAAACTTAATAACATGAAAGGAATAGAACTCCCACTGCTGCATGTTATCACATCATTTATATAAGATGGGTAAGCCGAAAGGTTAGAATACAAATAAATCGATTTATTTAGAATTTTGTGGGTAATGGCGCAACCTACAGTTCATATGAGGTATTTTTTGCCATTTTGAAAGTTATTAATAGGGATTCTATTATACGTTTCCTTTATTGATTTGATCTTATTGTGTTTCGTCTTGTTTTTTTTTTTTTTTGCTGTTTGAGCTTGGAGGGATATTTGTCATCATAAGACCAGAACCCAAAGTCTCCATATTACCTTATTAATCAATTCAAGGATAAACAGAAGTTTAAGTAGGTAGAATAAACTTGCAGAGAAGAAGCACACAGACGGTTTGTGGCATTTTCAGAGTAAGAGCAGTAGAGACGCCCCAGTTCATGGATGTAACTAGCAGGGAATCATCTGCTAGTTTACTCTTCTAGCAGACAGGCATTAGCTGCTATTTTACTTATGTGACAATCAGGCATAAAAACTGGTGTTTTCCTAACATAACAAACAGTCAATAAATAGCTGTTACTTATATTATTGTAACCAATAGGCATTAATTAACTTCCAAAGTACTACTATTGCAACAAATGCAAAGTAACCACATTTTTATTAATGCACCAAAAAAGCATTGATTCATTGGCATTTTATCTACGGAACAGTGTCTGGGATTATAACCGCGATACGTCATCCATCCCTATATGAGAATTGTGTTTTCACCTGTCCCATCTTGCTCTGCATGAGACACATAGACAGTTGTGAGCAGGTTTTGGGGTCTCAGTTCAGTCTCTGGCATGCGTGGGCCAATGGGGGGTTAAGGGCCTTGCCCAAGGACCCAGAGGTGCATCACTCTGCTGGCCGCAGGATTTCAGTGAGTGAGCCTCCTATCGGGCGCAGCTGAAAGGCTCAGAGTCACCACCCCTAATAACTCTTGTTTCCTGAATGTAGCATACAAAGCGTCAAGTTCCTTGATCTTCTGCAGGTCTTCGACTATGACTTCGGCCTTCAGGATGACTTCATGGGCTCCGCCCTCCTCTATCTCGAATCGGTGGAGCTCAGCAGGTTGGCTTCCTGTCATGACTCACTCCCCCTTTCCCTCGGTGTTTTCCCCCCTCTTCCACTTCAATCTTAATTTTCTCTATTTTTTCCACTCAGCTAGTCATCATTATTCTTCTGTTTCTCTCGCAGGCACAATTCTGCTTATGTAGGCTGTTCTATAACATCATAAAAGGATTACTTTTCTTCACTGCTTCTGAATTATCCAATTACACTTCAGTTTTTCCATTCGGGAAATTTACTTTTATTTGCGAAATAAGGAAGAAAAACAACAGCACACAGTCAACACGTTTTGTTTTATCAGGCATGTTTTTCAGTTTGCATTTGATTGGTTAAAATCAAGCATGCCAACCCTGTACAGTAATGTATACAAATGATAATCCATCTTTCCATCCATATTGACGTTTCCGTTTTCTCTTCCGTTTTTCTGGTTGAGGGTTGATACAGAATTTTAGGGATTTAATTGCTCATTTCCTTAGCCTGACTGTAAATCACACAGCTCATAGCTCAGCTATAAAATATGCACGTTATTAATCAACACCGAATATCCCCGGGCATGATTTTCAAATATTCTTGCAGAATATTTGTTTACCTGTAATTATTTCTGTAGATGAAAGTTCTTCATTTTTAGTATTCAGTATAATTTTACCGAATTATTGCAAGTCAGCTAGTTTGTTCGTTTTTGAAAATGCTTATATGTTCAGCAATGTCTGATGGTGTGTAATATAACGGAATTAACACTGGATGCCAGTGAGAAAGTCAGACGCGGGGCAGACATAAAGGTCTATGAATTATTGTGACATGTATGACATATTTATAAAGAACTAGTGAGTCTATTATACCTCTAGGGTTTGGAAATGGGGGTGTCACTGTGCTCCACTGTTGCTGCTGCAGGTCACTGGATGTGACCCTGGATCTGAAGGACCCCCAGCACCCAGAACACAATTTGGGGAGCCTTCAGCTGGCTGTCATCCTGTCACCCAAGGAGGGGGACTTCCGAGAAGCCGTAAGTGCACCCCCCCCACCCCTGGTTTAAAAAGAGCACTAAAGGTCAAAAGCTGTCAGACTAAGTGCAAGAACATGTGGAACTTGCTTGTTACTGAAATGTCCCTGAATATTTTCATTCCTTTATACTGACACTGGCACTGCAAGAACAAATTGGCCTTTAAAGGAGAATCTAGTATGAATGACGTGTTTGTGACTCCTTATCAGCACTCAGTCAGATGCCCCAAAATCGTGAGCTTACCCTTGCTTTTGGCAGGTGTTAAACTATGCCAGTGAAAATCAGGATACCCTTTTATTGGAGAACTTCCATAATGACAGTGAGTGTGACCATATCGGTTCTCACAGTCCAGGTGGTAAGTCTCTTTGGGGCTATTCCACACCATAACTCACCATAACTAGTAGTCCAACCATGAATATTGACCCTGTGGAGCTCCCAGTGAACAGTTTTGGTGGAAACCCTAGAGATGAGGTGTGCATTTAATTCTGCAGTGAGTTTGGCAGCTGTGGTTTTACGTCTTTTGGATGCATTCCGGGTTAGTGGCCGGACGCCCCTTCCCGGCAGCTTCTTCTTGCGTTCACAGTTACTCCTGTTGGATGTGGCCCATCCTTCACGGTGGTATGCTGACATTACCCCGGTACTGCGGCTCCAGGGTGTGAGTCTCTATGCACCTCATAGACTCGCTGTCCTGGTCACAGATGCACCAATGAAAATGCGCATCAACATTTTGTCCTCTTTTGAACTCTCATGTGTCTCCCATTATGTTGTGTGGATTTTACAATATTTTATGTACAGCTGTGCTACTGCCCTGCTAATTCAGCCTTACTGAAGGAATGTGCAATCAGTGACGACTGGCCACCAAGCCATGCATATGTAGGTGTGAAACCTCAAAAGCTATTTTGAACAGTGTTTCAGTTTCATTGTCCAAGCCCTGTATGTAAGGTGCTAATCTTGTTAGCAAGTATTCTTTTGGGAAACATCCCCCAGATTAGCAGAGGAGTAGTAAACGGCACTGATGTTGAAAAGAGGTCTCTGTACTGTCTGTAGCCTACTTTTGGTTAGCTAAATCAAAATCTAATCGATATTTAATAAAAAAAAATTAAGTCCAAATTCATTATAAACAACGCATTCAGGGGCTGCTCAGCTTGCTGTTTGGAGTTCTTCGTAAAAATTGCATGATGAAGCTGGTATCCTAAAATTGTTTAACTGGCACTGCAAGAACAAATTGGCAAAATAATTACAATGTTCTTGTTACAATTCTAAAAATAAAGTTCTGAGTATGCTGACGTAGTGTGGGAGTATTACAGTTACATATGGCAAAGTAGAAAGCGTACACTTTAAAGCAACGATAAAAAATACAGTTTACTGAATACATAAATTAGTAACGTAGTTGTCTATTATCACTGTCAAGTACTATGTACTGCACATAATTGTATGTGCTATAATTTGTGAGAGTGTTGCTTAGACCAGCATGACCATAAACACGTGAGTAATGTGTACGATGGCCATAGGATTTCTCAGGTCCATTATAATCTTATAGGGCCACTGATCTATACGTAAATGTGGTCTGTTGTTGATCGAAATGTTGTCATGTGATGCGTGACTGTAGAGATATTGGTTCTGTGTAAGAGATATTGGAGCCACTGTAAGGCCTCGCTGTCAACCAACCAATCAGAGTAGAGCTCATCAACATATTAAAGAGCCTACAAAAAGTGTCCTGTTTCATTCTAGGACCAAATATTACGATTGTAAATGGGCCCGTAAAACCACTTCTGGGCATTTTATGATCAAATCATGTTCATATCCCTTCTGTGCAGACACTTCAAAATACTATGCTGCGATTCAAAATACTGAAAAATACATTCTGTGGCACCTTTAACTAACTACATGTATAGTTGAGTTTGTATATAAATTTGCCATATTTAAATATGAATAGTTTTACAAAATTTAATATATGACACGCATCATTTGAAACTCATATCTTATCTCATATCATATTATGTTTATGATAATTTGTCCTATATCGCCACCCAGTGCCGAAAAATGAGATCACATCAAAGAAATACAGCACAGTGTCACGGTTTTCTGAACGATGAACATTTACCATAGTATACATAAACATTGTAACATAAAACTTTAAGAATGCATCCGTTCTTGATACTTTACTGGATCAATGGCTTCTTACATTCTGCTGCTGAGGGGCTCCGGTAGCAGATAGCGGTTAGCGCTGCCGGCTGCCTGCTCCCTCTCAGTGAAAAATTACAGCTACCCTGTCTCTTTGTTTTACAGCTGACGCAGTTGAGAAGAACCTGGAAAAGATCTAGCAAGGTAATCCCCCCCCCCCACTCCCTCCAAAACGCAGCTTTAACAGGGTTTAAAGTTACATACTGAGCCAAACCTAGATCTTATGCCCCTGCGTGCTTTCACTGCATTTTATGGCAGTTATTCACACCCTAAATATAACATGGGGGTGACTATACACTGTGTAAATCCTCCTATCGGCCTGGCTCCGGTGTGAGGAAAGACAGCCAGCGGCACAGTCCAGGTGGGGCGGTAGCTCACTATGAAGCCCGCAGCTGCGCCGGGGGCGGTGGCTGTGCACGGGGGGGTGACAGCCTTCCAGCATTACCACACCGCCCAGCTTCCCCTGAATATTAATGTGCGCCGTCCCTAATGAACACAAGGAGGAAGAGGCTTTCCTCAATGATGACAACGACACATAAATCATGCTATTGTGCCTTAGAAGTGCCATATGTTACAGGAGTCATTTCAGGCCCCCTCCCCTTCTGGTGATGTAGAAAGTCCGCCTCCGAAACCCAGTGTTTTTTGGTCTTCTGGTTGTGTTCCCTGCATTCTGTGATTTAAATCAGGCAAATCCGCACTCATCAGCCTCGATTTGAGATTCGGGATGTAGTGCATATGATAAATGATCGTCAGCTACAGAACAGTGACAGGCCGGTTTAATTACCTCCGGACCCGGAGCCCGTGGGCTGCCGATCTGCACATGGCATGTTAATAGGGAGGAGATGTGGTCGTCGTGGCTGCATTAGATAGTTCCCATTGTGTTAAGCAGTGGACAGAAGTGGAGCCTCCACTGAGATCAGAGCGCTTGGTGTTAAGAGTTAGTGAAGCTTTTTGACTCGAAAGAATACTGATATTTCAGATGGTGACAATGCAAATCAGATTCTGCCTTCAACTCGAGAAGGAAGTAGTGCAACTGTACCAATAGCTGCTATTTTCTGACTTAAGGCAGAATAATAAACTTTATTCCTATAATCAGAGCTACCTTTTATACTGTGATGCGCCATAATCATGAATAAAATTATCTATCGTAACAAAAGAAGTCTTAGGTCATTTAAATTTTTCCCATTTTGGATAAAGTACTGAGTATAGAGTACAGAGATACAGCTGTTGTGGTCTTTTAATAATGCCATTTTAAATGATGCATATTAAATATCGGTTAATTGAATTAATTTTCATGTATGCTATCAGGTACTTTTCAGTTCTGTGCGGTGTGTTTGGAAATACAGTGAGTTTGCTTTTTGTTTTTAAATAATAAGCAATGGAAAACTGTCAAGTTACCAAGTATTGCATTGGAAAGAGACACTGGAGCAGTAATTTAATTGGTAAGGAAGCTGTAGACTGAAGAAAAAATGGGCAGGATGTGTGGTACACAAGCCTGTGCTGGGTGCCTCGGTCACAGACACGTGTTTAATGAGGATGTGTGGTACACAAGCCTGTGCTGGGTGCCTCGGTCACAGACACGTGTTTAATGAGGATGTGTGGTACACAAG
>JAODJX010000119.1:28109674-28124329 GCA_026776945.1 Isichthys henryi | reverse complement strand
CCCCCCCCCCCCCCCCCCCCCCCCCCCCCCCCCCCCCCCCCCCCGCTCAGCGGGGTAGGGCGAGACAGACGGCTGTCATGTCCCCGTCCGGCAGATCCGAAACGGAGAGCGCAAGCCGTACGGCTTGAAAAACAAGACGCTGACGGGGCCAACCAAGGGGGTCGTCTATCTGGAAACAGACGTGATCTTCAGCGTGGTGAGCAGTGGAGTCCATCGCCATCCTGCCTAATTTACTGCAGATGATGATCATGATGATGATGATGCATGTCTGTGCATCCGACGTAAGTCTGCTGGTGGCTTTGTGTCTGTGGCCTTGTTTTATGTGATGGTGCGTGTACGTGTTTGTAAGTGTGTGCATGTGTGTGTGTGTGTGTGAGAGAGAGAGAGAGAGAGAGAGAGAGCGCACGGGGTGCACGTCTGAGTGCGTCTTTGCTGATAAATGCACACGGTGCAGGTCACACCAGCCTGAAAACCTCTGCCTTTACCCTGCTGCTCTCACATTGCCTGTGGTGTTTTCTGAGGATGTCATACACTGTTTCAGTACAGCAAATGTTCTGCAGCTTCAAATGTCTACAGAGAGCCCCTGTCACCTACTGAAACGTGTGTGTTCTCCTTCCCAAGGTAAAAGCTGGTTTAAGAACCCTGACGCCGATAGAACAGAAGTACATTGAGGAGGAGCCTCGAGTCTCCAAGCAGGTACTGCTAGCAGACTCACTAGAACAGATATATTTCAGCTGTACCTTTTTCCCAAAGAGGCCTGACAGGTCATAGTCAGACTGAAGTCTAATTGATGTCATTTTTAAAAATATAGTGCATTTTTACACAAAAAGTAAAATTTTAAGGAGAAGCAATCAAGAAAGTAACTCAAAAAACAGTACTGGAAAAATATGAAAATGTGGCCCCTTATCAAGCTATACTGCAGGAAAAGTGTAAGTATAATGAAATATACAGATGTTATTATAATATATTATATTTTAATATTCTCATTTGTAAATCTGGATAGTTTACTCACACCAGTTAACATTAGGTCGGGTTTAAACAATAAAGCCCCGCATGGGACTCGATCCAGCAACCTTCTGGCGATGATCCCAGGCTGTAAGGCTGCTTGTGGCTCCTTAGCATGTTGGACCAGCAGACCCTGGAATGGGCTCCCCGCCCCCCCTCCCCCCCTCACGTGAGGGCTGGATAGAAATCTCAAGCTGTCATCGCTTCAGCTGCCCGGCCCGAGCGCCTTCGACAGTGTGAACCTCGTGCAGATCCGCACCCCCAGTCTTCGGAGGCGTCCCAGATCAGGCCCCCTGCTGCCCCTGGCCATTCCCAGCCCTTTGTCCTGCCTTCTCCATGTCCGGGACGCTGCTCTGCATGCCCCGTCAGGCTGATCCCCAAACCTCCCCTCAGCTTACTGACTTACTGTCAGGCGTCTGGATCACCATGCTGCAGAAGATGGGAAACCTCTCTGGAAGTGTCCGTCTGTCAGCGCCGTCACCTCTGAATGCCGTGGAGACTAACGCTGATAGAAATAAACAAGGGATCTACATGCAGGCATACCGATGTTAATGAGAGTCTATTTCCGTTTCAATGACTGTCATTTTAACGTTCTTGTTTAATAACAAACTGAGAGCCCGGCTTCAGCATGCAGGCGGATATATCATAAGGGATTATTTTCTGCAATCAAAGCTTTATGAGTTGAAGGCCATGATTAGATGTAAATATTTTATCTGCTGAGATGGAGTAGAGCATCAGTCATTTTCACTTCGGAGTTTTTCCTCTTTCTTTCTTGTTGCTGGGCGTTTAGTACGGTGATTTAAGCTGGAATGCTTCTCAGTGGATTCCATATCGAGACATTGTTAATTATTAACAGTTATACGTTTGGCTTGAATACGGCCCGAGCCGATGTGTGAATGGATACTGGACAGTCAGAAGAACCGGTTTTGATTTGAGCATCAATGAGTTGAACAGGGGTTTTAAGGGAGATGCAGAAGCAATAGTAGGAGGTTCTTCATCCTGAACAAAAAGTCAGGTTTCAGAGACCACTGGGGCCATGCGAGCGTGGGGCGGCGCGTCCCCATCACCCCCCCCCCCCCACCACCACCACCACCTCAACGCCACAGCTGGGGTCGCCTCGTTAGGGAGGTGACTAATTGGAGAAGATCTCTGAGGGAGATCCTTTCTGAGAATTCAGAGCTGTGCTGAATATTGGCAGTATTTTATCTTAAAAAGGCCCAATTAATGTATTAATTAATATTGTTATATTAACAGTTGTGGGGGTGCAGCACAGAGACTCAGTGGGTAGCCATGTTGCTTGACACCCCCAGCACTGGGGAGCCAGCCCCATCTCCACTCTGTGTGTGCAGCTTTCATGTTCTCACTGGGTTCCTCCGGGTACTCAAGCTTTCCTTCATGCTCAAAGATATGCAGTTAGCCCAGTGTTTCCCAGTTCGGTCCCTCAGAGACCCCCAGACAGTCCACTTTTTTGCTTCCTGCCAGACAGTCCACATTTTTGCTTCCTGCCAGACAGTCCACATTTTTGCTCCCTGTCGGAAGCTGGAGATCCCTGAAAACTGGTTTACGAAATGCTGAGTTAGGTTAATTGGCCACTACAGTTTGCCCATAGTGAGTGACTAAGAGTGTGTGTGTGTGTGTGTGTGTGTCCTGCAAATGCTTGGCATCCCATCTAGGGGGGTACACGGCCTAGTTCCCTTTGCCTGTCGGGATAGGTTCCTGGCTCTCTCGACCCTGACTAGATGATAGATGGAGAGATGGATGGATTATTTTATGAATCCTGTAGCTTACCTTACAGATATTAGCAGTGCATAATCATGTAGTGTGGTAACTGATATTTTTGTTTTATGTTCCACTGATAAGCCATTTCTGGATTAATCGGGATTTCTATGTATAAAGTTTAGGAAAGATTACACAGCAATCATTAAGCATTGTGTTGAATAAAAGGTAATTCAGCACAATGTGTGATATAACGCTGTCTCCACATGGAGGCAGAGAACAGACAACCATGATTTTACTGTCATTAATGTTACCTCTCTAAAGAGAGTCTCTAAAACACTGATTATGTTTAGTAGTGGATTCCTGGTGAATCATTAGAATGTAGTTTTTAGATTTGCTGTGTCTAGTCAGGTCCAGGGAGTCTTCACTAGAGCCAGGCTCTCCACACGGCAGGAAGCCCCACGTGGCAAAGGCCTGTCCTTTCAGTGCCCACTTTTCTTATAAGAGCCCCCGGGTAACTACCTGCAGCCCTCTTATCACGTTCTGACTACACCCCCTCCCCAAAAGCACTCCCAGCCCAAAGAAAGGCTGCCCCCGAGCACACGGCTAATGTCCGCATTCTCCACCATACGTGTTGTCGTCGTGAGAACCCTCACAGCGAGGAATTGCAGAAAGATAATCAGTATATCAAAGGAGTCAATGAGAAGAGCATGCTTTTTAAAAACAAGTGTGCATGGCTTTGTCCCAGTCTTTATTCACATCTCTTTTGTCCTGATGGCTATTATCTCGCTTGTGTCTTTGTTGCACAGCTGGCCATCACTGTTTAGCCATTGTCCAGGATATATTTAAGGCGGAGTGACTCCACCCAGTCTCCTGTCCCCTGGCTGTCAGTTATTGGCTTACAGCAGTGTACAGGTTTAAATGTTGACTTCTTGGTTATTAATCATCTGTTTTCCAGCTCAGGTTCCAGTTATACAGTTCAGGTGCATGCTGGGCCTGGAGCCTGTCCCAGGAAGCACAGAGCACAAAGCAGGGGACGCCCTGGATGGGATTATTGCAAGGCACACACTAATATAGACAACCAAACACTGTAGGCATGGGGGAAAATGTGCAACCCCCACATACATGCATCGAACTCTGGAGGTGTTCATCAAATAAGTACCTTTTTCCAGAGCACATGCTACACCTTCAAACTACTTGCTTCTCTGTTACTAGTCTGGTTGGGCGTTTAAGCGAGGCCAGTTTCCCGCATGGTGCCGCCTGTCGGAGGACCCTGCGTTGGCCAGGCCCCAAGCTCACTCTCACCTGTACTTGTGTCTGTGTATCTCCTGGAGAACAAGATGGGCCAGACCAAAACTTTCCCCATGCAAATGAATGAAGTATCACTATTCTAAGCCTCCTATGCTGATTCCACACTTTTACAGCTCTTAATATGATTTTAGCATATATCAGTGTCTTAGGAAATGGACATGCGCTTAACAATCTGGGCTGAGTAACATTCATGGGTGCCTTAATATTGGACATCCACAGGTCTCGAACTGGGACCTTCCGTTTGCAACGCCGTGCTTCCCTGACCACCATGCGCTCTCCCTTCCCGCAGCTGTTGCAGCAGAATTTCCACCGGGTGAAGCGATGCATCATGGTCCTCATCACGGCCGGCTCCTACGTTAACAGCTGCTTCGAGTGGGAGTCCCCCCGAAGAAGCCTCTGTGCTTTCCTGGTAGGATTGCCCCCGCAGCCTCTGGCTTCTCTCCTGCAAGTGAATGCGTGTCTTTATTCTCTTCACGCCTGGTTCACGCACTATAGGGTGCGCTCCCTAGCCGTGAGATGCCGTGAGCAGGGCAGCAGTGTAAAAACAGGCTAACAATACAAAGACTGTGAAGCAGTCCCATATTCGCTAACTGTTACAGTACTCAGGAATGTTTTGAGGCCTCTGTGGACCAGTTCAACACAAAAAAGCCTAAGTTTCTTCTCCGAAGTGTTCTTACTGGTGCTGGTGTTTATGTAGACTTGTGTACAGCCCTGCTAACTTTTCTCACTTCATTATTTACTTACCCACCCAAACACGGCATTAAAATACAGCAGAAACTCCTAGAACATACAGCAAGATGTCTGCAGCCTTCAAATGGGCCATCCCATTTATTTTATTTTTTTCTTAAATGTCAAATATCTCAAGATGACGGGCTAATTAAGTAATGAGACCAGGAGGTGGGAGCTGGAATCCTGCGTACGCACGAGCCGTCAGCAGCCGAATTTGTCGCTCGGATTTAAAGGATAGCTGGCAAACGGGCGATGCCATGGCGGGATGATTCCTGGGATTGACAGAGGAGTCGCCACGCCGCGGTTCTCCTGTCAATGTGTGGAGAAGCTCAGGATTGACGGGTGGGGGAGCCGGTGCCCGGCGTGGGGACGTCAGTTTGAGCTAAGCTCTATCGAGAGGCTCCGGTGGAGATCTGGCTGTTTATGCCGATCGGCGCTGACACGCCCTTAATTTGAGCGGTGGCGGAAAGAGAGGCCCTGCACCACTTATCTTATTGGAGAAGTAATGGCCAATTACCCGACAGCTTTGTGTTTTGCGCAGCGGAAGCAGAGTGCTGTTTCTCGCGATGCGATTTGATTGACGGCACCGCGATGTTCTGTGGGTAATAGATGGCTAGAAGGGGGGCAGGGAAACATTGGGGTGGAGTGGGGTGGGGGGGACGGACCGGTGGGAGAGGCACATGGGATGACGTCGTGGCTAGTTTTTGTGGGACATCGATCATCTCAAACAGATTAATGGCACCATCCATGTCAGCCCAGCTTTTACAAAAATGTGATTTGGAGCTGGCTTGACCTCACTCTGATTAAATGCTTTCCGAGCGGCAGTAAATAATCTGGCCTCTTTTTTGCGGCTCCCCTTCTCGTCGTCTCCCTCATTCGCCGTTTCGTGGGGAGTCAAAGGAGGCTCACGTTCATATGCCATTTTCAAACTAAACAGCCGTAATTGGATGGCTCAGAGGCATGCGATCTCCCCTGGGATCTGTTCACTGAGACAGAGTCGCAGACATGAGTACTGGGACCATCTTGCGTCCTCTCCTCCCGCTTGACGTCCGAGTTGCACCCCAATGGGACACGAGAGCAGGTCACCGCCTGTTTGGGAGACGCACGGATAGGCCACATCGATCACTTAACATTTCCCGTCACTTCTTTTCAGTGTGGCATAAGCCTTATGGAAACAGAAATGTCAGACATATCACAGTTTAAAAAAAAAAACACTCAGGGAAGGTGTTTGGTTGGACATTGTTGTAGCCTGTGGAATCTGAAGCGTAAATGGTTAAAAAAATAATTTCTTCAGTATAAAACTGACAGTACAGTTGAGAGCTATTGCATATTAGTTTCTGGTTCAGCCCAGTGTGAAGGCTGTACCAGGGTTTTTCATACCAGGGAAGTGGCCTGTACTGTACCTTATTATTTGATTTTTACATTCTTCTAAATATGCTCTCCGAATCGCATGCATTGACATGCAAAATTACCCTGACATGGAGTCGGCCATTTTGCATAGACTTTACCCTGGGCCCTCGTGAGCTCGCTCCAGTTCCAGTCTCAGATCTGATACCTCCGCCACTTCTGTACATGGCAGTGTGTGGAAGAGAGGACTGCTGTAACATGTCTCATTCCATCAGTGTCAGCGCTGCTGGGCTTAAGGGAACGTTTCCAATACGTTGGCCTCCATTCTCAGGGTCGAAACTTAACGAAGTGTGGCTTAAATACAATTCGATGTGCAGCAAAGGGGCTTATGGTCCGTAAATATATAAATATTTTATAAACGTGCAGGTAAATAAACGATTACACAATACTTGATTCCGGTTAAATTTTGATAGTTTGGGAATTTCTATGGCATAGTTGTTTCCGGAATAGCAATAGTGGTACAGTAGGTCACGTCTGAGGTCATTACATTTCATATGAAGCTTGGGATTGTAGCATTTTAAGGAGGCAAACTTCTGAAATACATGACAACCGGAATGTGAAACGCCTGTGTGATCATTCTCATATGGCCAACAGGGGGCACTGCAGCACTGCCCATTCACTCGTCAGACACCTTTGAAAATGCATCTGCAAGTCATCTGAGAAGAAAACGTCACAGAACGCAGATTTCCTTTAGAAGCAGGTCTGTTGAGCACACTCATGTGCTGACTGCGTGAGAGGCGAAAGAGAAGGCAGAGAAAAGGGCATCCCCTCCCGTTCACGTCCGTCCCCTCCCGTTCACGTCCGTCCCCTCCCGTTCACGTCCGTCCTCTGAGGCCATGAGAGGCTTCCTGACTTATCCTAAGCAACATATTAGTGTTGTGATCCTGACGTTGAACTCATAATAACTGCCTTGTGAGCAAAATGTCAATTTAATCACCTAGGAAAGGTTCCAAGATTTGTCTTGTAAAGATTTGCATAAATGAGGCTTTTAAGTCGGGTTTAAGTACATGTGTTTTTTTGGCAGCATTTCTGAAACCTTTTTGACCCAAAATGGCTGCATGACCTTAGGTCTTAAAATGATGTTTTTTCAAACAAAAGGATGTACTTCTCCAACTTGAGACTGGACTGTAGTTTTCTGATTTTATTTTGGATTGGAGCTGGAACAAAAGCAAGGTAAATGATTGAGGTGATACAGTCGGGAGCGTGTGTTACCCCCCCCACGCTGGAGCACACCTTGTTGGCCACCTGGTTGCTCCTGACAACAAGCAAAGCACCCACCTATAAAGGGTCTCTCTATCAAACGTCCCTAGTGTGAACCTTGACCACTAACCCCCACCCTCCTGCTGCTGGATCCAGATGCTTATGTGGGTGGGCAGTAGAAATGCCACCCCCCCAAAAAAAAAAACCCAGAGGACTTCTCCCAGAGTCTCAGGCGCACACCCCATGGAAACGGGGGCAGGGTTCACACCTGGTGATTGCAGAGGCTGCCAGTCATCTGCCGCCCAGAGCGATATGCAAAGCGGCTCGGTCTCGGCCAATGAGAGCTGACAGTTTGGCGAGCCCTGGGAGGGGACGGGGAGCGCGGGGTAAACTCACAACACGGGGGATCAGACCCTTAAGCACAAACGCTGCTGCCTCCCTCACATGACGGGATACCATAGGTATTTTATATTAGAATATTGTGATGTGTTGAGGTATCATAGCTGCTACCCCGCTTGAACAAGAAGCAGCACATTCATTTGAATGCTTTCCAAAGCAAACCTTTCTCAAAACAATCAGTACCCTTTAAATATTTCCATTGTAAGTTTAAATCATGCTTATTAAAATATGCAATTGACATAAAAGAATGCATGCAAAACAAAATATGCTACATATGCAAAAGGTTATGAATATGTATCCAAATAATAAAAGGTGGTAAAGCGATGGAGAGCAGAAAGGAGAAAGACAAGGAAGGGAAAGTTGAGGCTGAAAACGTTTGCATATTCTAATGAATTATTAAAATTACTTCCCCGCTGTCCAAAGCTGTATTATTCCTGTTATTTTTGAATTTAAAAACAAGCGTTATTGAGCTACTCTGCACTAGACCTTCACACTTGACTGAAACAATTACTTGGGAGAAATACAGCAACACTTCAACCAATCCATTCATCATTTTAATGTATTTTCTTATAAATAAAATTCCTGGCTATATTTACTGTACATATTTAATTTACAGGCTATATTTTACCCTGAGTGCTTACAGATGTTGGACATGTAAATAGAATTGTAGTTGTATGTATTTATAAGTATGAAAAAGATAGAGTGTACATACATTTATATGGCTGTGGAGTGTGATATATATATGCATAAAGTAAAAAAATAGAAGTTCTCCTAAAGTAAAAGCACTTTGTATTTGTATTAGACTGACTGCGCTGGGGAGGGCAGCAGAGGGGTCGCGCTTTTCTGTGTGAGCGTGCGCGAGTTGCGTCCATGCGCGTGTGCGTGAGTGTGAGCGAGCGAGTGTGCGTGGGTGCATGCAGTCAAGGCGAGGATGTCTGAGTGTGAAGAAGCAACTGCCACAGCGCGACTGCAGCCGGCGCGTTTCTGCCCATGTGAAATGCTGCCCGCCTTAGCGCTGGGCGCCTCGCAGACGGCGGCAGGCAGGTGAGCGCCGCCCCACCCCCCACCCCCGTCCCCCGTCTCACCACGGCGCGTAGGAGAGCGTCTGTGAATTCCAAGAGATGGGCAGGTCGGCCTGTGGAGGCGAAGCTCCGAGTTTGGCATGAACACAAGGGCTGTTCGATGAGTAACGTCGATTTCCCACTGAATGGAGTGTGAGGGGAATGAGGAAAGATAAAGAAAACAAAACAGGATCTATGAACAATAAGCATAATTACGCATAAACACTCAGACTATGATTAATAATATATATTTTTAGATAATTCTTTTAGTTACACCATTATTATGGTATCAAATCATCATTATTATTATTATAATCATTATTATTATTATTATTATTCACGTAAAAAATTTTTCAAGACAGTTTAAGAAAAAAAGTTAAACCTCTGTCTTAAAATAATTGTTTAAGATTTTTATGGACTGTTTAATTTTTCCAATGTATAAAACGTTTTGCACAATATGAAATTTGAACAATGGGATTAACCCATATGAAATTTATTAATGATTCATATAAATGTGAAATTTAAAGTATATCAGTCCAATCTGTGTGTTGTTGAAGCTGTAAGAAAACATATTAAGGTCATAAATTATGACATAAGTGTGGTTTTGTTCTTCAGACAATTTATCATGGACAGTCTTGGACAAATTTAAAAATATACTTTTAACATTTATGTTATTTCCATATTAATAGACTAACATTTGGACAGTTCTTAATAATTCAGCTTTTTCCCCCAAATGTAGAGCTGTTTGGTTTATTTTTTGTCATAGTTAGCTTTTAGAAGAAATGTTTGGCGCAAACTCGATAGAACATAAAGAGTGACCGCTGAGAGCATCACACGCATTCAAACGAGCTTGGTGTAGATAGGCCAGGCCAGCCTTTGCCACTGTGGGGGGTGCGCTGAGGTGGGGTCACGGGACACACTGCTAAATGTGTATCCACTTGGGTATGTGTACTGTGGTGCCATTTTCTACCTCAGCGCTTGGGGAAGCAATTATGGATCCCACGCTCATCTGCCTCATGGCTACTGGGCTGGTGGACTGGGGGGGGGCGGGGGGTCCATATCTTCCTGAGACAATGCATATCACTGTGTCAGGCTGCCGGGTATGTGCGGGCCGTTCCACTGCTCAGGGAGTGGTGGACATTGTGCACTGTCCGTGTGTTTGGCTCATGTATATATTACATTGGGTGGATTAAATATCCCCACAATGTGATAATAACCTGCTATTTTGACATTGTGGGGACTGTTTTTTCAGGCCCCACAATGGGAAACTCAGTTTTATAAAAATCTGTGGCTGCGATAAAAAAACTAAAAAAAAAATTTTTTGAGTTACTTACAGTTGCGGTTAGGGCTGTTTTTGTGCGCTCACACGTGTACAATGTGTACTCACTGCAGACGTGTAAAGGACAGACTGATAAGAAAAAACGGTTTGCATACATCTGTCTGCTTATGGGAGAAATGCTAGATATCTGTAATAAAACATTCCCTGTTAAAAACTGAAATGTTTGTCTGAAATGGCACAAATATACAGTAAATTTCAGCGCTTGGCCTTCCTCTCTGCAGTGTCCAATACGCATCAAAATCGAACAAAACTCACTAAAAATTTGGAGAAAACGGGCGCATGAATATTTTTACTGCAAGGTTCTTCTTTATTTTCGCCTGGACATCAAAGAATCTTTCGATATTTCTCTTTCATGACAGTAGCAAAATTTCTTTACAGATGACTTACACTGTCCCCCATGATTTTAATTCAAGGTTTAAAGTACGTTTTTAAATGCAGGAAATCAAGTGTGTTGAAGTCTAGTGACAGCCAGTGATAATTAGGTAGTGTAACAAAACACTTATTTGTTAAGGAGGAGATCATTCAACCAGAATACCCAGAGTTCCCTAGCATCTGTCATTTAATAATACACATGATGAAATAGTCTTACTTAATGATGTTTTCTTTGTTATTTTTTTTATGTTGTTTCATTTGTATCTAGCTAACTGACTGTGTAAATTTAAATCCGCGTCATGTAAGAAAAAACTATTTCTAAACAGTAGTTTCAAAATCAAAAGGAATGAATAAAGGATCTTACTTTTACCACAGCTTTAAAATTCATATTATTGACGGTTGTGAGAACTGTTATATTTCCTGTTGAGGCTGGGAATTTATTTTATTATTATTTAAATTTGGAGAGGGTCCCTGCTCGATAGCTTTGGATTTTGCGTTATTATGCACAGGGGAACGATGTAAACAGGAGGATAATGTAAACAGGGGAATGTTTAAAGTAGATACGGGGTTTCCCAGCACTTGTAGAGGTCAGAGGGTGTCACTTTTCCCAGTCCGTCAATTCTTTACTTAAGACGTTATTTGGATTGCAGTGCACTTAAGTAGCTGTAACATAATCTAGTCAGTAATTGAGCGCTACGCGTCCTCGACGACATGGGCTTGTCTAGCCATATATATTAGCAGTGTGAGGATATGAAGCAGTTTATGGTTGGTCAATTAGTGAGCTCAGAAAACAATTTGCCCCCTCCTCCAAATTAATCTATAAGTATGATAGAATTTAGGAGGTGAAAATAAACACAGATTTCGTAACAGTTTGGGTAACTGTAACAAGCCAAACTGCAGATTTAATGTATAGAGCCTGGTGGTTTCTTGTTCTTTGCATCCAGGAAACGTTGTGTAGTTTATTCAAGACAGATATCTGCAAATCACCCTGTTTGTGATAGTAATACAGTGAGGACAGCCCTCGATTGGGATCGCTGCGGAAACCTGGGGTCTGAGGCGGGGGCTATTGCCGTGCTTCCCCGGGGGGGAGTCGTGCCTGCTTTGAATCACGGACAGCTTATATTTCAGTTGGCGGTATGCGTGTGTTTGTACGTGCGTCTCATGCACGGCCAAACAGACTGACACGTGTGTGAAATGCTGCATACCTTTCGCAGGGGACTGAACTGAGGCTCTCGGCGGAGAAGCAGAGGTCCAGCAGAAACTGCTGAAGGTTTAATGATAAAGTCATACGGAAAAGCTTCTCATGCAGCTGGAGAGCGGAATTTTATAGAAAGCAAATAGCACGGAACACAGATATTCGTCCCTGTTCAGTGCTATTAGTTAATTTTTATATTTTAATATGATAGAGGTTGTGCTCCCCGTGACCTCTGACCCTGTCATTCTCCTCCCACCTCTCACCTCTCACCCAGATCTTCCTCCTGGTGGTTTGGAATTTCCAGCTCTACATGGTGCCGTTGGCACTGTTGCTGCTGCTGGTCTGGAACTACGTCCGTCCGGCGGCTGGCCGGGACGCACGACAGGGCGATGTGGTGAGCGGGCCGCCTGGTCTACGGACCCCCTAACTGTACCCCCGTCCCCATTCCAGATCTCTGCAGCCTGCACGCTCCCAAGTGAGGCTCCGAGCCGGGGAGGGGGGTGTCTCACTCGGGGTTGTCAGGGGTGCAGTTTGACCCACAGGTGGAATGCATGGTGTACATATGGAAGATGTCTGAAATGTGTCCAGCCTGCCTGCTACATTTATCAATGATACACTCATTTCCCGGGTTCCTTATCAAATCCTGACAGGCGGTCAGGAGAAAAAAAAATATTAGCTAATAAAATATCTCCAAACAATGAAGTAAGCCCACCAAGGTAACGTTCCAGCCTACCATTTATTTTTATGAAATAAAATAAAATGAAATCAAATTAGATTTATTATTTACAATATATGCCAAAAAAATCTAGAATTATTTTATTGCTTTCTTTAAATGTAAATTTAAGTCCTTTAATTTATTTTATATTTAAACCAATTAATGTGTAATATACTTCTGATTTTAATTCACACCACTGTGGAAAATGACTTTTCCGTTATCTAATATGACTCAGAACCATATCAACCTTTCTTAGTTATTTATTTGAATGATATATCGTTGTACATTTTTTGTATTGTTTTTTCTTGTTGCGACAACATTCCAAATATTTACGGAAGGAGGACTGATGCAGTTTTGGCTGCGTGATGCAGTTTCTTTGTGTTTTTAATGATTTTTTTTTTTTTTTAATGCTAAAAATGATAATGCAGATGTGGGGAAAAAATTAAGAGGTTGGTACTTGGCCCCCTAAGCGGTTTTATTTTTCTCACCTGCCACGTAATTTATTTATGTATTTCCCTCATTTAAATGATGTCAAAGCGATATCATGCCAAAGTGAGTATTCATAATCAAGCACGAGTGTGTTTGTGAACCTGAAAAGAGGGATATCTCAGTTGAAATTTAAGTGAACTCGTGAACACAATGGTGATTAAATTTAATAAGTACCTTCTTTGCCAGGTTTTTGCTTTCCAATTAAGAAATCAAGTTTTTAACAGGAATATTAATTTTTCATGATTACATAGTTAAAGCAATGGTTCTGATTCGTATTAGATAATGGAGGAATAAAAAAAAAATGTAATTTTCCACAGCGGTGTGAATTAAAATTACAAATTATGCTTAAGAAACAGGATTTGAATACGCTGGTCATTAATGAGAATGTGTGGAAAAAAGAGGCCACCTCCTGTTTGCAGAGAAAAGAGTTACGGTACCATATGAAGAGGGACAGTGAAAGTGCCAGAATAACTATAATCTTTAAATTTTTTATTTTGGCGAAGTTTTTACTACGCCTGTTCAGGATGTATTTAAAGGAGATGGGCAGATTGATTTCAGAATTAAATTTGCGCAGTTTAGCAAGTGGTCATGAACTAGAGTCATAAAACCAATTCCAATACTGTGCTTCCCGACCCCCACGTCTCCAGCCCCCCTCGCCCGGCATAAAAGCCTCCGGTGTCGGCCTGGGGAGCCTGACCTCACTGTCTGTTATTCTCACCAGCAATGCCGTCGCCGTTCAGTCACTGTCTCTATGGCCTTTTATGGAATCTGTTTCTTTCTGTACTGCTGCCACTGTCCTGCGATATGAGGCAGGTGACGAAGCCGCCGTGAAAGAAGTTTAATGCCGAGGAACACAGTCGATCTCGCAACCCTACAGGCTACGTTAGCGCTAATTATTAAAACTCTATGCTAGGTAGGGAACACTTTCACAGATAAGTCAGTGGGTGTTGAATGCATCGCCTTTATTGCCACTCAGGTCACATATTACACTCTGCGTACGAGATTGTTCTAAGCAAATCGAGGGTTAATGTATTGGGAATGGAGATTCAGGCAAGATCGGAGACCTGGGCTATGCAGCATGGCAACCACTGGGGTCATTCGGCGAATTATTTTGACGGACAAACCAAAATCAGTCTGGGTAAAAACTCACAAATTTAGAATACTGCATAAAATGTTAAATGTCCATAAATATGTTTGCATGTATTACACTTCTGAACATAACGTTAAGGCCAGCCCTGATCCCAGCTGTATCACTGCTCTTCTAACGTTAAGGCTAACCGAGGGTGCAGTTCCCACACACACCTTTAGATGGAGACATTGCTTGTAAGAAATGTGCCCAAAAGCACGAACTTTAGTTTCCTGTATGCTCGATCAATTCTAAATTTCAAATAAAAGAACATATTTTAGAATAATTTAAAAAATATTTAATTACTGCATGTATTACTATAGGTATTAATGACCAGCATCGTTTATAAAGGGTTATTTTGAGGGTAGTTAGGTTTGAAAAACTGTAAGATTTTCTGGCTAACGGTAAAGTCTTTATTATTACAATACTCTGCCAGCACTAGCCTTGCAATTTTTTTCTGTGTTTGTTTGTTGATTTGTCATATTCCTTGAAGAGAGATGGCCAGGAGATTCAGGTCGAGGTTTTGGAGACGGGGTTATTGAGTTGAGTCCGTCTGATACGAAACACGTGACGGAGAGACCCTCCTGTTCC
>JAODJX010000119.1:28077930-28088986 GCA_026776945.1 Isichthys henryi | reverse complement strand
ACTGCACGCTATCGAACCCACAGCCCAGGAGATTTGAGGCTATGCTGCTCGCCATTGAGCCTCCACATATGTGCAGTCTCCATACGTGCAACCTCCAGAGTGCATATACGGTTGCTCACTAGTGAGTGTCATAGCCTTAAGAAAGACTCCTTAGAGCAATGTTTCCCAATCCTGTCCTCGGAGATCCACAGACAATCCACATACTGAGAGCTGGGAGGGAGCAAAAATGTGAACCGGATTTGGAAACACCGTCTCAGAGCACCACCCTGTTCCTTAGCCGGCCCTCTATCGCCCCCAGGTGTTAACAAGTTCACAAGGAAACTACGCGACCCCTACAGCATCGACAACAACGAGCTGCTGGACTTCCTGTCCCGGGTTCCTTCTGACGTTCAAGTGGTAGGTCCTCCCTCTCCACCTCATGCAGCCCCACACCACTCATAAACAGCGAGATGGATGTTCTCTCCATGCTTCACATTGTACACATTGCCAGCTGCCTCGAGCTTCAGGTGTGGGTCTCCTCATCATCCCTGACGCCCAGGATAGGATGCTGGTCCATCACAGGGACTCGCTCTTTATCGGTTGCACAAGCACGCTCACATGCACAGTCACGTTCTAAGGAGGAAACCCACAGGGGAACATCTGTTTCATCTTGATTGTTGCCTCTTCCTCATTAGTTCTCACAGGATCCAGGTTAATCACTGACCAATGACATGGTCACTGGTGTTCCTAGTCACAGAGAGCCTCCAGTGTTTGGATTCAGATTGCCCAGTCTCACAAACCACAGATGAGCGTCCCCTTTGACAGGTGCAGATCCTCCAGCTTCTTCTTGGAACGCATCACATCATGTCCATAGACTTGAGGGACCTCGTGAAGTCCAGACACAAGTCACCATGTGACAAAATGCAATCTGGGACCCCCCACCGCTGCTAAGCTTGACTTCCTGTTAGCCCTCACCCGGATGCGAGGAGCTATGCCAAGGCCCATATGCACCGCGGCCCCGTGCACGCTTGGTGGCAGACAAACGACGTGGCGTGTCAGGACCCCGGGCGGCGCCTTGCCACCCGCTGTGCCGTTGAGCGTCACTCAGCGGCTCCACCTGGGGACCAGGAAAGTCAGCTCCCCTTCACGGATCGTTGGGAGCCAGTGACACGTGGACCCCAAGATGGATGCGAGTGGCCAAAACTGTCAGGAGCTGGCGGCGCGGCCATTTAAAAAAGGGGGGCAGGGGGCAGAAAGCCATTCTATTAAAAAAAAAAACCCTTATTTCATATGCAGCATGTAGGAAGCAACAGCAACCTAAAGTACTGAAGCAAACTTATATAGAAAGGTCATTCATTTGTAGTTATTTGTACAGCAGAATGACTTTGTACCTTATGACCTGGTACTTGTAGCATTTAGAGATTTCTAGAACACTACGTTTACCCACCTCAGTGCCTTCCTCATCATCATCATCATCATTGTATCATCTCTTTGTTGACTTTGGCTACATATACAGACAGTCTCTGGGTTAAGAACTTCCGACAGACGATTGTACTTATGAGCAGACTGTCATAAAGCCTGATATATTAAAATTTTGTTTCAAGTATAATGGTACAAATGCTCAAGGATAATGGTACAAAGAAACTTTGTGATGCTAGTGAGAACATTCTGCAGCTTCCGAGGTTTGTTGGCTCGAGAAACAATACAGTATGTAGTATTATTACTGTATATTATAATGATTATTATCATTATTATTACCTACAAATTCGACTTTTATGTACAGTAAACAGTAGATTTGTTTAATTGCAGAATCTTCTTTATCTTTTAAACTTTCAAAATATAGATAAGCAGTAATTACCACCTTTAGCATTAACCTTGAAACAAATGACCTTGAAACAAACATGTATTTTTGTTAGGTGTTGTCAGTGTGCAGCGTTAGGTGCAGTCAGTGTCTTCAGTGTCCACGAATGTGTCTGTGAGGGCCTTAAGAGAAATAATTGCAGCCTCCACTCTGTCAGAGATGCTAAAGACTGGGCTTTAACAATCAGTTACTCTCAGGTGCAAACCCACACTGTTTTACAGTTCCCATTTTTTAAATTGTGATATCTGCTTGGTCTCATTCACTTACAGAGAAAATACAATTCATTTTTAATCATGTTCTCATCGAAGATGAGCCCCACCAAACAGAGATACATGCTTTACTACACCTGGAACATTAACCAATTCTATTGTACTGAAGTATCTCGCAAGGCAGGGTACTTTCAAATGCTGATGATGTTCTGGCATAAAGCCGGAGTGCAGCAGCCTTGGAGAAAGATCTTTAATCTCTTGGTTTCCATTGTGGATTAGCTGAATATTGTTCTCTTTAAGTATAAGGAATTTGTCATCTGCGGTTCTAGTAACACCAGGAACGTTTTTGAGTCTTCATCTAGAACTTTTCCTCAAAATGGGGCGTATTTTGGTAGTAACGTTATATATGATATTCATTGTTAGGTTTTAAGTGTTGTGGTTTAGTTTATTCCTTCTGTCAAAAATACAGCTGCAAATACGCCACCTAAAATGATAAAAAAAAATGGAACACTGAAAGAGGAACATATTTTCATGAAAAATCGCACAAATGCCGACGGAAGCTAACAGCAGCCAGAATGGCTTGTCTTGGAAAGTCAATTAGCCCATCTGACAGCGTGAGAAAGTGGCGCTTCTCGCCGACTGGAGTCGCACCTGGTTAGCCGACGATCCACAGCAAACACGGCTTTCCCGCCTAATTAAGGCACGTCAGCGCTTTTCTTTTCCGACCGGGTGGAATCTGAAATGCGGAGAGTGCAGAAATTCAGGTCGATTCCTTGGTTCTCCTTTATGTTGGAGTTCGTTAGAGGAATTTGCAGTTGTATTCCTCATTATCTCAGAATCCCATGCCTTGGTCATTCCTACACACAATAAGAGCGAAATGACAGCCATGGAATCTCCATCTTATTATCCAGCATTCTACAGATTCCGAGTGACAAAATGCCCGTGTCTGTATTCATTGCTTACTACGGTATTCTCTAATCAGACATTAATTTGCAGCTAAAGAAACGACATCATCCTTATGGGCCTCTTGACTGAGAATCCGCAGGTTGACCCTGCTAGTTACGCAAGTCCTCCTATCGTGCCCCATACCAGGGGTCACAGAGGAGCTGAACATCTGTGAGCCCGGCTTGTGTGCACAGATGGAGCCGTATAGCATGTCTCCTGTCTTCTCGCTCCAGTGTCTGTTTTAGTTGGCAGGGCTATAAAGTCCTGAAAACCGCACTGTCACCCACTGTTTTGATCGGCTACTCTTTACAGACGTGCTCATTACTGCTGCAGAACTTCGATAACTTCTCATCCTGGTTAAAAAAGAACTAAAAGAGCTCGACCGTTCCATCTTCTTCCTATCAACGGTGTTCAGTGATTGCTTTTTCACTAACAAACTAACACGTTTGTCTGAGGTGCTGCAAGTAAGGAGATGAGGGGGGACTCCTCCAGAAAAAGGATACTGTCAGCACCATTGATGACTGTAACGTAGTGGAAAGAAATATGTGTAATACACAAGAGATCTGCTGCAGTGCAGGGTTCAGTTACTTTATCATTTCCAGTTGTTTTCTTCCATACATTTCCAGTTTCGGCTGGTGAAAAAAATAGATCCCAATGAAACTAGTGATGATTGAGGATAGTTCATTCCAGGTAAAGTGACACCTCCGCTATTTGCTCTGTAGCTCAGTGCTGAAAGACAGTAACACTCAGTTAGCCAATCACAGAACAGACGTCCTTGGGGAAAAGCCCGGAAATTTGCAGTCAGCTGGCTCAGCCATAATGACACCATCTTTGGGAAGGAACACTGACCTTATTCCAGTTCTTACTGGACTTCTTGATGTTATTTACTCCTGACTATTCTCGTGACCATCATCATCTGCACATTTAATGTGCTCAGTACCTGCCAGAAATAAACAGAAAGAGATCACATGCTGGAGGAAGACCCCTGATGCACAATATGTCTTTAAGGGCTTTTTATAATTTATAAAACTACTGTATATACATTCTTATCATTCTGCTGAAATGGGTTTGGGAAGTTTTGACCAGGGGGCCTAATGGTCAGAGTCCGGTTCCACAGCTCGGCTGCTTCAGTAACCAAGTCGCTCCTGCAAACTTCTGTTATTGAAATCAGAGGTTTTTTGGGTGGGTTTCCTGCGTGGAATTCATTCATGACTAGATCTGGCTTTTTCTACTGAATTGGGACCAGCTATACCACACCTCTGTCCACTGGCCATGATGCGTCCGAATGGGAAGGTGACTTAGTTCAGGGCCTCCTGCAATCCTACTGCAGATGCCTTCAGAAAACCAGAAACAAATAACTGAAACCTTGAAGTGCAGATGACAGAAATGGTGAAAACAAACGTTGTAGGTGTCATTGTTCTTCAACCGACGTTACTGTTGGAATTAACGTCCGACTTCATGTCTATCATTGTGATGCCAAACGACAGAGACGGAACGACATACGGCCATAATAAAGCAGCGATTAGCATCTGAAGATGCCTATGTGATTATTTCAGTCGTTACTGCATTATATTTGAATATGGCATGGACATGTCACAGTAAGCCAGATGGTCATCTGTCAAGGACTGATGGTTATTTCTGCATTAAAGCTTAGTCCAGCATAACGTACTGTAGGTGCAAGCCAAGCGACTCAAAGGTCTGTCATAGAGGCTGTTATAGTGGGACCTTCTCACCAAACAACTGTGGATTTTTTCTTAGGGAGTGGGAACACAGACCCAAGTGGCCTTGTGGTGACCCTGCTTTTGGGAGAAACCCCCCAGGGGTTGACTGGGAGGCTCCCGGAAGACCCGTCCATGGGACTCCGTCGTTCCCATGCTCCTGTTTGTTTGTCCAGAGCCCATCCCAGCTGGAGAGAACGGCAGAAGATTCCCAAGCTGTCCCAGGATTCCCCTGGCTTCCCTCCACCTGAGCGTGACTGGTGTGTCTGTGTGTTTAAACAGGTGCAGTACCAAGAGGTGAAACAGGATCCCGGTCAGAGCCCAAATAAAAAGAAGAAAAATAACCCTGGGTAGGAGCACTCATCCTCACAGGAACGTCGGCCCTGCAAAGACGAAAACAACCGGCTTCTTCACTTGGAACGGAACAATCTCTCCTTCCCAACTCCTGCTGTATATTATTAAGATACACAGTAAAAAAAACAGGATATATAAAAGCCAAATGGTGAAAATAATGGCAATACTAATAAAACATTGTTGTTATTGGATATTATATTATAGGTTACTTCGTTGTATCGTTTATTTTATTTGGTTGTGAACTGGACAAGAATCTCTATCTAACTAGTGTTGCAGCTTTAACATTTGTAGATATCCACTATTGCGCTGAATGAAAGCAGAAGAGAGGCTGAGATATGCAGGCTGTGGACTTAGATTCAGTGACAGACGATTGTAGTGGCCAGACACGTGTGGCTGCTCAGGTCGATACTCGCCGGTCGGCTTGTGTGTGGAGGGCTCCTTTCACTGTGCACTGGCATGTTTGCTGTTTCCGGGACCAGGCCGAATCCAACCGTAATTATGTAATCTAAGTGACCATCTCACTGCCAATCTGAAAAGGTATTTTCATGGGTCCAAAGGGCTGCATGCTGCATGCTAATACAGATTTCGTAAAAAGAAAATGAGTAACACATGGCGTCTGCTGACACACTCATGGAGCTCACATTTTATCTGGGAAATTTTACGCCAAATGTAACCTTCCGTTCTTCTGTGCTAGTGTCCGGATCCTAGTTTACTATATTTGTCATTATTATTATTATTAAGATCATTCTTGTTATGTAACTACTGACAATTTTGTTTGAAATCTACGCACCTGGGTATTTTATTAGAGTTCATGCCGTTCTCAAGGCCTCTACTGCGTGGTACCTCGTGGTGCCTTGATACTGTGTTTTTAGCCAATATGCTACCCTGTAAAAATGTTTTTGTTGTCATTAGTTTCTTTTCTCGCTGGTTAAATGTGGTCGCTTGTTTTATTATTCTTTTTTATGAATTGTGATCTGGCAGGTAGAGTATAATATATCACACATCCTACGGAGCGTTACTCTTTAAACGACAGGATTGTCTTCTTAGCTTTCTGAGAACCTGGTAAGACTTATATACTGCATATATGAACTGTTATGGTAATACTTACCTATAGAGTATATATATGTATGATACGATATGTTATGCATTTTATATTCTTAAAATGAATTTTTTTTTCCATTTTTCATTAAAGTATATATACATATGTGTTGTTCTGACTGACGTACTGTGTTTAAAGTGTGGATTGCATCTAAAAGATCTTACAGTTCAGCATATGCCTTGTTTGCAAGGAGACCAAAGTAAGTAATTTTGATAAAATGCAGAGGGATGGTTTGTGCAAAGGATGTACAAAGCAAGCAGCTTTGTTTTCTCTATCTGAAGCCATGTAAGTAATCCACAGCTGCATTTTTTGTGCTTGTGAATGAAGGCCGGATGTTTATTAACTTGTACAAATGTCTGCATTGAAATTCCTATGCGCCGCTCGGTTAAAGGGAGCACTGTGAGATTCTGATGTGCGTGGTTAGTTTCAGCGCCGCCTCTGACATCATCACTGTGTGTCCAATCAGAGGCTAAGCATCAGGATGGGATGTGATGTCAGTGTTCTGGGGGTGTGGGCGGGGCAGCGAGAGGAGAATAAAGCTGGAATGTAAACACCATGTTTTGTTTGGTGTTTGTTGAGTTCGGTTGGGTTTGTTGAGATTTTTTTTAAGTCATTTTAGTTTTCTTGCCATCTATTTAATTTTATTTTTATTTATTGTGCTTACTGTAAAACAGAAAAGGCAGCCCTAACAGCTTTCAGGGAACAGGAAAATGGTATGGACTAGCAGAGGTGTTTCTAGAAGCAATTGGTTTTAAGGCATTTTTTTGTAGGTGAAGATGCATCCATCCCTTCATTTTCTGAAACCAGTTCAGAGCCACAGGGGGTCCAGAGCCTATGGGCACAAGGCAGAGAGCAACCCAGGATGGGGGGCCGACCCATTGCAGGGCAGAGTCACACACCTGTGGGTAATTTAGTAACTCCAAGTAACCTCAGCGTGTTTGTGGACTGAGGTGGGTAACCGGAGTACTTAGAGGAAACCCCACAACGACACGGTGAGAACATGCAAACTCCACACACGGAACCCTGGCAGAGACTCGAATCCAGGTTCCAGAGGTCTGAGGTGTCACTGCTAAGGCCACCCCTGGTAGAACTGCAGACATACCTGGATCTCATAGTTATGAATACTTATTAAACCCCTATTGAGAGGTTGTCAGGATAAATATCTTCCCACCTAAGACTCTATTCCTCAGACCTCAGTGCTTCTTTCCCAAGGTGCCGTCAGGAAAACGGCCATCTTTTAGACGCACACGCGTCTTCTCCCTGTGCTCAGAAAGCAGCGCGGAAGCCTGTCTCTGACTGTTGACGGCCAGGTGAATGCGGCTGCTTGCACCCTCCACTCCTCACACAAATCCAGCAGTTACCCCGTTAAGCCACCCTTTCATTCCTCAGCCCTCCTGGAAGAGCTCATCTTCATTCCTACTTTCACCCGTTTGGAAGTTAGCACTTATTCTTCACATGTAACGTTTTCTTCTTTGACTTACGTGTCTATCTCCGGCGTGTTACATTTCTCCCCTCTTGTACGCCTGGGTCTTTTACTGGAGCGATTTAGGCTAAGTACTTTGCTGAAAGGTGCATCTGAATGTTGCCTTAGATCAGCAACCTGAACGTGGTGTGAGTTTACAAGTGTGAGTCCTTAGCAACTATACCTGTACACCCTACTGTTATTTTGCTGTATAGTTTTTTTAAACTGGAGGGGGCACACATGCTTAATAACTATATGTGGGGGTGTTTTTTTCGCCCCCTAAGTACTCCTGAGTACTTTTCAATGGAAAGCAAGCTACATTTTTTTTTTCATCTCTGCATGTGAGTTTATAAAACAAGTGAAACGATTATCCCCGAGTAACCATTAAAACACACAGACTGCGGAGACAGAGTAAATAATATCAGAGAAATGTTATTATGGCACACGGCAAGCTGACTAACGACCGATTCGAGCATCTCAACTGTCTAATTAGGCAGAAGGAGAATCAGCGCTGTCAACTAGGGGGAACTGCGATGGTTATAAATAGCATTACTAAGCATAAACATAACTGATGATAAATGATTTTTTTTTTGACTCTTCCTTTGGGACGGAGCCTGTAACCCAGCCTGCATCACACTTACGCTGTCACAGTTAAGAGGCTGAAAATTCTTACTCTCTTTCTGATTGGTCCTTTCCTCCTGTAGCCTTGAGCATCTGATACGCTATAAAGGATGTGGCATTGGCTTCAGATCATTGTCGTCATGGGACATTTTCAGGAAGAGATGCAGTAATGAAACTGACTGCAAGAAATGTTAGAAAGCTGAGAATTTGTGTTATTGTGTTCGGTACTGACTTATACTTCATTTTACCAAACTATTTATTACTCATTGTTCCATATGGCATTGACTTTTAAACTGGGGTTAGTAGGAATATGACTAATGTTAATTGTCAGAAGCTAATATAAGTTTTGATTTTGACTGCTTTTAATGTGTGTGTGTGTGTGTGTGTGTATATGTGTGTATATATATATATATATATATATATATTTAAATCTCAGTCACTGTAAAAAGGTTTATTATATGGCTTTGATTGGCCTGCTATATAGAATGGCACACTGTACTGGTTACAGGAAAATGACTGAAATTAAATCACGATCATTTTCCCACAACCACAACCATTTATTGGCCATTGTTGTTGCCTTTTTATGAAGATTAGAATTTGAAAATGTGCTGCTGGATGTTAATTGCATTGAGGGACAGGTACCTGCTTTGGATGAGAGCAGATCACAACAGAGAATCATCTCCGCGTTCTCCAAAGCACAGATCTCGGTGGCATGGAGAGTCAGATGTTGCTCTAAGGATGAAGAGCAGAAACATTAAGAATAACTGTACCCACACTTCCTTTTCATGTAAGGCAGGAATTGTAGGCAATTTAAAGTTTCTCTTAAACACTTCACTTAGGTGGAATTTTTAAAAGAACGTTAATTTCTTCAGTGACAGGAGTTTTTGCTTCTTCTAGCAATGATGCCGTCCCACAACAGTCTGTTACTTGATTTTCAAAAGTAATTTACAAAAATTACTTGTAACAGACTTTTCAGCAGCTGTCAACTTTCATGTGGGAAAACAGCTGAAGCGTGTTACAATCCTGGGGGTTAAGAGATATGGGACTTCATCTGAAGTTCACTTTCAAGCTCAGTTCTTTCTCAATTGGGTAAATAATTCGCCGGCTTTCTAAGTTATTGTTATGGGTGAGTCAGCGATTGAAAGTGAATGGCAGCGTTACAAATACTGGTAGCACGGGGAAGCTGCTGACCTCGTTAGCGTCTGACTCTGCTCACATAACAAGACGAGAAGCTGAATCACACTGGGAAGAGGCTCATAACCACAGAGAATTCTCCTGAACGGCACAGAAGGGCCCGTATACATGACTATTTTTATGGAATAATGACTGTGTTGTTTTTTCAATATATATTTATTCCACAGCTTGCAAGTAAAAAACTGATCATAATAATGGTGTAAAAAAGAAGAAAATTAAGTAAATGAACTTTGGGGAAGAAAAAGTTTAAAGAAAAAAAAAGAAATAAATATATTTTCGTTAGTACAGCATGTCCTGTATTTCTTGATATAGCATATTTACTTATTCAGATGACAGGGATATTTGTGAGGGGCCCAAAGAGGCCATAGGCATTGCTGTCCCTTGCTGCTTATTACAACCTGCACTCTCTTCATTTTAAATATCTGTGTGTCAGAGATGATCCTCACCAGCAGGTGGCAACAGGCAGATAAAAACTCTCAGATCCCATGCAGCCCCTGAGTGGAATTATCCTAAGTCTCGTTATGTTCCCAGCAATGACGTGGAGTTCTGACCTGGGGGTTCTAACGCAGGATAGTGATTCCCGAGTGGATAAGCTTTTATCGATAATGGACCATGAATGTATGGATATGTGAATCAGTTCATTTATATATCTCAGTTTTAAGTATATGTGTACTTACACAGGCATTTGATCAGTTCTGTCTGCCTTTATATCCTGTGTGGTCACCAGCACTTGCTGACATCTGCAAGCGTTTGGCTGACCCCCCCACCCCCCCAGAAGGACACGTATTTCACTGCTGCCTGTTTTTCACCCACTGTGTGAGACTCTATCGGCTACTACTTTTTGGAAATCTTGCGGGGGGGAGGGGGCGGGTGACAGAAGGAGGCCTGGGCGAGGACGTGTCTCTAAACCCCTGTGAGACACAGTGCACCCCGTGCTGATCATGCAGTGCTCGATCTGGAGATGTCCCGGCTGAGGACCCCGTGCAACGCGCATGCAGCACTGCTGCTCAACGCCACTTCCTTTAGAGGGCAGGAGAAGATTACAGATACGGGAGAATCAGGAGGAGCACCGGACTCTCGCAGCTCCATCTGCGTGTTCCGAGACGATACCGCAAACTCTGGCACCTGCATCCGGCAGAGCGAACCATCTGTGTGACGGGCAGACAGTAAATGTGGGAACGGCATCGTAATCATGTGGGAGGGGGTATTTTATCATTCCCCAAGGAGCCCCCTTGGCTTTGCTAAATGTCCAGGCACGATCTTATGATGTAACTTGAAATTTAAGCCCAAGTGAAGGGCACAGCTTGCGTCTAGACTCAGCCCCACGATGAAAGGTAAGCAGGAATTACAGTGGAATCACCGACAGGAGAATCGCTAAGCAAAACAACTGCTGGGAAGACAGAGAATATGAAGGTTAAGGCTGTCGCTGTCAAATTACAGCTGACATCTGTCCGGAGGGTCAGATTTAGACAAAATAAACTCACCTTCTTCAGCTCATCTCCTGAGATTTTTTTAATGGAATGATACCTATAGTCCCGGGTTCGAGTCTCCGCCTGGGTCACATGTGTGCGGAGTTTGCATGTTCTCCCATGTCGTCGTGGGGTTTCCTCCGGG
>JAODJX010000119.1:28032496-28044503 GCA_026776945.1 Isichthys henryi | reverse complement strand
AACCTTTGTAGGGGGTGGGGGGAGGGGGGGCTCTCTTCCAGGATGCTGAGGCTGCTGATGTCCTGGCTTTCTGGTCACTTGAAAAGGGGAGTGAGTGGGTTACACGTCACTCCATCCCTGCTCATATGTTCCACATATGGGAGTACCTCCCTACCTGTCCTGCTATAAACATTAAAACAAAAAAAAGCTCATCTGACCTGTCACCACGGTGACCACTAATCTTTTTAAGATGAAGATTAAGCACCCCCCCCCAATCAGGGCACGGCTGTTCATCACTGGGGCCCAAAGTGCATGCAGCTGCAAACATTACTCTGACTGTGTTACGCTGTACTCTGCCTGACTGCGCGAGGCCTGCTCCGACTCCAACAAGCAGAACGCAGGCTTTACAGCTTCCCGACTTTGTGTGGGCCGTGGATACTACCCCCTACCCTGTCTGTGCTCACGTGCCATGCAGGGACCCTCTAAATGCTCCAACCACTACTCTGGAAGATCTCTTAGCTGGGGGGTAAGGGGGGGAGGGGGGCACTTCCTGTCAGGATTCAGCCTGACAGGCGTGACAAGGCAACGTCTGGCAGAAAGCCTGGCGCTGTGGCAGGGCTCCTCTGGGGTTAAGACTCCTGCCAGACCTTCAAACCGCCTAAAGTCTTCACTTTGAGTGGGGAGAGAAAGAGCCCCGTCAGCAGGGAGCTCTGCTCGCCTCCCGGTATCTCCCTCGCATTGGTGTGTCATCCTCCACACCCTGCTAATGAGCAGCCGTTCCTGCTTACGCGCCATTCATCGCCATATATGCATATAATTACGTTTTCTAAGGATATCTGATGCTTTTAACACAATTTGGTCACCGCTGTAATGCCTCAGGAGCTGCAAAAAAAATAACACTTAAATGTCATCCGTGGAAATAACTAAATATTAGTTCATTAGGTTCTGGATTGGGTTTTTAGTACTTGACCTTTAGCTGACTGCAGTGAGGACCATGAGGTTAGGGGATATAACCATCTTCCAGCGTTGAATCGCTGAGATACATGGCTTTTCTATAAAGACTAACGCACAATCTAAAAATCTTTTTTTAAGAATTTTACGCTGTAGTCAAGGTTTACTCTGGCAGGACAGCAAACATATCAAACCTGATCCGTCTACTCATATCTTGAGTTGTACTGTAGTGTAGTAGGGTATGTTGTGCCCACAATTATAAAATTTGCTCAGGGCTGAGCTCGTAATCACTTAACGAAGTCAATTATTGCAGAAATGAGTTGCTTTTAGCCTATGAGATACTGGGTAGACAGTCTCCTCCGCTGTGTTTACCTATAATTTAAGGTAACAGTGTCTGCCTCATTAATGGTCATGGACGGAATGTCCCAGAATGAAGTCTACATTTCATCTTATTTTAGTTATTTTCCTTTTCCAAAAGTCATAATTTTTTCCCCTAATCTGCAGCATAAATCATTTGTATCAATGGGAATATTGTGACTGAAAGCAACCAAAAATGCATGCCATTGACCTGATTGGCATAAGTGAAATGTGCCTGGTGTTTAGTTACTGCTGGTGCCCGGGAGAAATCGATTTGGTTTATTACTCTTTGGCTTAAATGACGCACCGGTGGTAGCAGTGGGCAAGCAAGGCTTCTGTCTCTTCTACTGGGGCCGCTGTCCTCTGAAGACCAGCTCACAGAATCAGTTAAATGATTTATTAGGGTCTGGCTGTGTTTGCTTGTCATGAATTGAGGTCGGAGAGCTACCATCTTTTGACCCATAAAAGTCTGAACAAATTGAATCATGGATGGTTAAAAATACACACAGCATGCAATTATCCTATTTAAAATGCATAATACACTCATGGTTAATTGTGATTATTTTTTTTTTGTTTTCACCACAGAGGTTGTCAGGTGGATGTTGGAATCGTCAGGAAATCTATGCAAGCAGCTCAGCAGTCGGGTGACACCACCTTACAGATGCTAGGAACCACGTTTAAAAGTTCACTGTTTCCACGGGGAACCATGCAGTTTGCTGCTCTCCTCTGTCAGCCGGTGACTGGGCACTAGTTCTACTTCCGCGTGTTTAGTGTGGAGCTGAAGGTGAGGCAGTTCCGCCTCCTGTGAGTGGCTGATACAGGAGACTTCGGTATACCTTGCGGTTGTAATCCAGCTACATGGCAGCTGGAGTTATTCAAGGCAATTTTAACAAAAAAGCATGATATGAAAGAGCCTGTAATTAACTACTCCATTTATAAAACTATATATGATATATAGATTTATACAAAAAAAATCGGTGGAGATTAAAACGCCCACATAACAGTGATTTTCTTTATTCAAAGTGGTAAGTAACTGCTGATACTAATATTTAGACTCTGGAAGATAATGCAGTTTTAATGAACTAACGGTGCTTCATCTACTGATTTTATTTTGCCAAACATCTTTAACCAGAAGGCGGTGCTATTTGTAGAAAATAAATAGGATGTAAATGGCATGTACAGTATATACGCCACACACATTCCTTGGTCATGCGCATGTGTTCATTTATGGAGGTTGAGATTTGACCGCTTATGCAGCCACTCCACTCATGTCTTGGTTACTGTGTGCTGGCGACATCAAGCTCGCGACGCCATCTTCTCTGTGTGCCCTTTGACTGGCATCACCCGCTCTGCGGGACGCTGGTTCGTCTCTCGCTTACCTTCTCTTCACACTCCTCCTGGTGTAATTCACAACGATATTTATAAAACCCATAACCTCCAGATCTTTCCAAGGGCAATAAAACACAAGATACAATGAAATAAGTGCTGGGAAAATCAGGATTTAAAATTGAGAGGCTTTGCTGGAGGAAAGGGGCCTTGCAGAGGTTTCTCGATTTACGGCTGTCCTGTAAGCTGCACGTTTCAAGCCAGAGAGACTGCGCGCTTTGCCAGATATACTAAAATCCAATAATTGGGCTGTAAAGAATATTAATATAGGTGTAAGCAACGTTCTGACAGTGCAATTCATCTGGTGTGGGGGGGGGGGAGGTGGTGGTGGTTGGTTGGAACACAGATGTTCGCCGAATGAAGGAAGAAAGGTTGGGGGTGGTTTGGCCTGTTTGGGGGAGGTATTTTCCAACTGTGTTCGGAGAGAGATGGGCTTCCACCACTGGGGTCCAGTATCAATTACAGCCATTTTATGGGGGTTGTTTCTGTTTCCGGCCATTTTGCTCTTTGACTTTTTGATCTCCTCTCCTGGCCTCCTCCACCCGCTCATGAATCCTGTGATAGGACAAAGTTTCTGCTTGAGTTTTCCTACCTTTGGCGTAGGAGATGCTGGAGAGGTAGAGCTGGACATGTGACAGATTAATTCCATTAATAGACACAGTTCAGTGAATAATCCAGCTGGTTAAATGGTTGAAATATGTTGTTATGGATTATTTGAAACCTGTCTGGAATAGACATCAGGCCCACTCATGACCCTGTAGAGGGTAAGTGCTTGGGAGAAGGATGGATTGATGATTCAATAAATTGAACAAATGATGACTTTCAGATACATATTTCAGTTGTTCATATGATAGAGACACAGGTAGACAGAGTCACAGGGGGCTGTAGCCTTTCCCAGGCAGCATACGGTACAACCATAAGGTACACGACAATGACAGGGTACACAACAATCACGACAACCATAGGGTACACGACAATCATAGGATACACAACATTCACTACAACCATATGGTACAAGACAATCACAGGGTACACGGCAATCACTATAACCATAGGATACATGACAATTACAGCATACACAACAGTCACTACTAGCACCCTGGTACAGGTCGATGAAGAGGAATCACGCAATTTTATTGTGGAATGATTTTAATATATTTTAATTGGCTGTTATTAGAGTATCTAGCACCTGGTTAATTGAGCTCTGTCTAGGGGGATCTTCTGGTCTGCAACAAATCATCTGCTCCCGTCACATTTCTCCATCTTGTGTATAATGGCAGATGTTCAATGGCAAAGACCTCAGAGATTGATGGAGGTCTGTGATGTGTGTGGGGGGTCAAAGAGTCAAAAAACTTTTCCCTACAGCAGAAAGTGGATTTCAGACTGGGCTGGAGATCATGTACAGAATGAAACTGACATAAACGATGGCCATCCAATCACAGATTACACCTAATAGTTAGCAATTTGTACCCAGTATTTACAGACACTATATGGTACCATCTTGGGGTTTAATGTGTAAACAGGTCCTGAGGTTCGACCCAATCCATAGGTAGAGTTCTGTTGTAACCTGAAGTTAGCTTTGGGTTTTGCATGTATATTTTATTCAGGTCTCACACTGCAGTGTCTGCCTTATGCTGTCCTTCCCCTCCCAAAATAAAAATCCCCGTGTCTTCCTCTACGTTTGTATTACACGGCTCTCTTCTATATCCTGTTGTGAACAGATCACACCACTGTTTCATATTATTTATTCTATTGTGATGTAACAGGCTATGTCTGAATAACTTTAATGCTAAAATGAATAGCAATAAAACACTCCATTACCCACAATTCCATATCCTGTTGCTGTCCTTTAATCAAACATGCCATCCAACAGCTCTATGGGCTCCACCTTTTGGTGCATGGTGCCCCGAGGGCGGGGGCATTGCTTTCGTATCTCCGTAAGGATCAGCCTGTTGACTGTGTGCCACCCTGTTCATTCTCGCATTGGAGGCGTGAATCCAAAGTGGTTCACCATCAGCTGAAATATACCTGAATGCAAAGAGCTATCGTATGTGATGTCAGCAATCCCTCCCTTTTCTTATGTTACACCTTCATCTATTATCCCTTTATTAGCTACTACAGTCTGCTTAGTCTATTCATTTAAAATTGCAAGCTGTCAAAGCTATTGCTAAGTCCTTTAAGAAATGTTCCCAATCTCTCGACTAAAGCAATGCTGTATGTATCATAGGATTACATTCTTCTGCATTACATATGTGGATGTTTGTTTGATGAATATAAAAGTCAGCGCCTAGTAATGACCACGCAAGTCATAACACAAGTGGCGTCCTCCCTCTCTGCGTAATATTAGTACCGTACTCAAAGTTAATGCAGTTGATGGATTAAAATAACATCAATAGGTTGTTTAATTAGCAACACTGCTTTCTCAGCACTAAGCTGATTTATTAATTTTCTTTTTATATATCTCGGTGATTGTTTCTTCTTTGTTGGCATAAGTGCATGTGCTCACGTCAGAATGTCACTGATCCGGTGTGGCTCCGATGTTTATGCAGGGCCTCTGTTTTTGCGACGATTAAGAAATCTCTCCAACTGCAGCGGACGCAGCCGCTCACAAAGCCCATTATCCTACCTCCGCGGATTAACCTGGTGAAATCGCCAAAACGCTAAATCGATCAGGACAAAAAAGGATTTCTGAAGGGGACACAGGCGAGCGGGGGGGGGGGGGAACCAAATTTGAGGCACAAACGTATTTGATGGTATAAAACATGCTGAAACACTATGGGAACCGGAATCCAACGTATCAAGATGGCAAGGTGAACATGGCACACATTCATGGCGCTGAGAGGAGATCCTGGCCCGCTCACCTTCTGCGAGTGAACCCACAGATTGCCAGGCTCCGTCCCATTTGGCATTAGTACCAGGGTTTTAAGGACTGGAATCGGTTTCTTTTTATGAGATTCTCATTGCAGCTCTCAAGAAATGCAGAGCGGCCCTTGTGGTCTGAGGCTGGCCAGAACTGCAGGCCATAAGTTTAAGGCGTTTGAAATCCGCATCAAAAGCCTGTTCGTCACTGGATCTCTCTACATGTTCCAAATGAACTACCCTTTATGATGGCTGAATAAAACAGTCAAAACAAATGCCATAGCACATAAATAAATCAAGGGGCCTTTACTGACCGTAAACCTTTGGACATTTAAATTTAATTTTTGCGTTTAATGCTCGCAAACTAACTCTGTGGCATAGTTTTCTGATTTATCTCAGTTGTAAAGACGGAACACCTTGTGGATTTGCAGCCTTGTCGTAACATAAATTGCGCTATCGGGTTTAGACGTAAAGTTCTCCATTTAAACACGGCGAACCTTGCGTTTGTGTGTTTTTAAGCGAGTGTAAAAGAGTGACAAGTTGTCACAGTGGGATCGTAGACACATGTGGTTCCAGGAAGGTGCTCAAGATGTAACTTACATTTTCCAAAAGGAAATCATCTTTATTTACCTATTACCAGCTATGAAGTGATTCAAATGTAGCTAAAAATGCATCGCAGTAAATTTCGCATCCACAGCACGGCTTTCTGATTGTAACTACTTTAGCACATGTGTGATGAATGTGGAAAAGTTATAGTTTGGGCCACATTAAAGACAGCAGACATCCATTCTCGAGGTCAGCAGTAGACTCCAGGGTTATAGGTCAATTTTAATCCCTGTTTACTGTCCAGAAATGCTCTTCTTACATAAATACATGCACACGTAAGCAAATGCATGACACACAGTACACACACGAAAGCTCACTGCCTGCTCTGGCTTCCTCGGCAGCCCCTGAAGTGAACAGAAACCCAGATGCGTCTTAGACATGTGGGACGCACATGCACTCAGCGATCCTCCAGTAGTATGTTTGATCACGTCCCACCGTGGGCTGGTTGATTCCCAGGATGGGTTAACTCGGCCTCTAATAGTCTAGGGAGACTCATAAAATCCTGAAAGTGCAGGCATGTACACACAGCGTGCACACGCACACACACACACACACACACACACACATGCCCATGTGTAATAAATCTCCCCCAGTGCGTTAAACAGAGATAACGTAAAAAACGTGTCGCAGTACATAAACCGTTAAATGCACATGCTTCCAGAGGAGGGATGAAAGTGAATTTATGTAGCCGGCGTGTCCCTTTGGCAGCTCACCAAACGTCAGTTTGCTCTGAACTGGTCGGGATTAAATATAATTCCCTCCCTGAGCAGACAGCGAGCGAGCAAACATTCACACATTTACTCGCTAATCTCTGAGATATTAACAATCAGGCAACTTTGGAGCCCATTTACATCTCACTGCTAAGAGTAAATTAACTTCCACCTCCTCCCCTGTTTAACTTTTGTTTTCCTAACAACATAGTAATTTCTTCGACTCAGATTCATACAGCAATCCCTATGACAATTCGATTATTTCTTTCTAGAGTAACAAAAGGAGGTTTTTCTATCCGTTGTTTGGGAAACGTGTAAATTTACATTGCTGTAATTTAGTTATTTGGTATTTTATTGCATTAGAAACCAATAAAAGACTAAAAGACAGAGTATGAGGCCTTGGTGATTGAATAATGATTGAATAATGATTGAATAATGATTGAATAATGAATACATAACTAGATGTTATGTCCAGCATTACTGAAGCCACATGGTTTGAAAAAAGAGATTTTTTTAAATGACACTCCCAGTTCCCCTCACATACATCTACAGCTAAACTAGGGGTTAGTATATAAAGACCTCAAACTGTCAGGATTACAGTTACATCAAAATCATCGTTTTACTTGCCAGAAATGGCAGAGCTTGCTGTAATATGTCCTCCTAGTCTACACGAATAGCGTAGACCTTTGGCACAGGAAATTAACAGTCAGAGGTGAATTATTACTTCATTATTAAACCATTGCACTAAAAAAATAAAGAGGCAACAGTTCAATGCCATGCTGAAAAAGGTGACCTTTAAAGGTGAGCTTTATTTTTATTTATTTATTTTTGTTTTACCTCGACTGAATGCAGAAGCAGCGGAGCCTACTGTGAGCTCGCACATTCATCTTAAACTGCAGTCTCCGTTATAATCCTTCTGCTCCAGATGTGTCCATCCACGTCTGCGAAGAGGAAATCTTGTCCGTAAAACGATGCTCATGTGTGACAGGACTGTTTTTCCAGAGGAATCCCACCAAACCCGATGTGTAAAGAGCAGGTGATAAGCCTGGAGTTACAGTCTTACATACTTACATGTTAATCCATGATGTGTGTGTATATATTCTCACCATAGACCTTAATTACCTACAGTGAAGCAAAACAATACTTTCCTAATCATGTGTGATTTTTATTATTATTATTATTTTTTTTTTATTCATTGATTCTAGGTGCCCGTGGGGAGACAGGACTCGTGTTAGTATTCTATTACATGCAAGTGATAATTATTGTTGCATAAATTACACAAATTAGAGAGGAGTGTTTGCAGGCAAGCGGGACCCAAAATTCATGTATAAAGTGGTCTTACAATTTCAGCGTCATTGTACATTTTATGTTGTGTGTTGAGCAATTAAGCCTAATTGCTGGCACGGCCTGTATCTCCAAACAGATAATGGTAGTAATTGGATTTAGGACATACAGTGTCCTCGACCAGATCGTTTATTTTGTGAGGTGTTCTGCAGCATTTTAGTTTTGGTGCTTGTTGAAGGAGAACATGTACATTAAAATATTAGCTACACAGCTCAGCTAAGCCTGGAGACTAGGCTGAATTCCATTGGCTGTTTAAGTGCATATGATGCTATGTTTGAGGAGCCTGTTAGAATATGCATGATGTCATAGATTATTTGAATATACTCAGTTTGCAGGAGTGCTGAACACTGAAACTGAATGTCTGCTGACGCCATGGGAGGGGTGTGAGACCTCAGGTGTAAAAACCTGAAGACACAGAGTGAAGTGAGTTACCCAAATGGCAATGATGTAACATGCTGCTTAGAATGAAAGTGTCAGATAAGCAACTGAATATTTACCACCTCCATCCATCCCATCATCATCCACCTGCACCTCCATCCATCCATCCATCCATCCATCCATCCATCCATCCATCCATCCATCCATCACTACTTATGAAGTATGGAAAGGTATGGAATTAGTTGGTGTTTTCCAAGTCTGGATAAGCATGAAAAAAGGAAATAAAGTATGGAAATATATTGGTCTTTCCAAGCTATTGCAACAAATTGGCTTTGCTATGTATTCTTAAAAAAACTGAATTTACTTATTGAGGTTTTTGGTTAGATCACCAATGTCAGCTGGCTGTCAGTGCTAGAATGTCTGCAGAGAAGTGAGCAGCGTCCCAAACCGAGGGGGAGGGGTGTGTCTGTGGGGTGTGCACTTGACTAATATTCAGCAAGGGAGATTGCAACTGGTTGACTATGGATCCCAAATGCGAGCGGAAAGAAAATCGTAAAATATGCATAAAGTTGTTCAGCATTTTGAACAGAAGCATTGCTGTCTAGTCATGGCCAGCAGCGGATCGTGTCACAGCAAGATGGGCAATTGCTCAGGGTCACATCTTTTGTGGGGGGAAGGGACTGATATAGCAAACCACTAATATCCTCCCCCCCAATACAGTGGAATTTTCAAAATTTTTTAAATAAGTAGCAGCCGAAGAACCTAGGGTGTATCCCTGGAGATAACAGCCCAGAGGGGGATGCCAGCCAATTGTAATGTGCACATTTATTTAGATACTCATTAGATACTCATTAGATACTCACACACACAGGCAGAGATGTGAAGGAGATGCCCTTAGTAGGTTGTTTCTGGATGTGTGCAGCCACCAAACCACATGCCACTCCCTCGCCTGGGCTGAAATATTACAATCTATCTGATTTATTACATTAAACCTAAGATGATTACATCAGGGATCTGACTTTTTCAGAAGGTCAAACTTTGCATTATTTTTAGTTTTTGTTATGTCTCGTCTATTTCATCGCCACAATATTGATGTATTTCATTGACCTAATTAAACACACTAAATGTTCAGTCAGTAAGGATGGATTTCAAGGCTTGGCAATGGTTTGCATGCTAAAGCGATCATAAAAACAATAAAGGAATCAGCAATGCAGTATCATCTATGTATATGATAAATATCATAATTCATTGTTGACTGGCACAGTGGCGCAGCGGTTAGCTTTGCTAGCTAATTCCTCTAGGACTGGGGTCTCTTCCCACAGTCCAAAAACATGGAAAGGTGAATTGGAGCTATCCAGTGCTCCATAGGAATGATTGGTGTGCATGTCCTGCAATGGGTTGGCGCCCCATCCTGGGTTATTCCCTGCCTTGCATTTGTAGCTTCTGGGCTAGGTCTGGGTGCTGGAGACCGGGTATAGGACAAGTGGGTGCAGGAAAAGGATGAGTGGATAATTCATTTCTGGGGGGTCAATTCCGGGGGTCAATTCTGACATCCAGAAACCAGCATTCCTCAAGAATGTTCTGTTTTGTTTCCGATTCTCACGTGTGCCTTGTTGTGTTGGGCTGCTTCCCCATACGGGCCTTGTGCCCTTAGCTACCTGGGATACACCCTCTTCACTCTGAGGCTGTACTCATTAAATTCATTTTTACCATCAGTGTATTTTGAAACCTTGTCTTGGACACGAATGCTCTCCATGCAGTCAAATAAAATCATTAAAATATAAACTTTACTGTGCTGAAAGTTACAGCTTCTTCAGAGTTTTTCTTTTGCTTTCCATTTTCAGAAATCAAATCCAAGCTCTTGGTCACAATGCCTGTGTGGGCATTACGGGAACTTCGAGAAAGTCGTCTAAGCATTAGCCTCCCTTAAAAATGACTTAATTAAATAAAAATAAATATACCACGGGAAAAGCGTAAGTAGATTTTCCTAAAGTGTTCCGGGACGTCCTGCTGTTACAGTGACTGGAAAAATAATAAATAGAAATACAAAACAAAAATAATATTTAAAAAAAACAAGGCATTATGCATCACCTGTCTTGGACCCTCCGCACAATCATTACTATTCATTAAGATGGCGTTTGCTTTGAAGTGACAACTGACTTGTAAACAATCAATGTGGAGAACATCTGTGGGGGGCGGCTTAAGACTTTAGGCTGCCATGTCTCCACAGAGTAATTTGTACAGGAGAATATTATTGTTTTCCATCATGGTGACTCTGACCTGCCCAGCTGAATGCATACAGAGATTAAGATGAATGCCGTCACTGCTTGGCTGGGGCCAGCCTGTTTTGTGAAGGGGGGGGGTGCGCTCCTCTCTAATAGCGTGATTGATGGAACGTGCCGTAGCTGGGGAGGGACCCATTAATCAGGCCTCCTGACTGAGTCCAATCATGTGGCTCACCTGCGCGGTGATGGTCAGGGACGTGCTCAGGGCAGGTGCCGACACCGATGCGTGGGGGTGGTCTGCGGCGGGACGCCGGGGGCAGTTACCACGTAGAAGCTGAGCAGCTGACTGTCCGCGTCCCGCGTGATGCCCCAGATGGGGAAGCAGGAGGGACAGGAATTGGGACTTGAGAGTGAGGAGACAGTGACAGGAAGCCCATCAGACGAAGTGCTTGTTTTTATTTGACATGTTGGACCGTGCTGGAAATACGGAGATAAGGGATGGGCTTGTGAATGTGTCCAAGCTGCCGGAGGCAGTGTGGCGTCCGGCCTGCCAGATAATTCCTCCCAGATGGGACTTTAAAAGACGGCATCTGGACCACAGCCAGGCAACTGGCTTGCAGCACCGTCCACATACTCTGCGTACAGGTGTTTTCTGCATCTCAGCAATGCTCACGTTCCTAGTAGACATCTTTATCGCTTCATCTTTATTACCTAATCTTTTCTTCTTCTGAAAAGCACAATTAACTGATCCTTTCACATGGGATGTCATTTCCCCTTAAATCCGACTTCCTCCAGCATTGGGGCGTTGCCTGCAAACCCCAAAAAGAGAGAAAAAAAGTGACTTGAAATAGGAAACTCTGCATCTGTTGACAGATTGATTATGTTCTTTTCTTTGATAGGGTGACAAGGGTGGTTTGTGTAGAAATCGCTCCATTTATTAAAAGGTAGAACAATTACCAAAACAATAAGTAAAAAATGGCCTTTATCAAAACAATAAAAAATTTTAAAGAGCGACAGAATAATACAACAAAGTGATGTGCGTCTCCTGCATTGTCAGTCTACCAGGCTGCTTCTCACAGTCTGTCTCTTCCCACTGCTGTCTGGCTCCATCCCATTTGGTTTTCAGGTGAGACTAGGGGATAATGCTTTCTGTCTCCTCGTCTTTTCCACTCCGGCTCCTTCTACTCATCTCGTACAGCCACAGCCCCCCCC
>JAODJX010000119.1:27978985-27989340 GCA_026776945.1 Isichthys henryi | reverse complement strand
GTGACCCAGGCGGAGACTCGAACCCGGGTCCCAGAGGCGTGAGGCGACAGTGCTAACCACTGCACCACCATGCCGCCCCTTTACATATACAGTATATGGAAATTATGCAAGTCACTTCAGTGATAAAAGAAGCCTGACACAGAGGGACTGGCAGTTTGTTATAGTGACTGGTTTCCGAATTTGATACATCAGTGAATTTTTAAATTTTTGATTGAATGTATTTTGGATGCCTTCCCTTTTCACCGATCTGTTCAGACATGGACTCACTTACTGCCAAATGATCCTTTTTATTTCATTATGGCTGAAAACATGTCAGGTTTCCCAGCAGGTGTTGAGGGGATGCCTTGTAAACACAACAAGCAGACTTTAAATCTTCCGGAGGGGAAAAAAAAAATTAAAAAACGACAACAAACCATGTCACCTGATCCTGTCCTTTGAAAAATGTAGCTGCTGTGATAAGATGGACTATCTTGCATCTTTGACTGCCTTCATCTGGGAAAGTAGTCACGTCTCTCTCTGTTGGCCCATACGGAGCACTTTACTTCCACTGAACTATCAGCCTGAATTTTTCTCCAGGCTAACATATGGCGACAGTACTACTGTTGCAGAGGATGACGGATTGAGCTGTGACACTGTGCTGTCTGTCGAAAGTACTATTTGACGGCAAATGAAGAGCTACGAGTGGACACCCAGTGTTTTAGCTGTGGAGAACGTTTGGTTATTTTGACATCGGAGGAAAACATTTGATTATATTAACATTATCTCAAACAAGCTATTGCAAAAGGTTTACGCAAAAGAGAAGAGCCTGATCCGTGTTAAAGAAAAATGAAAAACATACTATTTCCAGATGCCAAATACATCGATCAATCACAGAGTAAAGGCAAGGTTTAAGCTTTCTGTTGTCAAGTGACTCTCCGTCCTCATCCTGTGTTTCCTTGACTGGCCACCGAGAGGCAGAATGCACTGCTCTGCCAACGCGATCCGCTTCTGACGAACTGGTGTTATCCGTCTGTAAATTACAGTGGCTACGTGTTTGTTTTCTCCGTTCACTGATGCAATTAATTTGCTACGGTTTATAAGCCTCCACGGGGGTCCCTGTCAAGAAAACAGCAAGTAATTAATAGATAATTGGCACCATGTATTAAAAAAAAATGCTATCAGCTGTTAACCATCATTGTCTGAGGTATAGGAGGTTATGGCACCTCATTGGATTATAACCAACAGACGGGATCGAGGGGCAAATTGTCTGAAAGGGACTGTTTGCAAATCAACTGCTGTTTATTAATCAACTAAGACACTGAACTGACAGATAAACACTCATTTGGAGTATTAAATAAAACAGCTCGAAACCCCCGAGAAAATCTGACTGCTGTGGAAGAACTTTCACAAAAGGACGCTGGTGTCTCAAAAGAGCGATTTAATAGCTCGGTGCATTGTGGGAATTCCCTGTGTTACACCCATCCATCTTTCATAGGCGCTTATCCAGTTTAGGGCTATGGTGAGCCTGGAGTCTGTCCCAGGAAGCGTAAGGCATGGAAAACCCTGGATGGGATGACACACACACGCACACACACACGCACACACATTCAGTCAGGGGCAGGGTTTAAACCCATAATACTGTTGATGTGAGGCCAATTGCTACCATTTGAGCCATGGTGCCACCCATGTCTTATATGCTTTCAGGTATTTTTTACCCTCTATCACGCTTTATCCTCTGTGCTACGCTAATGAGGTGACTTGACCTTCCTTGTAATCTGAAGGAACTATAATTCTGTAAGGTTGGCTGTTCAGATTGATGTTGCTTCTCAGCATTACTACAGGTGGAGATGGGCGAGCATAAGCTACATCGCTGAAGGTCCAACACCTACAGTACAGAAGGTCAACACTGTTAGTACCTTAAGGTCTTAAAAAGAGGGGAAAAGAAGCTCCATCAACTCAACACAATCAGAAATACCACCGTCAGCAAGAAGATCGTCAGCTAGAAGATGCCGCTTAAAATATGCAATGGCTCTTCTGCACAGGATTCTCTGGACAGAACGGATTTTGGACTAGGTTCTCTTCTCCTCTCTGTTTGGCTGTGAAGTAAGACAGGTGACAGGGGAAGCCAAAGAATATTTCTGTTCTGTCCGAGTGGCTGACATATGTGTAACGACAGGGGTGAGCAGGCATCCTGTGTATCCAGACATCATATTACTATTGCGCATCGTCGCTGATATTTGGAAGTTATGCCCAATTGCTAAGCTCCTACTGTAAAATGTCAGTAGTTTCTTTTGTTGGGGGGTGATGACAGCGTGGAAATGGGGCAGCAGATTAAAACCTCCATCCGCTGGGGGCAGAAAGCTGCTTTTGGAGCTGCGCTAAGCGTCCCTGGATCAGAAACAATCCTCTGAGCCGTCCCTGGGGGGCCAGCTGTGACTGGCTATAGCAGGGCCAAGCACTGGCACTGGGTGTGTTGCGCGGAGCCTGTAGCACATGGCGCTACGACACCTCTGTACATCTCGCCCCCCCCCCCCCATACACCAATCCCCAAACAGCGCGATGCCACTCCACATTAGCGCAACAGACGGGCAAACCATTTCCGATGGGGGGTGGGCATGACGACGTCGTTGGGCACCCTGTTCCAGGAGCTCGGTGTGCTGTTATTGGATATGGCAGCGCCCGCCGTGGACGCATGCTCTCCGTGCCGGGGGTTTCTGGTCAGTCACAGTTCTGGTCAATCGTGGCCCAAGTCGTTAATTACCATTCTCATCTTCTGTCTGACTGGACGGCGTTCAAACCCTCGGATGCTATGCAAATGCATCACAGCGAATGCAAATAGCGCTCGCCGGCCGCAGCATAATTATGTGGGCGCTTGGAGAAAATAAGCGTGCTACTTTGGTATATTTTTAAAGGGGACTTATCGCTTTATCTCCGAATCGGACACATTAATCACCCCGAGCCTCAGATTCCTCTTACTGGAAACCCAAGGTTTTGCACATCTAATTATGTAAAATTCAATGACAAAAAACATGAATGCAAATTTTGCCCCTTCTCTCCTGCTAAAAAAAAGGGGGGGGGGGCTTCCCCTGAGAAGCTGGGTGTCAAAAGAGAAACTTTCAGAGCATGTTTTATTTGGTGGAGAATGGGCCTTCGCCTCTGTTAGGCATTTGTTACGCTGTTTCTTAAAGTTAACTTCACAGCTTCAGTCGCAAATTTGTATCCTCATGTTAATTGTTTTTGGACTTTACAGGTACCTCCTGGCTTAAGAAGTTCTGACTCATGGAAAACTCCTACTTACAAATGGACAACCTATTGCAAAATTTGGGTTAATATAATGGTTTGTAATAACGAACACATGCAGCATTTTGTGACGCTCGTGAAAACATTGCAGGGCTTCTACAGTTCAGTGGGTCACGGTTCAGTACGGTACCGTGTGTAGGTACTAATATTATTAATATTACTATTAATATTATTATGAACTCTATTATTATTGTTCCAACTTACCTACAAAACTGACTTAAAGATTGACTTAAGGAATAGATCTCATTCATAAACTGGGGACTGCCTGCATATCAGATATCCTGCTTGCTTTGGACGAAATCTAAAAGTTAAGTGAAAAGTAAAAATCACTTTAACAACCAACTAATTACCAGAAGGAAAGTTAAGATCTGCATAGCTTCGGGCAGCGGCAGCGTTTATTGGCTGGTGTCGCAGCACCGACGATTTCCATGGGGCTAAGATCAGACACTTTAAGCGCTCGGGGAATAAAACCCTTTGGGCTGAAAATGAGAGAGTTTTCGGATGCTGCACTTTGACTAGATGCTGGCTCTTTCTTGCAAGGCAACGAAAGACAGGTTTGAGGGGAAGTGAAATGAATTAATCTTCATGGAGGTTCAGCAAAAGGTTTGTTATACAGGGTCACGGCCTCCCCTCAGGGATGTCGGGAGATGAAGCCCAATGTACCATGCGGCACATTTGAGAACCACTTGGTTACATCAGTTCTGTGGAATTCGGCTGCACCAGTGAACCCCCCCGCCCCCCCACACTCACCGGCTCGGAGCTGATCTGGTTGCCGTGAGATGCCAGGGCAAGTGTGCCAGGGCAGCTGTCTGGACCACGCCTGGCCCCCGTCCCAGAAAGCCAGGGAAAGCGGGGGTCTGTGGGGTGGGCCAGGCCGGTGCTGGCTTCCCGGGCTGTGTTCGCAGCAGATGGGGGGCAGCAGCCCAATCCCGTTTAATTGCATGAGATGAGAGAGAGAGGACACCCCCAAACAGGGCTCCAAATCAGAGTGGGGGTTGAGGCGCACCACCCCTGTCTGCCCTACCCTACATCCGTGTTACCCCCCCATCCACCTCACTCCCCCATCATCATTGCCCCCCCCCCCAAAACTTGCAAAATCTATACATTTCCCAGAGTGTGTGTGAGTGTGTCCAACAATAGAGTGTTGTCCTGTCCAAAGTGTCCCCTGCATTGTGCCCTGTGATTGTGGGGGACGGACTGTAGACCCTCTGAGACTCCATGCTGGATAAGAAGCTATGGGAGATGAATGGATCTTCATTATACTTTAAATGCTTAAACTATCCCAGAAACATTGACTCATATCCTCGTTTTTATGGCACTGAGAAACATTATGCATGTACAGAACATCTATCCCTGTCTTAATGCCGAGGTTTGACAGAAAATAAAAAAGTTTCAGTGTGTTACAATACAACAGTAAAGTAGACAGTACAATTTTCCATCACAAAGAAAATTGTGTATTTGAGTTTCAGACTGGGGTCATAATGGTACAATCAAGGAAGTTATTTTGAATTCAGAAATAATCTCTTTGTGACTTTTTTTTGTATATTCAGGACACATCAAAAATGGACTCATCTCTTCCTCATCCATACAGTCTCTTTTACCCACAAGCCAAACATGAAAAAGCCGGGTGACTGTTTTATTCATGTGGTGAGAAAAAAAAAAGTTTTGATTGCACTTTGCTTAGAAAACCTGAAGAGGAACTCATGACTTCATCACTTCAAAAGAAATTCCTCCCATTTATCATGCTCAGTTTGGCCACAAAGTCGCTTCTGAAGAAAAAGTGTACCTGAGGAGTGGCCATAACATTAACAAAGAAAGGTTTTATATGCATGTTTATTTGGTGATAATAGGTATTAAATGCTTAGCACACAACACACCCTGGATCAGATGCCAGGCCATCAGAGCGCCCACACACACTGGGGCAATGTGTGGCCCTGTGCTTTGCGATGCTGTGTTATGACTGGAAGATTGATGGCTCTTAACCCCAAATGCTTCAGAAATGGTCAAACCCTGTTCTGTCTGCTAAGTAGCTTAACTGTTCTGTGGTCAGTTAGAGACAGCAGTTCAGCTTATTCCCATGTCCTTGGCGAAAATGAGAGATTTTAACACACAAGTCCGGGGGCAGGTATTAACCCACAATGGCAAAAGTGCAAGATCATAGTGCAAACCATATAACCACGGATTAATAACTTTCAGCAAAAGTATTCAAGCCGCAGACAGTCCTGGCTGTCAGAAATTCACCAGACAGCCAAAGAAAATTCAAAAATAAAATCAAATTAATGTGCCACGCCTGAAAAAACAACATTCAACACAAAATTAGTGGATATTGCGCAGATGACTTATAAATAAATTATTCTTTCAAAACTATGAACTTTTTATCTTTTGTAGGTCTCGTTTATGTGGGTAGCATTATTAAAAAAGACATTCGTAGGAAATCTGGGAGGGTCATTGCAAGAGACAGTGGCGTTTGTCACAACAACAACACAGGGAAAACACAAAACACTGGAAGCTGGGTGGCGGGCGGGGCTTGCACTGCTGATGTTAAATATGGCTCAGTGGTGAGCAGAAAGCCACTGACGTACAGCACAAAACCTTCTGAATCTTGGGCCTCGGTGCAGATTAAGGCCAGTTTGCAGAAGGTGCCTGGAGCTGCTTCCATTCGCGGGGGACTGCCGAGATCCAGCGAGCAAACGCTGACAGACACAAGTCGCCCAATTCAGATCTGCAGCCGCCGTGTCACGTCGATTAAAATATGTTCACTTACCAGATAAGCGTGCTTTAGGCATGTGGGTGCATTTCAATGAAATCTGGGGGTGGACTGTACGCCTTCCAGATATTAAAATGCATGCATAATTTTCTGCCAAGCACACACATTTTACCCACTCCAGCATTTGTTCTAAAACCCTGCAACGGAGATTGTGGGGAGGCTTTGCGGGGCTGATTGAGTGCAGTGGTTGGCATGTCACCTCCGTTGCGGGAGATTCCTCCACATGTGAGTCTATGAGCCTAAAATGCGTGTTTTTATGTTACGCTCAGAAACATTCACATTTGTATTCTTACCCACCCACCTATTACAAGTGCGAATGATACATTTTACAAAGAAATTAGTTTAAAACAACTATAATAAACAGCAAGGTATAAAATGTTTTTAAAAAGCTATTTATAAAATAACATTTAATATTTCTATGCTTTCTGTGTTCATAAGATGAATGTAAAGAATCATAGTTGTGAGGGTAGATTTCTATGGGAATCAATATTCCTCTGTCTAAGTCACAGTGGAAGGAGTGTTGTATATTTAGACAAGTAGTCTCTAGTATTGTCTGTTTGCATATTCTCTAAGTAACATCACTCAAGGTTGTCAATACAGAAGCTGAGTGTACTGTCATTAGGCATATATATATATATATATATATATATATATATATATATATATATGTATAAATATTCAGAAGTATGTACAAAATAAACCTATGGGACTATGATCCTTCTGTGAGGGACTTCATACGGAGAATGTGCTCTGCACCGTAAATTGCCTCCATCCAATCTTAAACGAAACCTAATGTGTGATGTTGAAAGGAAGAACTCAAGGAAGAAAAGTATTAAAACACTGAAACGTACATTTTCGAACCATAAGCATGAAACTGCAGTTTAGGATGAGATTCCTTAATGAGATCCGATGTTTGAACTTTCCTAGCTACTTGAATGTCACTGCAAACAACCCCACAAACAAATAGATAACTTTTCGGGAACAGCAAGGCAGAGTGAAAAGTCAAACTCTCATCCTTTTGAAAATCTTCATATTCCGCATATTGTGTAATTTTAAAACAATTTTCCGGAGCATCTACAAACAGCTAAGGACCGCAAAATGACTGCATGCAGACATAAAGCACTGAAACAGAGGAGATGTTTCCTCCTTTGATTTATGCTCCCGAACATTAAACTTGGTATTAATAGGAAGACTGGCTTAAACATGGTTTTCTAGAAGATTATAATAACTGAAACCTGGACAAACCAGCTATGCTAAATGATCTTTTTTCCCCAGCACTTATTTTTCTTATTGCAAAATTGCCTCTTCGACAGATTAAATATATTTCATAATGTTATTTAAGTGGAAAAAGGCCTTTTCAATCTAACTTCTCTTCAGGTGCACTCACTCATTCACAATCAGTCGTCATTCTCTGCTGTGCTCTTCTGATTCCCATTCAAAGTGGATATTCCGAAAGGAAACATTTCATATTTTAAGATACAATCATTGTGTCAAGCGGCGTTTGTGTAGCTCAGTTTCAGTGTCTTGTACAATAGGAATCTGTAAAACAGCATTTCGCACAAATTAGATTAATCCTCTACAAATCTGCTTTACAATTGAGAGGGATGTTCATGAAAGTCTCAGGCAGTCAAGGAAAACAAAATACAAATATAGTCAGGTAAAGTGGGAAAGTTTATCTATTTCGCATAAAAGTAAAAAAAAATAAGTTTGACAGCGTTTCAATTGAACCGTTACGATTGATTAATGATGAATGAACTTGGGATCCATATGTAACTAACACCTAAAGTTTCTGGTTAATTAATACATTAGTAAGAGTGTGCTACATTGTTTCTGCCCCCTTAATTAAAGTGTTACCAAAAGCTTAATTCACAATAATCAAGACTTGAAAAAATATTAAAATAGTGTGTGATCCTGGCCTCTATATAAAGCTAATATTAAACCTGTTGGAATCGGCATTCACGTATCAAGGTCCAATAAATGGTAGGGTCACATCAATTCCATTCATCCACCTTGTAAGTAGTTATCCAGTACAGGTCACGGACATGACATCGATTTAAGAAATTTTATTCCTTGCTTCCTGATCTTGATGGCTGTGGTCACAATGTTGTGCTGAGCTGAATTTGTCATTGTATTTACCGTATGACTGCAGGTGTGACCAAAATTAAGAATGTCATTTATGCTTAATGTAAAGTGAGAAGGTCATGGATCTTTTGGAATGGTGGAAGTGAAAGAGTTTTGCTCAGTTGCCTCACAGCTCCACGGTTGAGAGCTGAATCTCTCATCTGCTCGGTGTCTGTGGAGTTTATGCATTCTTCCCATGTCCTGGTAACTCCACTTCCCTCCCGTGGCCCAAAAACATGTGGCTGGGCAAATTGGCATCTCTGAATGGCTCTTGGTGTGTGTGCTCTGCGACAGACTGGCATCCTGTCAGGGTGTTCCCTGCCTTGTCCTGGGATAGGATCCAGGCTCTCGGCGGCTCTGTACTGGATAAGCAGTTGGAAGATGAATGGATGGTAGGAGGGGAGATTATGGTTAAGGGAATGGGATTGTGAATCGGCAAAATCAAGTAAATGGAATTTATAGGGTCAGTGAGTACTCTTAGCCTTTAACCACTGAAGAAATCTTTACAACAGGCTGGTAGCCTGATTCATGCTCAAGCTAGTAGCCCTACTCATACTGAAGCTTATTGCCCTACTCCTACTCAGGCTGGCAGCCTGACTCATACTCAGACTGATAGCCCTACTCATACTCAAACTGGCAGCCATACTCACACTCAGACTGATAGCCCTACTCATACTCAGACTGGCAGCCATACTCATACTCAGACTGATAGCCCAAATCATACTCAAGCTGATAGCCTTTCTCATACTTAGGCTGGTAGCCCTACTCATACTCAAGCTGGCAGCCCTACTCATACTCAGGCTGGCAGCCATACTCATACTCAGACTGATAGCCCAAATCATACTCAAGCTGATAGCCTTTCTCATACTCAGGCTGGTAGCCCTACTCATACTCAAGCTGGCAGCCCTACTCATACTCAGGCTGGCAGCCCTACTCATACTCAGGCTGGCAGCCATACTCATAGTCACTCTGGCAGCCCTACTCATACTCAGACTGGCAGCCCTACTCATACTCAAGATGATAACCCTCCTCATACTCAGTTTGGCAGCCAAACTCGTTCTCAAGATGATAGCCATATTCATACTCCGGGTGGCAGCCATATTCATACTCCGGGTGGCAGCCATACTCATACTCGGGCAAATTCAGCCTCTTAGAGGCAGAACCATTGTGGAATCTGGAAACCTTATTTGAATGGGTTAAGGAATATCCTTCAGTCATCCTTCAGCATGGATATTGTTTTTTAACTTTCTGGCCACCACATCTTTAAAAAAGTGCCAAAGAAAATATAATGTTAAAGATTTACCAGCTTTATTACTACCACGTGAAAACAACCAGGAAGAACAGGATTCACCTATAAAAAAATCAAAGCTTATAAATAAAGTAGTGAGATGAAGACTTGAATATAGGTGCAGCAAAATAATTAGATTTACTGGAGATCTGCTTCCCAAGGAAAAAACACTGACAGTTGGGAGGATATGAAAATCTGTCGGCATTCGTAAACATTTATCAACTTAAATAAGCAGACTCTTACACGCTATTATGGCTTTCTTTGTCCATAGGATAATGCACAAAATTTCACTGCTACATGATAGTGATTTTCTAGAGGAACAAAAATGACATAGCTACAGTAAAATCATTTTTTTCTCATATGAAATTTGACCGTCGACAACTAAATCATACCCCTTTTGCTCCTGTGGGTCGCTCCTGCAAGTAACTTAATCTTAGGTTTTTGGAGTGTGGGACTCAGGTGTATCTGGGAGAAACTTTCAGAACATAAGCAGATGCAATAGCATGTTTTTTGCATGCAGGGGTGCAGGAGAGATTATCAAAGTGAGGGGGAGGGGGGCAAACCGCGAGCAGAAGGTCTTAACGTGTAAGATTTTCCTACCATGATTGATGAGGCATTTAGCGTGATTTGGGCTAATGGTTTAATACACTAACATGTTGATTGACATTTGCCGACATTTTGCTGACTGGTACAGAGTTACTAATCACCCACAAATGGTGTATTAGTCACCATCATAAACAGCAGGTACCCTTCTCTACACCCAAGTTTAAATTTACTGAGCCCCGTATTCTGATTTTACATGTTATGTTAGGAAACAGGGGGCGCATGGTGGTGCAGTGGTTAGCACTGTTGCCTCACACCTCTGGGACCCAGGTTCGAGTCCCCGCCTGGGTCACATGT
>JAODJX010000119.1:27915502-27931062 GCA_026776945.1 Isichthys henryi | reverse complement strand
TCCATTCCTTATGTATTAAAGGACGATTTCAGCTAGGAAAAAAATTCTGAAAAACAGAGGGAAAAACATTGTGTTACATTTAGAGTATTTCTTCCTTGCCCTGGATTTCCAGTGAAGTTAATGAGGGACACAGCCCTTCCATATAATGCGATATATTAAAATAAATATGATAATCGTTATTACAGAAACAGGGAAGGTATAAGTGATCCGCCGTCCCGCTCCCCATTAAGATCATTGTTCCGTCATAATGAGAGCAGGAACAATGGAAGGCGGACGCCTTTTTCTGTGAGTAGCTAGTAACCCCATCCTCACACTTTATTTCGTGCGGGAAGCACAGGGGTAAATTAATAAGCAAATAAAACTCAAGAGATGGCAGATAGCAGTTATCCTTTGTTGCCTTGCGCAGTCATTTGTCATCTGTTTGGTTTCCTATGCCAATGGCCACTTTGTGGCGGGAAAATAAATAAAAAAAAAAATAAATAATAAAAACTCAGGGAAGAAAAATGGTATCAATCCTTCAATCTGTTTAATTAATGGGGGCTGTTTACTGTCCTCATTATTAATTCTGTCATTATTTGCTGAATTACATTTTGAGAACTATTATGTTGCAAGAATGTAATATTACTTCATTTTAACTCCTGTAATTAGACTGGACTTTTATGGAAATTTTTTATTTGAATTTATTTTTTTTTTACAAAAGGGGGAAAATGCTTTGCGCTTGATAATATATTTTTGAAAAACAGAAAAACAGGGAAATTTTTTTTTTAAATTATATTGTATGACCTCAAAGTCTCTGAATAGTTTTTTTTTAAATCCCCTAGTTATAAATGTCTTTCCTTGGATTTATTGCAGTTTGGTTTTCCTTCTTAATCATAGTAATTAATCGGTCTTTTAGTTATGATATCAAGTCAAGCAGCACCTGCTGTTGATCGCACAGATACAGCATGTGGTGACACAATTATATTTAGCAAATGATAATTTTAAAGTTTTATTTATTTATTTTTATTTATTATTTTCAGGACAAATCACACTCATGTGATGTCCCAGTCTGTGCATTGAAAGTGGTTTTCTTTTTTCCCCATCTCTCTAGTTAAACGTAGCTGTCGGCAACGGAAAGTTAATTTTGTATTTCGACGTATCTTTTATTAATTCTGCCGTTTGTTGCCGTAGCTGGACCCCGGTGCTAACGCGAGCAGCTGCATGCACGTCGCTGAATGGGCCCGCACTCTTACGATGGTACCACGCTTAAGTGTAGAGGACGGATGCTGATAAGTGCCGGAAAAATAGGTCTTTGTGACATTAATTAGCAATTTTCCCTGTGCAGGATCTGTCCCGGGGACATGTACTGGCCACCAAAAACTCCAACAAAGGGTCTCCCTGAAGAATCCATTTTGATAGCCCTGGGGGTGTGAAGTGCAGGTCAGCACGCTGGTGTGGCATGCCGAGTCTGCCCATACCTGAGCTTGGCGTCTCTGTGATGTCTGGTGGGAGGGACGGGGGTGGTGAGGGGCAGCCTTTGAGGCTCGTTGAAGAAGCCTGTTTCTAATACTCAAGACCCAGTCAGAAAGTGCAGTGAGGGGGCATCCCATTGGTGGATGGGGTGGAACAAGCATTCGTTAGGAGTGAGCGTTTTATAATAACAAATTTAGAGCAGAATACAAGGGATACCCTTCTATAATAATTCTGAACCAGTTGATGCATTGGTTCTGGAATTATTTTTCAAATCCAACAAATTATTGAAATATGTTAAGTATGTATTGTACATTTAGGAAAAACCGGAAATAATTTCTTACAAGATAGATTAGTATAAATTGTTATAAACAGTTATTTTTCTGCACACACACACACACACATATATATATATATATATGGCATTACTAAAATGTATTATTTTATTAGCAGATCTGATTAAATATGAACATTTGTATAAATGGTTAGGGATGCAAATGTTTTAAGTACATAAACATAGCTATGGGTTTATGTATTTTATATTTAAAGTACTTACAATTGCATTTTCTATGTGCATGTAAAGACACGGATAAGTTGGTTTACTTTGGGTTTATCCCTAAACCTTACACCTTCGGATGACAGGCTCTGAGGAAAGAGTCATTAGTGGCGAACTGATTTACTCGCCCGCTAATCATGTCGGTTAGCATTTAAGCCCTTTACCAACAGAACTAAGAGCAGAGAGTAAACATTCGGCACCTGTGCAAAGCATCCTTACCTTTAAACGCTGAAAGTTAGGGAAACACAAGCAGTGTGATGGTCATTAGCTTCCTCTTCCAGTTTTGACCTTGGGCATAAAAGTGCTTTTCTTCCTTCTCTTTTTTTAAAGGAATGAATCGATTAATTAAAAATGTAGCAGTCTTCAGCAAGCTCTCTCGGCATCTCTGGTTTGAGTTACGACATTGGAGGATTTCTACAAAGGCAATACGAGCGGTTTCATTCACTTTTCCAGTCAGGGAGTCAACGATCCAAAACTGTGTTAAAGACGAGGTCATCCCCTGAGTGTCCTTAAAAGGTTGTCGGTTTAACCTGCCCTGAAAGACGCCTGACTATTATTATATCTTATAAATCATTAAGAATGTTTAATTATTCTAAAATTTCAGAGAGGAAACGTTTGAGATGACACGTGGGAGGGGGGAGTTAATGGGCCATCAGGTCCCAGAACAGAGAGAGAAAATATTGAGGTTAGGTTTCTATTTTATTGCAGCGCCGAAGGGCTCAAAGACCAGAACTGACGTTATGTGGTCAATACTTAATGCGGGAGAGCAGTGAGGACAGCCCTCACCATTCCGCACAAGTCCAGTCAGCTATCTAAATATTTGCTATTGTGTTTTTCTAACCATTAATCAACTGACACTTTGTTAACACAAAGATGATTTTGACTTGCTAACATTTATTAATATTTAACATTTATATGTAATTGTGTGTGTTTTATGTGGAATTAAGACAATAATGTAAAATCCCTGTATTAGTGTGAACAATTGAAGTTGAAGAAAAACATTTGAAAATACTTTATATTTCTTGATTCAAACAACTATTAAATGCTTTTTTGTATAGTAATTGGATTTATATTGAGTAACTGACTGAATGACTCATGAAATCACAGTGAATCCAACCATCATAATCATAAGAAATTTCAAGTCATTTTTTGAAGCATTTCTTATATATGTGTTTCCGTTTTTTGACATTGATTATATTTCATCTGATGACTAACAAAGTGATTGGCAGCTATACATATAAAGCACACACACGTTGTTGTTTTAAAGATTAAATCAAAGATTAAATCACGTTTAGCAAGAAGTGGACGGCAAAAAGATGTCGGCATGAACGTGACCTTAGAGCAGACAGCGCTTGTCTCCGCCTCCTGTCGGCTGTTCTGGAACATTCCGGAACATGGGAATGCATGTGGCAGCCAGCTATGCGCTAGCCTGACATCGGGGGGCTTATTCAGAGACGTTGCGGGGGGAGGCTGGTGCCTCTTAAAAAAGGGAGAGTGCGTCCCCTCGGAATGAACCCACGGCCCGGTCCGTTTATCTCCTCTGGCGATGCTCCTTAATAGCACAAGAAAGGCATGTCGGGGACATGATAAGCAGAGGTGCGGTCGACCACGGTCTCCGGCCCCCCTCTCAGGCATCCTCACTATCTGACCATTCTGTATAATTTCCCCCCTTAGAAATTCAGAATTTTTACCTGGATGCCCAGTTTATGACTCAGGCTGTGTCGATATTGAGGTTCTCCTTATCTGAAGGAAAACACAATTTTAAGCTTAATAAGGAGACAGACTCTGCCAACGGGTGGTGGCCCACATGAGTGACCCTCTTTTGTCTTTCTGGTTTTTTTTTTTCCGTTGACACCGGGGCTGCCACCCCAGGCCTGTTCCCCGTTTCCTGGCACACCATTCTGCATCCTCCCGCCTTTGTTTCCATGGAGGTGTCGGCCTCCTCGATTTCTGCTGCGTCAGTAAATATTTACTCTGCTTCCCTTTCCTAGAGCCCCCCACCCCCAAAATTGACGTGGCCATACAAAGTGACCTCCCCCCACACCACCACCCAGTTTCTGTTGGTCAGTCGGCAAGGTGGGTGCGTGAGTCTGAGGCTGGCAGGCCCCTCAAACAGACACGCGCGGACGGTGGCTAATCTGCACGCGGGGGCCCAGAACAGGAAGAGGAAGTTGCTTCCTCTCGGCCCAGTAATAAATCACAACTCGGCCCTGCTGCTAAATGGAGGGCCGGGACAAACAGAGTCAATAAATCCCCGTGACCTTAGCGGCTGCGAAGCCCCGACACGCGTGTGCAGCACACCGGCTGCTACTGGCCCCAATCGCACCCACTGATGAATGGGCTTCCTTCCTGCAGGGAGACAAAGGGGCTCGCGACGGTGCTTCAAAGCGCAGTGGAAAAGCAGACGTGCTCATCCTGTGACTTGCGCTGCATCTCTGTGTTTTAACAGCCTTGGGGCGGGGGGGATGATGATAGCCCCCGGTCTTTGTGATGGGGTAAGCAAGGGCCACGCTGGTGCTTGAATCCAAATGCTGAGAACTGACTTGGATTCCAGCAAACATCTTATTTTCTGCTGTGAACCTGAGTCCCTTAAATCCTTAGAACAGAAAAGAGCAGAGTTCCACTCTAAGACAAAGACATTCAAGTAAATTTTTAGCAAAAGCTGAACGTGGAACATTGCATCAGAGAGAAGCATTACGTTAGACAGTAAAAAAATCTGAGGCTGTGACATCCCCCTAACTGTTTGTTATCTAAACTTACAGATAGAACAAAAACATAATATTTATTTTCAATAGCTAGAGTATCAGAAGTTGCCAGATAAATTTTATATAATTTTAGGTTAGGAATAACCAAAGAATGTAAAACATTCCATTTGGTATCAATGGTGAAATTATTCTGTTTCTCTTCATTGGTCCATGTTTTGTGAGTTTGAGGATGGCAAAAATGGACACACCTTTAATCACCTAACCACACTGTGCTTGCTGGAAGCATTCCATCTCACGGCATACAAGAGTATTTGCTGTTCTGCAGTCAAGCCGTTCGTACAGTCTGAATTGCTCCAGCGTAATTATCCAAATATTCCGCTAAGCAATCAGCCTTTGATTTGAGAAGAAGCCAACTGTTCTGGATGGGATTGTTCCGTTCGTACTGCCCTGCAATTTGTTACTGCATACTGACGCTCAGATTATAGACAAGAGTTTAGAAGCAGCAAGTAAAATATGTCAGTTTCTATGTGTCATTTTACTCCGAAACAAATAATTCCACATTATTTCACCTACTTCCCTTTCATCATAAAGCACAGCAATCTTCATACTACTTTTCAGATTTTAAATAAACAAGCAACCTCCAAGTTTTATAGTATCTGCCGACTTGGAAAAACAAAAAATGAAAAGTAAATTTTTCCAAAACAAACCCATCGTAAGAAAGTCAATATTTATCCAAAATCAATCCTTCTTTAATAATTCTGCCTGTATTTAAAATTGATTTGGCATTTACAACTAATAGTTCCAATCATATTTGCTATCCTACATTGGCCCTGCCCCCTTTAAGTCCTTAGCCAATGAGTGAATGGAGAGCAATCACATGGCCCAGCATGCTTCAGGCTATCCTTCTCTTTCCTCGTGCTAAAAGGTACGATGGTTCCTAGGATCCCTTTGAGCCTGAAGTGGGATGGGAGTGATCCTTCCTGTCCATTCACTCCCGAGCAGACCCTCCAGAGAATGCCTTATCAGCCGATTGATACATTAGCCTTTAGCGCCTTAATAGAATCCATTTATCTCCGCACACTCCTACTTTAATTTTACAGGCTCTAAATGATGTATTTAAATGCCTGTGGAGATTGTGGTGTGCAGCGACGCTGGGCTGTAATCCAGTACAAAGCAAACGACCACTAATAGCTAGTCACAGCTCATCCTTTCCCTCTTCATTTTCAGATGGTCCTGGCAGCTTCTGCGGCAAACAGTGCAGGACCGATCCACACAGGAAACACAAGACATAGGTTTGTGGTTACGAAGCAAGCTACCGAACAGCATTTAAACAGGTAAACACAGATATAACAGCGACAGCATGGAAAGCCACAAATCCATATTATCTTGCCTGTAAGAGCCGCCCGCTCTGAGAGCCCAGACAGGTCCCCAGTTTCGTAAAGCGTCATTATGAATTTTGAACTGATTGGCCACTTTATATAAACACATTCTGATGAGTTATTCTGCTGCCAGCCAGCGGGGATTTTCCTTTCTTACAGCCTAATGGAATGATATCACAGTAGAAAAAAGTCTTTTATATCAAGCAGGCTGCTCTTGTCCGGAGAGAGCTCTGATCCATTCTCAGGGACATCCAGAAAGAGATGGAGTGTGATGCCTCTTGTTGGAGAGTCAATGATTAACAAAGGTAATTTGTTTTCTTTCCACTGCTAGTCAGCTGGTGGGTATTTTATTAAGTTTGTGCCCTTTTTCTGTAACCTCAGTTTTACATCTTCATATATTAACACCACTGATGATCAATTCATATGTAAACCGCTTTTACAAAGCAGGTTGGATGCATCTGTGACGTCACCAATGGCTTATCCATTGTATATAGTTTTTTTAAGCTTTTTTAAAATTATTTTTGAGGGCTCCGCCATGAACGTTGGCATTCAAGGTTGACGTAGCCTCCTGGTTCAGTTTCGGATTCACTGGAAAGCTGGTAGGAATCTACTCATGACTGGAATGCTAAGTGATTTCTATTTGTGATGATTACCCAGAACAATAAATCTGTAATAACCTTCCTCCTCCACTCCCATGAAGGATAATAGAGGAGATGTCTGCTCATTAACCTTAATTCTCCCGTGTCCTCCTACGCCACAGTCTCCAGACAAAGACGGATCCAGTGCTCTTCCGGTTGACGTGGGACTGCACGGAGCGGTTCTGAATACGTTATGGTTGACCGATAGTTGAGGCCTGGTCCTTGTAATTGTTTAATTCTTCAAAATCGATTCTGTCCAGGTAATTAAAGGCCATGAATGGCTAATCATTATGCGGTGACTTGTGAGATGTGAAAGTCTACATCCGTGTTCATTTTTACGTCTTTATTACCGTTTAATTGTGTCAGGTCCAGTGCTGGACTGACTCACACTTACAGTACTTTTGCCTGGCTAGATGTGTCAATCTCAAGACGGAGACGAGGGCTCAGGTGGTAAAGAGGTGACGTCTCAAGCGGGGACATACATGCAGAAGAACCCGCCGCCCCGCCGCCTCCCCATGGCCTTGTGGAGCACTAAAGCATGATTGCAAATCCAGATCAAACTTGCAGCTGGGTTGCCTTGCACAAAGAAATCTGTAAAGCTGTAGGATGAAACTGAGAGCATGTGGAGCAAGAACAGTTGTGAGAGGAGAGACGTCTCAGAATCAGCCTCAGAAACAGGCCTAATAGTCACACACAAGTCCAGCAGTTAAGATATACATCCTGCACTGTAACAAATGACCAGTCATGACTAATTGTGAAGCCTGTAAAAAGTTGCCTTTAATAATGAGTGTCACGGGAATCCTTAATGTCCATTAGATAAATTTACACTTAATAGTCACCCACAGGGACAGGGGAGAACTGACTTGGAGGCTGGCCGCAAGCCAGAATTTTGTCAAAATTTTCCTGTTTTGATACAGACTACAGGACAAGGGATTAACGGGACAATTTAGGGATGGGGTCTATATATATAACTAGGAGTAAAAAAACAAAGTGAAAGTTTTGTTTTAGCTAGGCTAAATGTGCACGCCTTAGGATTTATTCACCAGAAGCAAATTCACAAATGCTAATACAAAATGGCTGACTGCTCTGCGCAAGTCAGGAAAGCAGAAAGATGGCCGTTCTAATCAGGAGGAGGACAGCAGCTAGAGCCCAGGTACGGGTGTGCTTAGATGCCAAAACACCCGCAAAGCGTTTACGTTCGTACACAGCGATTAGTATCGCTGTTAGCGTCCTGCTAGGACTCATCAACCTGTTCCCCAGTAGGATTCGCAGCCTCCACAGCCATATGGTTTCATGATTTATGCCGATTATCATCCATTCCAAAGCCTTCATCACCGGGCAGAAATGTGCCCAATGTAGTGCAGTGAAAACTGGACTTTGGCACTAGCAGATTGGAAGTTTAAATCCTTATGAAATTTACTTATGAAAGTAACTTTCCTGTGTCCTTGATACAAATGCATAACCCCAGCCACTGTAGCTAAATTGTGGCATTTATAAATGGGAGAAACTTTAAATCATTCTCCTTAGCAGAGATAATTACGGCATTTTAAAAAGGTACACAGTGTTATAAAGCGAGACAGTAATTGTGGTCACAAGTGCTCTGTGGCTCGTTTTATGAGCATTGAAAGACGTCCATCTCTGTGCAGTTCTGAAAGGATTCCTCTGAGATTACTGAGGTTTTTGGCCGTTAGCAGAGGAGTGGGCGAAAATGCAGAGATGTGGAGATCGGTCCACCTTGAAGTGCTTGTGGAGATCAGCGCACGCTGATGCTCACTTTTGAAAGGACTTTGTGAGTTCTGGAGTCTAATCTCACCCAGCAGTCCTGCCCTCCCCCATCATTGTTGCCTTTGCCCGGTCCCGGGATAGGAGGTTCAGCTTGACAAATCTATTTTAAAAAGCCGTCCCCCTTCGCTCTGTACGGTAGGGAGCTGGGGCCTTTTGAAATTCCACCACCCCCACTCCCCGCCTTAACCGAGGCCCAGCAGACATCTTCTTCCAGGGAGAATGAATTATGGGCGACACAATGGGACACTTGATGTGCTAGTCAGGGATCTGTACACGGCACCGGTGGATTCCGCGCTGCCCTGCCTGCACCCTGGAAATCGACCAATTCGCTACGTGTGCATCTGGCCACTCTGTCGGCCCAGTAAAGGCTCCTCACCAAGCGGAAGACGTGGCGATAACATGGGTCACAAGTGAACGAAATGCACGCTTGTTCGGCACTTTTGCTTTGTGTTTCATGAAGAACCCCTTCAGATTGTGCACAGGCCTCTACTATCGACGCATGCTTTTCGGAATGATTTGTAAAGCTGTTTCTGAGGACACACACAAATCACTCTGAAGACTCCATGCACACCCTGCAAGACAAATATTTAGACAAACAAACATACAACATAAGCTAACTGAGGACTTCCAGCTCGCCTTACAATGAACCTTTTAAGTGACTCGCTGAGTGTGCATGTGATGCTGATGGATGCTTATTGGTCCCTAATTAACAGCCCCCCCCCCCCCCAACAGGAAGGGGTGATTCAGAAAGATAAACATGCAAGAATCTAGATCAGATTTATTTTGATGCTTTTCAGCTTAATCGGCATCATATCACATGGAAAACAGACAAGAAAAATCTAAATGCTCAGAGGAATGTCGAGTGAAAAAGCCAGACACTCGACATCTAACAGACACCATTTTCCCCCCTTAATTAAACCCTTTGATAAATCATGAGATTTTAGTTATTGGCTGTAAAAAGGAAGAGCCGACATATTCCATGGAACAAAAGAAGAGTGAACGCTCACCGAGGCCTATTCTTTGTGTGTAAACGAGTTGTTATGTATGCATCTACTGCATCTCTCTTTCCTTCCAATCAGATTCCCCTCAGGGGTGAGCTCATTGGCTTGTTACGCACTTCCCAAGTACCAGTGAACCCCATTGGTTGGGGTTTTGAAGTCATCTGGCCCCTTATTGGCTGAGCACTCGGCGGTGGGAGGGGACGATAGGCCACTGGGAGGTGCCTTGTGACCAGGGTGTGTCGGGTCTCTGGGAGGGTCAGAACTCAAGGTGTGTGGGGAGTTCTCATTATTGCAGGATTAGTGACATTTCATAGAGGAGGAGGGATAGAAACATCTAGATTGGGGGATGAGTAATTGCGTTTTATGTAAATCTTCAATACCACATCTATAATGCATTACTTCCATAGTGCAAAATTCAAGCCGTGTTAAACCCATTTGCACACGTATTTACATACATCAGCAAACATGCCCACAGAATAACTAACGCTAAAAATCTCTCATGTACCACTTCCTTCATACCAAAGCAGTACCTGTGACATCATAATTCTCACTGAGAATCATTAAATTATAATTCCCATATGGCAGAAAGAATCCCTACAACTAATAAAATAAATAGTCACTGCATAATAAGGGACTTAATTTAATTAGATTGTGTGTTTTTTTGTCATCTTTGTGGTTTGTTTGATACAGTGACTCAAGGCAGCTTTGCAATGCATGACGTTATACTGGGCTTCATAAGCTATAGCTTGGGACACTCAATAAACCGTGATTAGGAACATGACGCACAATGATGATGTATTTTATTATTATTTGCTAATACATACTAAGTGTAAGAGGCGATGTCAGTGTTACGGAGTGTTAAATTGTATGCAGTTTGGGGGAAGTGTGGATGCAAATTCTATAAACCCGTGATGGCATCCATCCCCCATCTCACCTGCTGGGTTACAGCACCCCCCACACCAGCTAGCTATGCCCCCGGCCCCTCCCGCAGCCGGCCTGACCCAGTCTCTGCAGGTCACATGACCACCTACCACCTTCATGCTCAGTAATTTATTCTCTCACCCCCCCCCCCCACTCACACACACACACTCTCACAGACACACACTCAGATTTTCATACATCCGTTTTTCTCTCATATACATTTTACAATGTCTGTCTTTGGTGGTTTGTCAATGTTACACAATGTTTTTAGCCGGAGGAGCTGAATGTGTCTGGCTTTTTTACGCGATGCTAATGTCTGCCGCCTGTATATTCTGTCCGTAATATTTATTTACTTCGAATATTAATGTCTGTGCACCATCCCCACCAGCATTGTAGCGTGTCTGTATTGCTAATTTCAAACCGCACACAAACACATGTTTTTTTACCTATAATTGTGGGGTGTTCACATTGACTATCACATTTTGCAGTGTATGATGAAGCTCAACAAGTCCCAAAAACATATTCAGAGACTAGCTTTCATTATATCTCTGAGATGTCCGCTAGGTCTCCTTTTCAAGGTTTCTTGACAAGGTTAGGAAAACGTGTACAGGCAAACATACGCAGGAAATATATCGAGGACTGACAGACTACAAACACTGCATATCATGATTTATGATACACACTGTAGACATCGTCATAATATATGTGCCTGAAAATCGGAGAATTTTCTCTTGCCTTAGGTGATTGGGTGCCTGGATGAATGGACTGAACCACTCCCTTCTGTGTGCGTTTGCGAGGAGGGCTGTCGCAAGGCATGATGGAGACGCGCGCTTGGTGGAGTCCACCGCTTAACAACAACACTGCTTGCTGTGTTTTTAAATGCGGTAAACCTTGGCTCCACTCCACACTTGCTGGAGCTCACGGTCAGGGTGTGTGTGCATGTATTTGGGGGGGTGTTCTTATTAGATGGCGGTGAGGACATGCCCTTCCCACCCGCTCTGTGATGGCGGAAGGTCATGGCGACGTGGTCTCGCAGGCCTGGTGAATTTTATCAGCCACGAGCCACACTGAAGCGAGTCCAAATACGCATATGAGCTTGAGGGGAAAGAGCAGGAAAGGAAAGAAATAAATAAAAAACGCTTAAATCCCCTGCCTGGGATTTAGCGTCTCTCCAGTTATGACCGCGAGTCATCTGGACGGCGTTGGATGCAGCCTGAAAAAGCTCCCGTAAGGAGATCCGGCTCAGACCCAGAACAATGCAGAGCCCGCGAGAGCCCCGGGCGGCCCAGCACCCTTTGCAGCCGCCATGCAGCCCGGACAATGCGTCCGGTAATGCCGCATTTCTCAATGCGCAGGATGGGCAGAGTCCTGATTGGCTGCTTAGCCAGCTGGTATGAAACCAAACTGAATGGTTTAGCCATGCCGGGGAATTTGCAGGGGTCTCCAATGGAGACTGAGGCTGAAGAAGCATTCAGAGGTTTAATTTCAGACCCTTGTTCCCTTTGTGGCTGGTTTGTTTGTGGAGCAGCCGTGCCTGCAGCAGGAAAGCAGGGATTCCCGGCGATCCACTCGCCAGGAGACGGCAGAGGTAACATATCTCATGGCGAGGCGACCCTCTCGTGATGAATCACGTCGGGCTTGATTAATGAGCACAAAGAAATGATACGCTTACTGTAAATAGTGGAAATTGTTAACAAATGTATCTTAAACGTACACCTCAGCTTTCATTATGGGCCCAATTATATCACAGACGTCTGAAAGGCAGTTGCCTCTCGCCTCTAATTGCATTCGTATTGAGTAAAATGCTTTTGTGTTTTTTAAACATAAGATGTTATGGAAGTACTACACTGAAAATGCTTTAAGCACCTTGTTGATGAGTAACTGTACTCACAAAATTTGAGATATCAAAAAATTTGGAACTAACATCAACACTAGCAGACGTAGCACCGAATTTATACCCACAGAACCAGCAATTATTAAAAGTGCTAATTGTGAACATCCATGGTGACACAGGAGTTTCGCTGGGGCCCAGTAAGTGTGATAAAATAAAGAGGCGTGTAGTGAGGAGCCTGGCCTTGCCCTTATGGAAGGTTTCTGCAGTAGATCCAGCGCGTGGCAATGAGGGGATCTTTGCCTTTCCTCAGCCGAGGGAGAGGATGTAAGGGTGCCAGTCCGTCAGCTTGTCGCCCCATGATGATGAACGCCAAGACAGAAAATGGCACATCACGGTCAGAATGACAGCAATGTGGAGCCTCAACGTGAGAAGCTGAAATCACAAAACGCATAAAAAAAAAAAATTAAAAAATGAAACAAAAACGGGGCAAAAATAATTAAATAGGTTTTTGGCACAGTTATGAAAACTGTACAATTATGGCATGTTTGACATTGTTTAATTTTTATTTCTTAGTTTCTGAATGGTTGGAGTAGACAAGTGAACCAAAAAGTCGGTGCCAAAACAATATTTTATTTTTTTCTTCTAAAAAACTCATTTCAAAATGTCCTGATATACTTGGAGAACAGATGCAATAAATGTTCATGTAGAAATGTAATATTTATATCTGTCTGTTCATAAACAGATGAAAAAACAGATCATGTCACAAGTCATCCTTCCCAAAAGACTTTGTGCATTTTGCTGGATGTTCTCGTTCCAACTCCCAGTGTTGCTAAAGCACTTAAGCCGAGCTAGAAGTGATCTCTCTTCCATATGTTAATAGATGAAGAACACCCAAGTTCTCCATCAACCAATAAGATGAGGGATCAGTCTCATGTGACTCATTCACCAAAGCACATGTGAAAATTTGAAAAAGTTCCAAGCTCAAAATCTGGAACTGCCTCCCTCCCATTCCTGACCCACATTCAAAACCATGTATCTATCTTCAAAAAAAAAAAAAATGTAGAGGAAGGTAGGATCAGGTGTTTCCGCTCCTGCATAATTCCATGTTGCATCAGATGATAACAATTCGGCTTGGAGATGGTGCGATAGTCAGACAGCAGGTTCTCAGCTGTGTTTAGGCACCAGTATCAGTAGCGCCTTTTAACGGAGAAATCAAAGTGCAGCCGTTCAATTACAGCCCTTCACAGTGGCATTTCCAAGACTCTTAGCAGCGAGGTGAGATGCAAGCACCTCTCAAGGCAGCGGTAATGAGTGAACATGTTCGTTTCCATGTCCAACTCATTTTACTAAAGATAATGTGAAAATCTGGGGCCAGCTGCAGAAAAAAAAAAAAGAAACGTCACGACCTTATGATGCCTTTTGGTCCATCGCTCACATTTCATCGCACCATCACTCACCATCTTGCACCATCTTAAAATTTCTATTTTTTATTTGCATTGAATATTATGACTGTAATCAAGTTTCTGCACCACACAAATGGTTAGTCAAACCAAAATAAGCCTTTTCCAGGTAATGTCCGCCCAATCATCTATCCATCATCCATCCATCCATCCATCTTCCGACCATTTATTTTAGCCAGGGTTTTGAGGGCTGTTTTCAATTATTAATAAATATTTCCTTTTATCCATTGGATAAAATCCCATTGGATTCATGGGGATTATCGGAATTATACAGCAATAAAAATACATTTTATTTTTCACGGCAACACTTTGTGATATGAATAATGTAGTAGTACATATTTACTTAATGCATTAATTACCCAGTAACTAAGAATTTGTTAAGTACTGATCCTATGTTCATTCATCATTCATGAATGACATAATGATATAAGGACAATTCATGTATTTCATGGAGAAACATATAGTACTTGGGTAATAAATGAGTTAAAAAGTATTTTTTGCCCCCTCAAGTACTTATCATTATTAACTAGTTAGCTAACTGTTAACTAATATAGTGCCTGAATGGAATACATGAACTCCTATGATTGGGCAAACATTTTAATGTGAAGATGATTTTTGCTCCATCGTCTGATGCACGAGTCTGGGTTTGCCTGACTGCGTTGTGCCAACTGTAAAGTTTGGTGGAGGAGAGATAATGGTATGGGGTAGTTTTTCAGGGGTTAGTTCCAGTGAAGGGAACTCTTAATGCTTCAGCATACCAAGACATTTTGCACAATTATATGCTTACAACTTTGCGGGAACAGTTTGGGGATGGAAGGTCCTTCTCTGTTCCAGCATGACTGTGCCCCAGTGCACAAAGGAAAGTTCATAAAGACGTGGTAGGGCGAGTTTGGTGTGGAAGAACTTGACTGGACCGCACAGAGTCTTGACCTCAACCTCATCGAAAAGCTTTGGGTTGAACTAGAACGGAGATTGTGAGCCAGACCTTCACGCCCAACATCAGTGCCTGACCTCACAAATGTTCTTCTGGATAAATGGGCAAAAATTCCCACAGACAAACTTCAAAATCTCATGGAAATCCTTCCCAGAAGAGTAGCAGCTGGTATAGCTGCAAAGGGGGGACCAGCTCCATATTGATGCCTATGGATTTAGAATGGGACGTCATAGAAGTTCCTGTAGGTATAATGGCCAGGTGTTCCAGTGGTTCTGTCCATGTAGTCTATATGTTGTGTTATGTTATGACATATAGAGTTATAGATTATTTTTGCTTTCCTTCAAATAACAGTCATCTTGCAATTTAAATAGGAAGACTCCATGCATCCATCCATGTGCCAGTATCATGTACCATGTATCTAGTTCTGGGTCATTGTACACCTGGAACCTGAAATGCAGGGGGCAGCCTAGAAGGGATTGTCTGTACATTTAAAATAGAAATTTAACAAGAGAAATGGAGATTTACAGGATTGTTTGGTTGTGTACATGTTAGCTCGTAGCTAAACTGTGCCAGATAATGCATGTTTTTTCCTTTCACAGAGACCACTGCCATAAATGCCCCCCCCCCCAGACGGAGCTGATGAGACGGGCAGCAGGGGCCCGCAGACTGGGGGCCGTTATCAAAATACCCACCTTAACTTCATTAGGGGCTCATCAAGCATCCACCCCCCTTGCCCCCAGCAGTGCTGGCTGTCAGCAGTGGTGATCGTTTTGTCAGCCCGTCGGAGCAGATAAATGAGTGCATTCCTGCCGCGCGGGTCAACATCCCGCATGCCTGATTAGGCTGGGCGCACGCCCGGGGGGGGGGGGGGGGGGGGGGGGCGGTGGGGTGGGGGGGG
>JAODJX010000119.1:27872351-27885019 GCA_026776945.1 Isichthys henryi | reverse complement strand
ACCCCACCCCCCCCCAGATTCTCTCTCTCAGCCCCTTGCATGCACAGGTGATAACAGCACAGGTGGGGGATGGATGGGGAGGGCAGCAAAGCAAACTTACCAGACAGTATGACACCGGAAGATCAGACGGTCTTACAATTACAGTGAATGGGATCCAGTGGATTTGACAAGGAGTCTGAGCATCCTCAGATGGGAGGGGGCCTGTGTCGTCTGTCACAAAGAATAATCAGATCGGGGGAGGGAAAAGGTAACCCTGACTGACTGGGTGAATGAAACAAAGCTCTGATACCAGTGTGAGGAGCAGAACAATGCGTTCGGGTGGAGGTGAGGGTGAGGGGCATCGCGGTTGGGCGGGGATCCTCCTTGGGATTCTTACCTCACTACCCGTCACAGGAAGCTTGGAGTCGACCGCGGCAATCCTCAGACGTGAAGGGCTTTGGTGAGGGTCTGCTTGCAGCGCCCGCAACCCCCTCGCAGGTGTCTGAGCTGCCCACAGATCCGCGTCACTTAATGCTACGCAGCACTAAGGCATTTTGGCACATCAAAAGCCAACAAGAACAACCATTTCACCAAAAAAGCAACCCGACAAATGAAAAAAATGACATTTTTATTACATTGCGCTCATTCCTTGTAATATATTTATTAAACTGCACAATGTTTTAAATGAATTTAAATGGTGAAAAATGTACCAGAATGAATGAAAGCAGAAGCTATTCCTCCATCATGTTTAAAATAATTGCATATTTGTGTGACTCAGACTGAAATCAGCCAGCTTATCAGTATATATCATCTGTCATGAAAAGAGAAAACAAATTAGAAACTAAACAATGATAAATAGTTCCATTCTGTTTTTGGAATGCAAATAAATTTGTGTCATTTTACAGGTTTCTTTGAATGTGTGATTCCAACATTCTTCGGAGTTTATTAGCGACAGAACCGAGTCATTATAGGACAGAAGCTTTTCTTTTCTTTGTATCAGTGTTTATCAAATATAGTAAAACACTTCGCTATGTGCAGAGACGATGCACAGTTCTGGGATTCTGGGAATTTTGTCTTTTCCTCAGCCGTCCGTCTGCACTGGGTCACTGGCACACTGTGCCGTGCGCTCCGTGATCTGGCGTGAGAGGTTTCTGCGACATGCCATCGAAGTTTTAAGCAAGAAGTCTTCTGTGGTCACTTGCCATCCTTCTGCAGACGGAAATGTTCAATCACACCATGTGGAAAATAAAGTGTAAACAGTTATGAAGACTTTTTAAAGTTAGCAAAAAAACGAGAAATAAAAATAAAATAACAGCTACATTATTCCAAACAGGTTAGATTCCACCACAATCTAACATATAGAAGGTTATTACTTTGCTAACAAAACTGTTATGCTTGGAAACGAGGAAAATCATTTTTAAATGTCGCATTTTGGCCAGTGTATGCATGTGTGTTTTTTGGATGTCATGTGATTCCTTAACAATGGACGTCAGTCACCACATGCAGACAATAATTTCCCTTTACTGTCTTACCAGTCATGGCTACAGTCCATAATTAGCTGCATAGCATTCTGGGATTGCCACACATACGTTGCTAAGCAGCAACATATGCTGCAAGTAACTGAGCTACTCTCTTAGAATGAATTGTTTGGTTGCCGTGTCGACAGAACCTTCTGCTTTTTCCTGGCCTGATCCTAACGATTATGAGACTGTATTCATCATTGATTGTTGTTGGTTTTTCACATAGATTTTATAAGCCCTATAAATCTATTAGAGATTCAAGAAAAGAATATAAAAATATTTAAATGTAAAGGCATACACAGCAATAATTCTGTATAATTCTAAATCATAACTCACCGCATATTCCCATAAATGTGGCACTAAAGTGCTTAATGCGTGTTTATATTATGGATTAGGAAACTGGTTGAGATACAGATATTAAGAAATAAAAAGGCAATAAAAATGAATTTTCAACTGATTTTCTTCTTTTTTTAGCGAGTTTTATTTATTTCTAATACATACAGAAAATCATACATAGAAATCACATTAAACATATTAATTCCCAAAGAATATTATGTGTCCATTGAAGCCACAGTCCATACAAGCTTTACAAATAGATTAACAAATAATCACATTTGTTTCAGTTGTCAAATTTCCAATAACTACATTAATTAACTGTCCCACAACAAAGGAAAGGCGATAAATATTTTTGTTGCTGACAATATATTATGAATATCTAATCACCCATTTACCCATCCGTACATCCATCATTCATCCATCCATCCATCCATCCATCCACCCATACATCCATTTTCTCACTATATAGCCTGTATATAGATGACAATGTCTGTAGCTGAGCAAGTTTCTGATTTCAGTAAAGCATAGTAATGTTCATTTAACATAAGATTTGTTTTTCATTTAACATAAGAAAAAACGACATTCGGTATCTCTTCCTGCCACAGTCAACAGAAGGAAAAATATTACATAATACAAATTCAGGATATTTCATGTTTTCAATGTCCGTTTAAAATGCGAAGTTTTAGCAGTTATGATTAAAATGAATGTTTGTATTAATCAGAGACCAACCGATGAAGGTTGATATACACGTACAGATACAGCTGTCAGGTCATACTCGGGTAGTTTTATTCTGGAATATTCTTAATGTGACACTTAAGCCTGCGACAGGGAACGCATTACCAACGACAACTAAAAACAGTAAATATATCTTGTAAAAGTCTTGTGAAACCCCCGTTACTTATTCCATGTTTATGTCCCAATAAGGGAAAATACCCGGAGGTAAAGGTTAATCTTTCGACACGAACTTCAATATTGCTTTGAACACTTTAAAACATTTTCTAATCTGTTTTTAAGAACTTGATCTAGGCGTATAACCTGATTCCGATTAGTGAGTCCTTCGCTCACTTATAATATGAAGTATCGAATAACACGACATCACGGGGCCTCCGCCGCCTGTTAACTGAATGCAGCCGCGGGGAATGTCACCGTGTCGCTTCGGGCCCAGGGCACGGTGCCTTCTCCATGCCTCCATGACATTTCCAGTCTGCTGCATTCAACACATCCTCTTACTGGACATTCCAGATAAGGGCTGTTTTTTTTTTTTTTTGTTCCGCGTCACCTTTGCGCCTCAGGTACACGGCGGGGTAATAGTGACAACGGCGAGCTTTTCCCGGATGGATTAAACGTTTTAACACCAAAAAACATCGCCTACCCGCCCAGTGAAGTGTATTGATATAAAGTTTCATTATTATCATTATTATTATTGTTAATATTGTTATTATTGTCGTTGTCGTGAAAGACTTCAGCTAACCGAAACATGAATTCAGTTGCCTGAACTCCCCGTGGAGATGTGGAGATTAGAGATGACAGCGAGCTCCGCGCCGGGCGCCGTGTCGCGCCTCTAATTGCCCTGACATCACCCGAACTGAGCTAAAGAGCAGGTCTTAGTCCGACTCAAACGTTTGGTCTCTACCCTCATGTATGTTTTAGCTGAAACTACCCTAAGCGTCTGTCTATGCCTACACTAGACTGCGAGTGCAGGTCTAATCTGCCTTCTCTCGCTTCCAGTCTAACTCAATTTAAACCAAGCCGACTAAGACCAAAACCGACAATATGTTGTCAGGATTTCGTTGAACTCCATGTTTTGTTATTCCTTCAAGAAACATTTGGAAAATAAATTTGCATATATTTCCAAATTACCAGTTAGAAATTCTATGGTTTCTATACCTAAATGATGAACGAATTTTCTAATTTAATTTGGGCTGACGTTCACGTTTAACTGATTTAAGTATTCGTTGACTTCATGGTTTCATGATATATATTGCAACAGCCTTTCTTAGAACATAATTTGTAGTAACGCGTTTTCAAACGTTTCCACATTCAAACAAATAAAAATAATAACGTGGTTAATACCGTTAGAAATAACACAGCCATCCATCCATCCATCCATCCATCCATCCATCCATCCATCCATCCATCCATCCATTCACCAATCCGTCCATCTTCCAGTCACTTAATTTCGAGCCCATACAAGTGGACCATGTAAATCCCAAAGAGCATTAAAACACAAAGCAACGGAACACAGGAAGTGTGTGCCCAACTATCGTATATGGGATTAAAAAACAAGACAAAAATGTTGCCATTTATCATTTGAGCTTTTATAAATATATGAAACTATTACGAATTCTGTTTGGCTTCTATTAAAAGTAATCACAAGTATACATATAGGCCTATATGTTCTTTATTACGTTTAAAGTTAAACCGTCTGACAGCGGCGATTAACGCATAATACCCACTGTTTAACTAAAACTATTTTATTGTATATATGTGATTTTATCGTGAAATTCCGTTGAGGCTATTAAAATTACCTTATTTAACCTGCGTTTTCTCCTTCACACTTGCTATGCTCAGTTCTTTAAAAAGGGAACAAACGGGCAATTAAACATTGGTTTACTGCAAATTTTATATACGATTGCTGTAAATTACCAATTTACCATAAATACGCTTTAATAGGTTAATACGATATCTTAAATTGTACAGTGCACGGAATGGTTGAAATGCTAGTATTATATATAATTTTAAAGATCGATGGGAAGTCTTTCTTGTAATTGAACTAAACTTTCAATTTGCACGGTGCGCGCCTGATGAAAGTAGAAAGTGTGGTGACCCCGGAGCCAAGAGGCAGTGACCATAAAAAAACTTACAGGAAATATAAAAGACATGCGATCTGGCGGCTGAAAGGAGAGAGGATCGCTAACTAAGGGCGGCTCGGATGCTTAGAAACAGCCACCCACTTGTTTTATGCTGCGGCTTAATCTTGATTCGAGCTTCATACGTATCAGTAAGGAAATCAAATCGTCCAGGACAGCTTATCTGTCTAAGGATATCAAGCCAAATTCTAAGCCAGTCGAGACCAAAGTCTCAGGACCGAGACGAATCGTGCTCGTTTGTGTGAGTCCCTGGGCGCAACTGTCAAAATTGCGGCTTTGGACAGTTCATTCCATCCGAATAATCAAGGCTATAATCGCGTATTTAGTTGTGTATAGTTATGCATTCGATATTTTAAAATATGCAATAATAAAATTCGAACATTTTTAATATAATCACACTCTTTATATGCAAGAGGGGATTTTTATAAATTTGATTTCAAATCATGCGGTGAAGTGCTTCGGGGAAAACATAACTATGACAAAATGATATGTAGCTAGCTGTACCCGCTGAGTTACAGAAAGCGAATGGGACTAATACAATTTATAATTGAGATTTATAATTTGTATTTTTTTTTATTAATTTTAAGCTTAAATACCGAAAAAACACATTTTCGTACTATGTTAACAATATAACGTAAAATAATCGTGTAGTTAAAACGTGTCGTAATACTCGACATGAACATATATGGCACACTTATAGGTCGCAATAAGATGTGTTTCACTTTAGATTCTATTTTGATCTGAAAATATGTCACGTTAGAAATGTATAACAAGCTGTAGCGAGTACTCGAGGCAGTTTGTGTAACTTAACCCTATCAAAATAACAATTAGTAATATAAACAACCAAAAATAAATTTTATATTTACTCCAGATATGTCATTATCTAAGCCATACATTTTTTCGGACCAAACCCCAGTCACCGCTAAATATTAAGGAGTCCTATTAATACTCTGCTAAGTTGCAAGGTAGTTAACTAAAGGTAAGTTCAGTTAGGTAAGTTCAAACTTAAGTTTTTGCGGCTTGTTTCTGGCATCCTTCACCTGTACAGTCATTTATATTTTTAGAATTATATAGCACTTAAAAGAAGAATCTTCACCCACCGATCGCAGGTTTAGGAAGAACTAGGATTGAACTTTAACGGACATTTTTAACAGGCATGCTTACTAGCCTAATACAGGCCTATTCGGACTATGAAGTAACGTAGCGCAAGAAGTCTGAAGGAATTTATTATTTCATTTTATCCTTCGGTATTTAGACGCTATAGAGTCGTGAAGCGATTATGAAGGCAATTTAATGTCCATCATCTTCATTGATAATGGTGATATAAAGCAAGGAAAGAAAGTACTGATATGTGAAATTTATTTACATGTTTGCTTTATGTTTCAGTTCTTATGGCGATTGCTACCAAATCCTAAATTATCTCTCTCATTTAAAGCACCGATTTGTATACTAGCCTTCGATCTATCGGTGTGACCGAGTAATAATAATAATAATTTGGAGGGAAGATGTTCATTATTTGATATGCATGGTCTGTTTGTATCCAGTGGGGAGTTTGTATCCAATATGGACTGCATTCAAAAATATTTCCATATTTGACACTTGCTGATATTGTAGATTGCATTTTCAGTCACAAGTGGGGCTTATTTCTGAAGCGATATTAAAGGTAACCGTCTCGTTTATGACTCAGTTCTTAACACTCGAGGCGCTCGCCTGATTGCTAAACGGTAACATTGGAAGCTCCCGTCAATCGATCAATAAGATGGCGAGATCGATTGTTCAGCTTAGGGTTGAGGTGCGATGAAAGCGCAATGAAATCATATAACTAGTAAATAATGCAAAGAAGAATCTCTGTGGGGGGAAAAAGACGCCCGTGTTTAAATCAGCGAAGAAGAAGAAGCTTTCAGCTGCCTGCAGGGTCTTTTAGAGGAATCATGACTGGTAGCCGCAAATTGATTAACGTAATCAGCTGTTTTTATTTTCTTTACTTTCAGTTGCATTGAAATAAGTTTCTGAGACTGATAGCAGCACATCATAAAGTCCCACTTATATGGGCAGTTAACTGTAGTATTCTCTGTTTCTCTAACATTCCTTTAATACGGAGGAATTTGGCATAATATTCGCGGAAGTATATATCAATTTCCATAACTTTATTGGTAGTATTTATTTTTATGGGACGAGTCTTGCCTTAAAACAAACAGTTACTCACTTGTTAATCTAAGTTCAGAATCATAAATGGCATGGTAATTAAGTAACCATTACATCAATTATATTACTACTTCCGATGAACTGCAAATTACATTTCGTGTCAACTCCTCCGGAATTAAACTATAAATATTATGAATAATATTATACGTTTCTTACTCGTTGTATTTGCATTTTTTTTTGTTTTGTTTTGTTTTGGTCAGCAATACCCACACAATTGATTCGTGTTTATTAAGTATGTGTTTAAGGAATGACAGATCAAATAATATGCTTTTGCGACTTTACTAGGCAGCATGATCAAAGTCAAACTTCTTACAACCACGTTCAAAATGAAGGAAAGTTTATGTATTAATAAAGTTCAAAGGGTGATATTCATGTATTGTAGTCAGTGGAGGACTCGCTTTTACCAGAATCAAATCGGTTACTATACCAAAATGTTATTTTTTTAATATTTTGATAACATATCTTCAACTGCTTATAAAGCATAACGTATAAGGCGAACGTGAACAGAAAATATTTCGTTTTTCTTGTCATTTTCTATGCATACTTCCTTCACTACGTTTCTCCACAACGTGCAATATCCACTCATTATGAATGTCTTTGAACATCTGAATATGAAGAATGTGGAAATAAAAAGACAGGATTAGGAAATTAAGATGAAATTACGAAAAACCTAATGACCCACACATATCTCCTTAATGATCACGGTCTTATTCCTCTGCTTGTATCCAATTCTATCAAACGAAGTTAGAATTAACTTCGGCCACTTGTGTCCCAAGATGTAAAAGTAATCAGTTTATCGGATGCTTTGCTCGCTGTTCCTGTTTAAATTCTCTTAAAATTGCTCATTGTTTACGCTGAACTGAAAAAAAGTGCTTTATTATAACAACTACAATAATGTTATAGATTTCTGCGACAACGAGTCTATGTGCAAGTTCTATGCAGCTGCGATGGTGTTTTAAAGGAGTAAGTGGATTAAATTTATGCACTTTATGATATTTGAAACTCGGCTTCAGTGGAATTATGGTTCTTTGCAATCTAAAGTAAGTAGCACTCGAAGGACAATACCAACTTTCTGCAAGTAGATGAACTGCGGTATGGATTATTTTAAGGAAGTTTAAGACACGTAAAAATTGAGGAAAGCAAAAGAAGAAATGTCATAAGTGCTTCGGAACTTCCTTGTCCCTAACAATTGAGAGAAAATGCGCTCAGGTTTAGAGAGACAAATCTGGAACTGAATTTTTCAGGGTGCATAAGAGTAAATGGTCACTAAGTACTTGATGAGTTTTATTAGTATTGACTTCAGTCCTTGAATTAGTAACCTAAACTTTGGTTCAAATCAGCGTCGGACAATCTCTTCACTGGAAATAGATCTTATCTCAGCCTCCACTGAAAAAAAACACAAAAAGTTTTCAATAAAAATACCGCGCATGCAGTGGCTGAAATGTCCAAGTCTGAAAGAATTCCAGGAATTTCATATCTTCAGATGTTTCGTGTAAGGTCACCTGACGGAAGACAGTAAAAGGTGAAGTATAGATAGATAGATAGATAGATAGATAGATAGATAGATAGATAGATAGATAGATAGATAGATAGATAGTAACACAACTTCCTATACATTTTTTTTCTTATTGTGTTTTTATTTATCTTTCCTTACGGTTTTATGGGAATGTAGACACGGAATATTTAAATATGAAAATGACTTTTTAAAAATAATGGTAATGGTTAATAATAATAATAATAATAATAATAATAATAATAATAATAACAGCTTATTATATTACTCTGACATATTTGCTCTGCATACAACAACATAGAGTAAGAGGCAGGTTAAGGTTATATGTTTTCTGGTCAGAAATATATCCACCGCTCTATTTATACACAGGCGTATTAGCGTATACTCATAGTGAGCTTGGTGGTAAAACCGTCAAATTTTCCTTCTTGTCTGAAGTTCCGCTACCACTGTAGGTCTTTTCTTTGGCATAAAAAAAAGTTTTACAAAATAATCCCGCGACGCCCGCATAGCACCATGGACAGCGCTTTCTGTTGATCTGTAGCTCGTCGGCTCCTAACTGTCGCATTATCGCCCCATGACGCCGGAAGTCGGCGGGAAAAGTCCTCGCTGAAATCCTGGTTTTCAAACTGGAAGAGGATTTTCTCCTTCTTTACCTAGATGTGTTAATACATCTTCGTGTGCTGACAGCAGTGAGGCTGAAAGTGTGACGATGTCCGAATTTAACCGTGCTTCTGTCTAAACCCACAATACCAGTCTGCTTACACTTATAATGCAGATGAGGTACAAGTAGTACAATAATAATAATAATAATAATAATAATAATAATAATAATAATAATAGAAGAAGAAGAAAGCGCCGAAGATAGAGACAGTATGTAGGCCTATATATTTACGGCAGGTTCCAAATCAAACGTATATGACCTTCATATAAGAATATTATAAATATCAAACATTTACACTAATGTGATCAGAAATTAAAACATTACGTTTGTACTTAATCCTGTTAACACAGGCTTTCATAAGAGCATACACCACCCTGTGTAAATAAGATGAAAAGGGACACTGGCCAGTTGTGTATTAAGATAAACTAGTAAAGAAAAAAAGGGCCTTCAAAAATAAACGAAAGAAGAAAAAGAAGGACATGTTCCGTGGCCAGAAGTGTGCGTCATCCGTTTAACAATAAATCCATAGCGATTCTAAAACACATAAATTCTACTTAGAATTTCACATAGGTCTATCACTTAACTATTATACGTCAAAGTTTGGACAATTCGGGTTTGCCCTGATCAGCTCCTGCAACTTATTTATAAATGTTACCGATGCCCTCAATAGTTTAGCCTAATACTGTTGGTTTAGCACGCATCAGCACGTTAATTAGTTATTTATAACCAAATCCAATAGTAGCCCCGGATGTTGTACCGTTCAGCGAAGTACCTCACCTGAGCTAGGGAGGTACCACCCGTATGGACGGGACGACAGTGAAAAGCTAGTGTTTTCACTTTCTTACTGTGACAGCGGCTGTCATTAAAATCATCACTTTCAAAACAAGTGGACCTTTTGTTCAATGCCGATTAAGAAACTAGTAACTTTCAAAAATGCGGTTATTGTCATTTTAAATACACGCAGGTGAATCACAGGCAGCTGCGTTTCCATCGTACCCGCTCACGTCAGAAGATTCCTGAAAAATATTCACAAGAATTTAAAAACCACAGTCTGAGTGTGTTGTCACTTTTTTTTATCGCAAGACGTAGTTTGCGCTACTTGACAGAAAATTCATCCATCCAGTCAAATTATGCAACGACTTAAGTTAACGCGTCCTGCTAAATGCTCTGAAACGAAAAACATCGGTCGGCAAACGTACGTGACAATGCAAGATTAATCAAGGTGGTGAGGTTTCACTTAGTATCTTAATACGACGTCCCGCATATCATATCACCTGCAAGGCAGCAAATCAGTACGGGACACGCTTTAAGAGAATCAAAAAACGTTGCCGATGAGAGAAAAATCAAAAGGCGAAAGACTATCATTTTGTAACATGCATTCAGAAACAATGGCGTAGGAGAGAGTTTGATTTGGGGAGGGGGGGGCAACAACTTAATTTAAATGGAAAGGTTTTTTTTTTTTTTTTTTGGGGGGGGGGGGGTGCGGTATACAATGGAGCCAAATGAACCCACCCACCCCGGCTTAAACGCGGCTGTTCGGAAACATTATTGGGCATATACGTTAAAAGAAAATAAATAAATGAGTAAATAAATAAATTTGCATGTTAAATCTTTTCCTGCTATGTCCCTGGTACGCAGAGCGCCCTCTAGCAAATCCCAGGAGCAACAGACGGTGACGGGGGAATTGGGGTACAGGTACAAAAGAGTCCGAAGCGGGGGTAGATAGAATGACTCTGTGTGAAACGATTCGTTTGCAGCGTCGATATATTCAGGCACCATGAGTCAGTGGGCTCATGTGAAAGAAATAAACAAAGACTATGACGTTTGGCGGGCCAGATTTCAAGAACCGCACAACACAACCCGACCTGCCGCGTCTGGTATTCATCTGTACCATTTGGTTTTAATTTTACATTAAAATAATCGACAATAACAAACAAGCGCACCAAAAATTGTTAATAATCACTTGAATCTGCTACGTTTAAGGCTGGGATATTTACAAAAGCGCTCCGATGAACTGTATTCTACTGACACATGGAAACATTGGCTTTACGATATGAAAAGAGATAAAAACTTATTGGTGATCTTATATCTTATATTAACAACATTAATCGTAGTCGTTAAGAAGCCCTATACTCATGTTCATCGCGGAAAACTGTCACAATTAAAAGTGCACAATTAAAAATATAGAATCTACTTACAACACGTTGCCAAAAAATTAATATGTGATTGTGCATCTGTTAATCTTAAATAAAATTACACATTAAATATCTAAAACAGAAATTAAAAATTTGCATTTTTAACGATATTGGGACACTTGAACCATCTAGTTCAAAGGAAATGACACTTTTACATCAACCTAGATGTAATGAAGGACAGAGTGTGGCGACGAATCTATCGCTGCCTTTGGTCTCCCAGCTTGAATGACAGCCGAGTCTGAGTCCTGCTTCTAACGACTGCGCTGCGCTTATTTTAACATACTAACTGACTTAGCGGTCATTATTTACTAATTGTTTCTGGTTATGCATTTAATTCATGCTTTGCCACAAAATCTCTCTGAGAAATGTAGGTTTGGTACCCAAACGCCTTGACACTTCTGAACACCCTGGCAAATGTTCTGTGTATTTAAATCTTCTTACATCCGTCTGTAGAAGCACACATGTGTGGAACCAAAGAACGTAAGAAACGGGAGCGTCGTAATCTCTTGTTTGTTTCCTTCCATGGCAACCCAAGTCGTTTCCTCTCATAACCTCCCCGTCCATTTCCCGTATTAATATATTTCGAATAGTCTGCATGTTGTGATTTGCCAGTGCGTTGAGAGATGGAGTAAATGTATAATGGGCTGGTTTTAAATATGACCGCTGCTTTGTGAAGTATTCTTCGTTCTTACGCATAAACGGACACGCTTTCAAATAAGCGCCTACCCAATCCAGTCTCTCCAGCCCTCCCACCAGCGCGGCATGAAAGAGCAGCTGACCTTTGGGGCTTTGTCCACTTTTTGTCTTTTCTGGCCACCCTAAGCTACCCCTCCCCCATCCAGCCCCATCCAACTAGGTTGCAGTACTGATATCATCAACAAATGCAAATTGAGTCAGATGTGGAAAAAGCTATACACGCGAATAACGCCACGGAAATTATTTGCATGGTAACTGAATACATTAACCAAATATCCAATAGGTTTCGGAGTGGCCTAAACCACTATACATATATATATATATAAAAATTGAAAAAGAGGATCAATGATTTTCGCTACACATTATCCAGTTGCTCAGGGTACCCGTATCCACATCCTCACTGCGAAGCCGCTTTATAACAGTCCTGTAAGCACAATGTGCATAAGAATAGTATGGATATAACATAATAATGCAGTTATATAATAATGTGCATATGGGGGCATAGCGAGGTGACGTCAGGTCATACATTTCGTTGTGGATTTAAAAATGATGCGCATTTCAACACGGAGTTTTGTGTCAACAAGGAGACATTGAGGGAAAACTGTTAAACTGATGGTCGATAGATAGATAGATAGATAGATAGATAGATAGATAGATAGATAGATAGATAGATAGATAGATAGATAGATAGAT
>JAODJX010000119.1:27859601-27870442 GCA_026776945.1 Isichthys henryi | reverse complement strand
GGAGGGGGGTTGGGTTGGTGGGGGGGGGGGGTTGGGTCTAAGGAAGAAGTTACTAACTGATAGCTGTCACTGTTTGATATGCTGGCCCCACCAACTCCCCCCTCCCCCCCCACACACACACACACATCATATATACAAATTTATTTGTGTATTTACGTATTTATTTATTTATAACGTTCATAGAATAAGCGTCCACTTTGAGAAAACAGATTGTAAAGTGAAATTAAATCATATTATCCAGAAAACAATTATGATAACTAGAACACAAACACATAAACAACTAAACTAACAAATAAATAAATAGGATGAATCGATTGAATTAATTCGCAGATGAAAATGAATGATTGCATGAATGAATGAATGAACGAATGAATAACGCAGAACTTCTGTTTGTTTTCCATTAATTTCTTTAATATCATGCAATCTGACATTCGTTATGGTTGTTGTGTCCCAGTGTACGAGTATCAGAATTCAGGGACAAAATAATCCTTCGGTTTTGCTGAAAAATAATAACGATGTATGCGAGCACTAGGATGAATAGTTTTCAAAAACCTGATTTTTAATTTGCACAATCAGACCCAATCTAGAAATGTCTAGATTTTGATCAGAATAATCGCTACATTCTTGTTACACATCAATACTAGTCCCTCTCGATTAGATTTATCTCTGTAAAATGGATATAACACAGAACAATTGCGATGCACTATTTAAGCAGCTGACAGCGTGAAGGAGGGATGGTTGATATGGTGACCAAACGTTGCATGTAAGATTCCTGTCTTTACAAGTGTCACAAAGCATGCCTGTCAAATGCAAACGTAGGCATAAGTAAATGCAGGTCTCAGGCTTGTACTGAAATTTATTCTGACAAAAGGTGGCAGAAAAATTCGTTGAAATCGTAGATATTAACACAAAAGAAGACAGCGGGCATGGTGTTGAGCTAGATATCTCTGTTAGACGCCAGTGTGTAGGTTCATGGACAAAGAATGCTAATGAGAGCCGAACTGGGTGAAATCGCTTCTTCTCCTTGTCAGGCTGCACCGTGTCTCGGTGCCTCTGTTTATTCTGGAGAGTGCAGAGGGAATCGATAGTCTAACTGACCCAATAGATTAGCCAAAGCTTTATTTATGTGCCGGACCAATGATATTATCAACCCTAAACGTTATACACAGTAAACGTCTTCCTAAATCAACACAAAGAGATTGCTTACACAGCGATCTACTCTCTCTCTCTCTCCCCCTCTCTCTCTCTCTCTCTCTCTCTCTCTCTCTCATTCACTCACTCTCACCCCTTCTTTCTGGTTTACTGGCCACCTATATAACTGGTGGTATTTCATGCCTCGTTCTGAATATGCTGTCTATGTTACAGTCTTCTGCCCGTTTAGAGCAATCCTCTGTTTACTCTATTGACTGCATATTCGGTCGTATGATCATACACCCTTTTGAAAGACACTCAATATTTTATTTTAAATGATCAAATTCAGGAGCATATTCACTTCGGATGCTGCATACTGACACTTACAGTGAAATGCAATTTCCGACACCCGGCACTGATGTGAAGTGAGCATGAATACATGAAGAAGTACTTTCTGTATAAGATTAAGTGCTATAAAGCCACAAAACGTGAACCGTTTCACTTTCATCCGTTCTTATCCGAATTAAGGTCTATATTATCCACAGACGATATCCAAAAGATATTTAATAAATATTCCACTGTTTTGTTTTCAGGTCTCATTTAGATGTTTTAATTCCGGGCTGAACGCCAGATGCTGATGTTCCACCATCAGTACAGTGATTCTGAAGGCACAGTACGAAGAGCCCCTTGATTACACGTGGTTTTAAAAAACGCCTTCTGACAACTCGATATAATAAATGTGACGCGCTTTCAGGGAGACATATAAAACGTGAAATCGCACCCATCTGCTTGTGTAAGCAAACAAATAGGCCAGTGGTAAAGCGTGCTTCACTTGTCGATTGATTAATAGAATACGACAACGGTAAATGGATATTTAACTCGTTTTAGAATACTTCCCGGCCTGCTGAGATTCCTTTCGCTTTCCATCACTTAAATACGAATTCGATTGACTTATTTTCTCTTTAAGCGTTTCTTCCATCAAAGCAATACCCACAGGAAACACTGACCAAATACTTTACCTAATATGCTGTCTGGCTTACAAGGCGAATTGCAAAGCCACTGTGGATTTTAATTCTTTGAGTTGAAAAGATTCGACTTTTTTTTCAAATGCGGAGCAGCATAGACGCGCCTGTTAGAGCCTCTAACTTTCCACGACTACTAACTTTTCTGTTTTTAAAATTCACTAAAAAGGCCACTTTCCGTAGGACAATACACATGCGTGAGTTGATTTAAACAACACAGCCCCGTGCGCCGCCAAGTGGGGTCAGCAATTGGTAGTGACGTCTATTTAAATTAGTGGTCTTATAAAATATTTGTCCGCGCAGAAACTTTAAAAAATAGGGAAGAACCTATTTTGTGATATGCGACAAAAAGCAGAACAATTTAGTTTTAATTATAGCTGACTTTGTTGAGATAGTGTATATTATTAAGACCCCGTTGTATTATTAGAAATAACTCGTCTGGTAAGAATTATCTTGACAAATTTAAATATGTATTTTTTTAATCTCTCAGACAGCATGTGTCACCAAAAAGGGAAATTTAATTAGGCGTTCGTCTTTCATGGAATATCACCGTAGCTAATTCAATTTAGAAAGACAGCGCACAAACAACCCACCGTATCATCCACATCATATTTATTATTAAAATCTAACATTTTTTAATCGATTTTAAGAATCCGACACCTTGTTGTCTGGTAATCCCTGTAGCAACATACTTAATAGGAACCGCAAACTGTTGCAAAAGCAGTTTGTGTGTAAAATATTAAAACCTACTGGATATATTGTGATAGACCATTTACTGGCCGTAACTTTTTTTATGTCTCGGAAAATAATATTTATTCATTTTAACCCACGTTGATAACACCGATAAGCCACCGTATGCTGAGAAACACATATAATACTTATTTTTTTCTTATGGGTAATTAAGTAATATATTGAAAAAGTTAACATTTAGCTTTAAATAAGTCTTGAGCAATTATTAGGAGTGCTGAGACAACTGAGCGGTAATAGAAGAGAATTAGTGAGTAAAAAGAGAAACTATTTTGACAGAAATTAATGGGATCAATCAAACTTACGAACTCGCCAAACTACATAAAAACCTGTAAAACCTGTTCATACAGAAACAAAGTTGTTTAAGTTCTCGTTACATTGCGCGTCACAAGTAAAACTTCCACGACGACGCGATAAAGCCAGAGAACTACTTCAACTGAATGGCCATGACGTATCCATTTTTGCAACGCAATAGCGCAACGGGGATTCAAAGTGGGGCTAGTTAGGCGCCCTAATGAGGAAAGCGGTTTACCTGTACACCTGTCAGCCGCGCTGTTTTTCGAAGTTAATTTGATGGTTTCCTTGCGTAACACAGGCCTATTTACGACACACATATGTGACAAAGACACTGTTTTATCCGACTATTAAAAAGCGAATCAAATGTAATATGGTTGATTCCCAAAATGTTTAATGAAATAAAAGTAATGCATTTGCTTCCGGCTTAGCTATTAATATAATCCATAAAAAAAGATTATGACGTAAAGGGTACAGCGCTTTCCTGTTCACTCGTTTTCGCGCAGTTCAGGTTGCTGCCGCACTTTTAAGACGCACCAAGCTCATCTTCGCGCGATTTTAACGTAAACATGTTTTAGAGAGAACAGTCCTTTAATCTCAATTAACCAGAATCGTTGACCTTTTCTGCAATATCCTCGCATGACAACAGCAAATTAGACAACCAACAATTAAAAAAAAAAAAAAAAGTTTAAGACCAAACACATTCTGTATTTGAACCTATATATTAAAAGTGCTTCTGATTTGTCATTCATATTTCTCATTTTAGCTGCAAAACGATCCTTAACATATTATGACCAATACAACTGCGTGTCCTAGGCATAAAATGTCCACGAGGTCAAGTTTGCAGTTGAATCGCAGGTGCGTGACATCAGCAATAATAATTATAATAAAAAAAATCACAATATTGTTCAAAGCGAGTAGGCAATTTCCTTTTCAGTCTATATTTATTTATTTTTCTGTTTAGATTCTCAATTCAATTTTAATTCTTGAAGAACATAGCTTCGACAACATATATCGCACTTGTTATAAGAAGCAAAAGGTTATATAAAATTATTAGTATGTAATCACAGAAAATCTGGTTTTGAACCAGAAAAAAAATGAAGATACAAAACAGATACATAGACACGTGACACTTCTTATAGTTGTATGGAAACGTTATTTTCCCGCTAAATCTTGATTGGTTTATTGAGCATACGAGGAGTTTTCCTGATTTTCATTTTGCGTTTGTACAAAAATGAAAATAGAGACTAATATTTTACCAAATGAAGACCAGTGTTCTTATTCATCAGGGAGACACATGAGCACATCCCTTGTTTCTGTACATAATGAATTCCATCTAAAGTCACAAAAAAGAAAAAAAAAACAACAGGCAAACAAATAAACAATCAATATTTATGATATAATAATATCGACCAAAAAGCAGGTCCTTCAATTCTGTTCGTTTCGTTTGAGGTCCATACAGTCTTCAGGTTCGGGCGGCTGTTTTGGTCCTTTTTCGTGGCTTTCCCCCCTTACTGGCATCATTGAATTGACATATACGGCCAGTTGAAGCTACTCCCGGATAGTAACATATCCCGGATCAAGGTTTCAATCGGTGTTTTACCTACCAAGCGGACGAAGAAAAGTTGCTCGATCACTGATGAAGAAACAGTGCGAAGTGACGGCAGGCGCAGTAAAAGCTTTCCAAAGCGGCTGGGCTGGTTGGGATACTGGCTCCTCACATACTCCTCTAGGGCACATTGTGACTTCTCTTGCAGGCTTTCAATGTGGGCCGCATCCGATAGGCCACATGCGTCTGTGCAACCCAATGAGACACAAAGAGACATCGTTTTAAAGCAGGATTGTGAATTATCGTTACACATAAGCATACAGGCACAATCAAACTGATACTCCTTTATGAAGAATATGGAAATGCATGCTATTTGCTGTAAACTAATCAAAGCAATTAAATATTCCACTCTGGTTTAATAAAGGAGACTCATGTTTTGAGTAGTACAAAGACAGAATACTTTTGCCACTGGTCAGTATTTTCATCTTGTAATGAGTATGAATTTACTAAAGTTTATATAGCTACGGACACACTGATAATAATCTAGCAACCTACAGGAGACCTGAAAGGGTTTCGGTTTAATGTTTTGTTTTGATGAAGCCTCTTCTTGGTAAAACAGCCAAGCCATTTGGGAAGCGGACGGCTAAGCAAGCGAGCTTTAAAGCGGGTCAACTGAGAACAAAGCCCTGACAATACTGCCCAAGAACACCAGCAGAATCGTGTCCGATACATTTTGTTCTTGACCCCACCGGGAAAGTAATCCAACGAGGTATGCATCTGCGAGCAACCCAGGACGCTTACCGCGGTGTAGCTTTTTATCAGAGATGGTGGTCAATCGGAATATCAGTGTTTAGTGTGTCTAACATAAATGTATAATTAGTTATGGAGAAAAAAAATCATATATATATATATATATATATAAGTGTGTTTGTGTGCGTGTGTGTACATATATAAATGAAATGGGGATACCAAACACATAGTTTGTCACTGGGGGCCTTGTGTTTCATTTGACGTGTCACTACAACGTATAAAGTGCCATAGAGAATTAGCGTAATCTCCTAAAAATTAGGCAACGGTATCAGACATCTCATAGTTAATCTTTAATACTGACTGGTATTAGTTTGCCTTGGTAAAGAACCAAGCATATCTGTGAATTCATATCCAGGCTTAAGATCTAAGACCGTTTTGCAGGTGCTATGCGCTGTAGACTTTCTAGGCGTTTACGAAGTATTAATGAACGAAGAAAAAAAAAACAATACTTAATATTAAGGAGGATTTATTATAACCAACAGCAATACCCGACTGAATAATAACATAATAAGTGATTCGCTTTATTGTGATATGGATAGTGCTGATCAACCCTAACGTCATATCAAAGTCTATCCTTGAGGCAGAATCTCTTTAACCTGCCGCTGTTACGTAAACACCGCAGGCCTCGTGCTTAAAATGCAATCTCTGCATTACCCGGAACCCAAAACTGCTTATTAATCTCCAGAAGAATGAAAAAACACCAATATAAATAAAATAATTCTCATTATTTATAATATTAAGAAAAATCTACCTTTATACCTGCGATTACCGTCTGTAGCCTAACGCTGGCTCACCCTTAACAGATTAAAGTACGTACATAGGCGCTGCCTTATTTTAAAATAAAGGCTTTCGGAATCCTAATGTGTCTGGCCAGATAAGGTCAAGCATCGTTCAATATGTGCACAATGGGTATAAGACCGTTTTACGTGTAATGCGCCCATGTTATGACAGAAAAAAATTACGGACAGTAATGTCGACATTCGTCGACAGCGATAATTATTCGCAGTTCTCGTCACAGAAACTACAAAAAAAAGAAATAATGTTCAATCAATTGCTTAAATACTAACACAAATAACTGCGTTTTAAAATATGTGGGAAGAAAGCATTTGTTGGACTGAATTAAAAATCAAATGCTGTGTGCAGGCAGTTGACGTCAAGTGGGGGATGAAAGACGTGTGTTGTTTTTGTTTTTAAGAAAGTAAAACCTAATACAAACATTAGGCTGTTACATCAAAATATGTTTGGAATTTATTGAGACGCCTTCATTTTTCCCCCCACGATGAAAATTACTACTATGAAAACGTAAATAGACGTTAACGACTGAAAATGCAAAATGGACAACGGCAAATGCCTTCACGCATAATCTCGTTTGTGGCGATGACATCGAAATATTTATTATAAAAATACGCAAAACGATAATTCTGATTGTAACATTTACATAGCTAAGAACTAAATCAATATACAAAGCACTGGAGCAAAAGCAGACCGTCTGCTATCACCACACAACACGGTCTTTCCCTCCCCTTGTTTGCCAAATCGCATCTATTTTTAAATGAAAAACACCGCATCAGAAATAAGTATTTTTTTATACGTTACACCTACACATGCATCTTATTTAACAGTAAAACAATACAGGTATGGTGTATTTTCGATCCACATTCAGCTGTCTGCTAAACATAGGTTTACTTTATTCTACCTTGCAAAAAATAAAAACTAAAATTTAAAAAACTACAAAATTAAACATTTCATGCAGGTGTACTCCCAGTGGATTAATAAACAGGCTTGTATTCACTATATGTACAGCATCGTCCAACCACAAAATCTAGCATTTTGCGGGCATCTTAATTATGTAAGTTAGCAAAATACAGCTGACAATTAGATAATATATAGTCATATAATATATGTCATATGTGAACCTTGCTTTGTATGTTACATTCATTTATGTGCTGCGGTGACAAATTTATCTAGACTTCAAGAAGCGTGCGGCTGAGGCCTACGTGCTCCGCGCAGTATCCTTCCGCGATGTGACCCACTGCTTCGCTGTAGCACTTACAACTCGGTTTGGAAGCAGCACCAAGTTTACTAACAAGTACTTATGAGTTTAGTGCTAAGACTTAAAAAAAACTCTGTATGTTTACGTCTACAGAGATGATAGTCCGCCGGCATGATATCGGTCATTTTTTAAGGTCAGGTCATACTTAATTCTTTTAAAACGCATTTGTGCTTTAGAGTCCCCTGTTTCTTCAAAGCTATTGCGGCGCACATCTTACGGAGTGAAGCAAAATCACAAAGAGACCAATGGCAAATAAAAACAAACGCAAGGATATGCATCCACTGCCCTGCATGTTAGAAATTCATTTATAGACCATATGTAACAATATAAAGTCCTATATATTATACGCATTGTAACTTATTCAATATTACGATTGCAATATAACTTATTTTAAAACTTGTCCTAATTTGTGATATGGCGTCACACTTTGGTGTATACAGAAAGTGACATTGGTGTTTCGGGATCATATTGCAGCACGTCTGCATCTGCCCAAGCCTAAGGCCTGTCTGGTGGGTTTTTTTTTCCTTGCTTGACACTCACCTGACGTGAACAGCACTATTGCTTTGATACAGCTGTACTCTGCAGAGTCGACGTGGAGGGTCTTGAGTTTCTCGACCTGCTCCTGGAAGATACGAATGTGATCCATGAAAGCCACGACCCGATCGGCGGACATCGGGGAGGCGTGGAGGCCTGCCGCGGCCAGCAGCGGGGCCACGTGAAGGGGCATGGAGCACTGAGCCGCGTTAAGCACAAACAACTCGCTCCAAGTCAGCCTGAGAAGAGACACCTGGTCCGTGATCTGCAGATCTGGAAAGAAAGGGATGTTCCTGGCCCACTCAACGGCGCTGAAGAGCAGGCGCGCGGCCAGCTCGCAGATATTCTCGATGCCCATAATGTTGTTAGGCTGCATGCACTGGCTGCCGTATCGGGACGTCGGGTAAGGCTCGGCCCGCAGTAATAACGAGATGTATCCAGATAAATAGCAATGCCCGTTCAGAGGATCCCCGTTCGTCAGGGCGTACTGGCCTGGGTTGGGCTGGGTCGGAGGCATTCGTCCTCGCTGAACCGCTGACGAGAAGAAAGAGAAGGAGAGGAAATGTACATTCCGACCAGATAAACATACGCTGGTAAAGTTTACACAGAGTCCCCCTAATAATTATGTAAACAGGCTGCAGTCCTTTAATAAAAAGATAGGCCGATACGAAATTGCATGTTCTATGCGATGTAGCTGAATACGATTCATCGTATAGCGTTTAGTTCACTCCAGTCTTGCTATGCGAATGGGACTTAAACCCTCCATTTTAAACACAAATAAAAAACAAGCTATGATGCTCGTATTGTGAAGCTCTTAACAGCAAGACAACTTCAGCTTCTTCTTGAACAGACATGCTTTTATGCAGTATGTGGATAAACACGAGCAGCACAAAATGTTTCCGAACAATGTGCACTGTACACTATAAAGATTATTTTGAGAAATATCATATCTATTGTAGTTTTTTCACTGTACTACTGTGTAAATAAGTAGGTTACATGTGTTGATCTATTTTTTTTATTTCTGTCACTAAAATAAATAAAAAATAAATTAAATTACGCTACTATACCCATTCTTATTGCTGTACATGAAATTTCGTAATTATCGTTGCCTTCGACGTACGACTTTGAAGAACTAGAGTCTATAAGTTATTGTTTTAATAAGATATTAACGGAACTTTTATGTAACACTTGAATTGTATTCGGAAACTATTGTGCATGTAGTATGTGATAAAAATTAAGTGATACGCTGTCTAAATTAAGTTATATTTTAAAACATTAGTATTTCATTTTTTTACTAGATTACTCGGCTCCTAATAAAAGAATTCGTCCATAATGTATACTATTTACAAAATATATAAATATGAGATTAAGAAGACTGCATTATAACGGAACGGTGACTAGTTAGCACTTTGTAGGTAAGATAACATTGTTTGGTTACGGCCCACGCAATTCTCACACATACACGCACTACATAATTTTATGACAACTTCGGGAAAGCGAAATACAGACGCTAAGAAAATGGTATTCACCTTCCCGCCTCATGCCCACTTTTAAACATTTCTTCAGCCGGCAGTACTGGCACTGATTTCGGTGGTGCTGGTCGATTGGACAGTTCCTGTTGGCACGACATGTATACGTTAAGTTCCTCCGGACACTCCTCTTGAAGAAACTTTTGCATCCCTCGCAGGTAAACTGACCATAGTGCTTGCCGCTGGATTTGTCCCCGCAAACCACACATTCAATATGCTGATTTTGTCCTGAACTCTGGCCGTGTCCCTTGTCTCCGGCTGTCCCGGGCGTTGACGGGTGTCCCGGCTGACCGGGTGTTTGCGGGGTATGCGGCGCCGCCGACGCCGCTTGCTGCTGCTCCCTTGCCGGCTGCGTGTTATGGCCGCCCGGAGTTCCTCCGGCCACGTCCTCCTGCGGATCTCGCCAGACGCTAACTACCATTGCCATATCTCGATTCCGAAAAAGTGCTTAAAAGCGAGCTGATCGCTGCGGTATTTCAAGTGGGGAAAAAGGATATCGGGCGCAAGGTTGTGCAAAGTCAAATCTTACACATATGGCTGAGCAGGAGCGGAGGGCGATCGATACATTCAAAATAGAAGTGAAGAGGCACCCCGATCAGGATAAGCATGTGTCGGGAGGCCAGTTCCAAGGTAAATCGCAGTCAGCCATTCAGAAACCCAGTCTTGGAAAAAAAGAGAAATGTCGATAGGCAACAAATTAGCGTTTAGTTCAGATTAAGCGGTTGGAGCGCAGAGGCGATTCCCTGGGATCGGACCAGGATATGGATGGAATAGAAAATAACAAGCGATCCAAAAGTATGGCGAAATAAATCCCCCTCTTTTCTCTCTCCTTGTCACTCCAGTCTCCACTGATCGAAGGGAGCGAAAACTGAAGAGCTGTATTTCATTTCTTCATATCTTAATAAACTCATCAACAGCGAAAAATATTTTTTAAAAAAAATAAAAATAATAATAATACGCCGTGTCCCGGTATTTCACCTCTCCAGCTGAAGCGGAGCGAAAGAGAAAATGACAAAAACACGGACAAAAAAACTAATAGAATATGCAAAGAGCAGAGACCCAAAAAATGAATGCGTTTGAACGGGAAGACCAGCGGAGCAATGTTTCCGAAACGGGGATCTGCGCGAATGTCTGTATATAGTGAACTTTGACACTACTATTGAAACTGACAC
>JAODJX010000119.1:27832423-27859501 GCA_026776945.1 Isichthys henryi | reverse complement strand
GAGCAATGTTTCCGAAACGGGGATCTGCGCGAATGTCTGTATATAGTGAACTTTGACACTACTATTGAAACTGACACGTTTCTATGGAGATCGCTGCGCCTTATATGGTGCTCATGTCAAGGAGCCAAGAGAGAGGCTGCTGGCAACTGATAATCAAAGGCGACTGACTGGTCAGAGCCCTGCATTGAGGGGGGAGAGAAAAATGGGAAGCTAAGGTTAGCCAAGCCTCCTTCACTCCATTGGTTAGAGTCCCCCTGCCTTGCTATACCTACGACTGAATTTTTTTTTCTTTTGACAAGCACAATTTACACTGAGTTCTCCCCTACGCTGCTATTTACTTTGAAACCTGATTAGCATGGGTCGGCTATTGTCACAAGAGGAAGAAACTCAAGATACAACAGTATAAAAAATATGTAGATACATCGCACATTAAATAGATATATAACGATCCGACGCATTAAACTTCGGATTGGTTAGTTATTAGCCGCGGTAATCGCTTTCTTATGCATTTGGATGCGCGAAGTATAATATGATAAATTGTTTAGCGCATCTGTATGAAATTCCGGTTTAGCTTCGCAGGATGCTGTCACCTAACGCTGGAGATAATGCTGTTCTAATTACGGAGAATAGAACGCTCTATTACTCAATGCAAGCCGCTATTTGTTGTGTACAGGAGATTAATTGTCATTTTGATAATACGTCTAATGAATGAAAGCATTGGTATTTGTTTAAGGAAAGCACAAACGATTTATTGTATAAATTTTAAATGTTGGGTATCGGCGGTCTATGTGTGCGACCGAGAGCTGTAGGATACAGATGTAAAATTTCTGGGTCGGGCTGCCATCTAGTGTACAGTAGACAATCACTTGAACATTTTACTGTATCATCCATTGAAATTAAGTATGCATTAAATTACACATGCAAGAAAGATGTGTGCACATATTTTAAGGGGGATGTATTGGCAAAGGTGTTTTTCTGTCTTTTAATAAAATGTTTCTTTAGTACTGAATGGTGTTAAACGCGCAAGAATGCAGTTGTCATTATTCTAAGATAGATTTATAGATTGTAGATGCGACTTTTGGATTTTACTGGTATTTTCTGTAAACCATCGTTCAATCCGGGAACAAAGTGACAGAAACTGTCCAAATCGCACTTTTTGTTACATTTTGCATTTGCCTTTAGGGAAATGATGTACAACCATGCATTTCCCCACCCACGATTATCAAAACAAACACCTAACCATTGTCTTCAATTTTGCGGGGGAGTGAAACAAATGCGAATCAATCGAGAACGACGGACAAAAGTTTTGCGAGCGTTTCGCAAATATTTAACCTCACATATTGGACTAGAGCGGGAGCGCGGGAGAAAAAGATGGGGGAGAGAGAGTGAGTGAGAGAGAGAGAGAGCAGGATAGCGAATGAGAGCAGAGGCAAGACTAGCAAGACAACAATGTGGGAAAGGGGGGGAAAGTGGACACTTGGACGTTAAAAGAACAAGAAGCAGCCGCCGAAGGTAGCGTGAAGGTACTGCCAAAACATGATTTTTCGTTGCAGGTAGGCAATTAAAATTTTACCGATCCATTTTTTTAAAACGTATAAACTGGATTGATAAAAAAAAAAGCGCAACGCACGCGTACAAATAATTCAAAAGAACCCGTGTGTTCATGCTTTGCAAGTCGTCACTCCACGGTTATTTATGATCTGTCGATTAGTTGAGATTATTAGATAATTGCTTATCTTTTATTATCTTTAAAAATTCACAATTTTAATTCAGATGGTCTTCTGCATGCTTTCGTAAATTATTTATTTTTAATATCGTCAGTTGCAGCGTTAGCACACAGACAATCTGTCCTTGCCACATTACAACCTTCTCACGTGCATATTTTTGATGTTGTTCAATAAAGATTGATTGCAGGTTCCTAAGTGCGATGATGGTGATGGATTTAAAGGGCAGATAGAAAATGAATTCGACCGTGGAGTAGAGAGAATTGGGTCGTCTTTGGGTTCCGTTCGCCACTTGATACCATACGCTGTCTTGACCCTAAACAAAGAGAAATTAATGGAGCAAAAGGCAGTGCAGATAGTCAACTTTACTTGTCATTCGTTTTTAGAAAAAAGCGGGAATTTGTATTAAGGAAATGCATGCAACGGATTGTAGTGTTATACCATAACATCGGGATACTAGATATATAAATTAACAGCTCTGTATATAATTGTCAGCAAGCTTTGCTTTGCTTAAACTCACTTCAGGTTTCTCTGAACCTCGAGCGCCAAAAAGCGAGCGCACAGCATGAACTTGTTAAAGCATTTCCCTTTAAAATCGATGGTGAAGTTTAATAGGTAATGCACGATTTAAATCACATAGAAGTGTCTAACATAAGTGACGTGAACTTAGGAACTCCCAAGTGGTTTCCCAGCGTTTCTTGAATTTTTCTTATGAATTTCATAGAATCGCGTAGTCATGAACCTTTGGTTAAAATACAAATATAGTTAACAAAAGCAAAACAATTACACTGTTTCGTGTTTGCATTGCATCGATATTGTTCAATTTAGCCCGCTGATTGCTGCAGACAACCCCGAGCGAATAATTTGCAGCATTCCGCAACTAAAATTTTGAAATTTTATTTCAATTTCGAAATGAAGGGTGTGAAAATAGCTTTCATGTATATCACAACTAATTTATATATAATAGACACCCTCAAGAAATATTATCAAGATTATCTTATAATTACTATAATTGTCCAATAGCACGATTGAAGTTTGCCTTTGGATTGAAGGTTAACACAGACATGCGAACAGTGCTTGATGCATTTATTCCTTTCATGTATCACATGCTGAATCTTCATCATGCAACAAATCAGAATAGCGTTTGTTTTTAAGCGTTCTCAGGCCCCATTAATGACGTATTAAAATTCCTGTAGCTAGAGTTAGGTAAAAGACTTAACCTTATCTAGTATGCTGTATGAGATGGTTATAAATGACCAAGAGCGACGAAATCACGTGCAACGTATTTCCGCGTATGGTTGCGCGTGATATGAGCACAGCGGATCAACTTGTAACAGGATAAGATAAAAAAAAAAAAAAACTGGAGCAGTTGTACACAAGATTCAATATATCTAAAAAAAACAAGACGCCACAGAGGAATCATTATAATGAGGCACGCAGTATGTCCAGTTTCTTATTAAAGTTGCAAAAGTAATCAGCATGATAATAATTCAACAATAATACATTTTAAAAGTTAGATGACGCGGGGAAAACAGTTTAATATACCCTAATTAAGAACAATAGAATAGTTTTGTATCTAACACGGTGTTTGGTGAATGTTAATTTGTATGATAATTGAAGAAAAGCATTTAAATTTAATTTGAACAATGTAAACTACGCAAAACTAAACTTTCGAGACAACTTAAATTTAATTTACAAGGACTCGAGCAAATTCTTACGACTACAAAAAACACCACAAAACATCTATGTGACCCCAACGTAATTTTAACACACCAGAAAAACCGAAGACATACAAACATTGAAATATATGTAATCGTACTTAATACAATATAGAATATTCACAAAAATACAGAAAATGCTAAGTGTTGGAATTGCCGTTTTGATCATAGTCTCAGTATTTTCTTAATATCCAACAAGTTACTTTAACGCCCGAGTCAGATGGTGCGTCGTGCATCGTGTCTCTGCAAGTGGGGTGTGGGGGGGGGGGGTGTCTTTTGTCCGATTTGATCTCTTGCGATTCTGGGGCCAAGATTGGTGTGGATGAGAGGGGGTGGGGGTCACTTGAATTTGTCTTTTATCTAGCGCCTCTCTCCTGGATAAGCAGAAGACACAGACTAATCGCCCTTATTAGAACACCGTGCGTCCGTTGGATACACGCGGCCGCTTGGCTGCTACGTTATTCTGTATTCACGTACTAAACTGACGATTTAAGAATAAGTAATTCCATATTAACCATTAATAATAATACATTTATAAATACACAGAACCAATAATCATAACAAAAGAAGAGTCAAATGGTCCCGCACTTGGGACGTTATCTGCAGCCATCTTCTTTCTCCTACAGGTGTGTCATTGTAAATCCAGCTCCAGTTCCTTATAAAAGTAGCATTATCTTCTCACTGATATCGCGCGATTATTTTAATCCAGAAAATTTTAACATTTCCAGTCTCAGTCTCTGAAAAGTAAGTTATAAAACTGCGATGCGTCCTCTATAGGAGGAGTCAGACTGCTGTTGAATTGGGCTCACATGGGTGTTCAACCTCCTTGAGTCTGCTGCAAAGTCATGGTTCCCAAATCCGGATTTAACACAACAACCCAGCCCCCTTAACACTTAAAACCGTCATCGCTTTAGGATGCACCCGCCAATTAATTCAGATGGGACACGAATATAATATCTCATCCAGGAACTAATTTGGTTTATCTACAGTAATTTTACATAATACAATTATGAGTGAAACTTTTAAGTGTTTATAAGAGACATATATACGCGTTTTAAGTTGAAATGTGTAGCCAAAGAGTGGGAAAAAAACTAAATGAAAACTCCTGTATATAGAATTATGTAAGATATATATAAGCATATTTATATAAAGAGAATTTAAGAGAAATCATTAAATTTTCTGGAAAGAGTTATTCTTTAGCCATTGTTATTATTAATCTTATTAAGTGATTACGTTAAAGACACACATCTTTAAAAAAAAATGTAACCGTTTTCGCTTCACATTCCAAGAAACCTAAATATGTAGTCCATCTTTGTTTATATAATAACGAATTCAGAAAACAGATTTTGTTCCCCCAGTTTGATCCCCTAGGTACGGCCGTAGTTTCTCGCGTGACGTTCTACTCTCCCCTTAATTCTACACCGCTTAAATTGATGTCATTTAGGGCAAGGCGATTATTTAGCCTAATTCACAAAGCGCTCTTTGAATACACCAATTAATAAGTGGGTATTTAAAGTACCCAAAACATTACTGAAGTATCAAAAGAGTTATTTCATTAGTTTTCTTTAAACATTTTTCATGGTCGCCATGTTACCAGTTCATGCCTGAAGATCATGAACATGAGATCAAGGTCTGTGCACTGGAACTTAAGTGAGTAACGCGTGGCCCTGATTTCCTGCAGGCCGCGCTAGTAAAATACATATGAAACACTGTCGCACCTCAATATGCTCTTTCAGGAAGGAGCTAAGATGAAATAACATTTTAAACACAAAATGGATCATAATGGAGTCCTTCACACACACACACACGCACACACACACACACATAAGCGTGCATGTGCCATACACACACGCACACACACACAAACCAAGCAACACTGGGGATGCTTCCCAAAAGCACAGATGCTAACTGTTAGTTAGCAACTTCCATAGTTTGAACCATAAAACTTCAATCCCACTTTTGTGTTTAAAGCCGGGCTTGTCTCTGCACTTTCATAGGAAAATAACTTTTAATAGAACTTTTCTATGAAAGAGATTTTAATAGGTACGACAACTGCATAAAATCATATACAATAAAATTGTATTTATTAAAACAGCATTAATAATGATGAAATGGATACTGAACGCAGTGCTTTAAACTAAGTGTGGGGAAGGAGCGGACATTCTGAAAGCAGAATTTTCAGCAGGCCAAACGTGATCTCACAGTAGGGCTGCTTCCAAAACATCGGCCTACTTTCAGTGCTGAGGAAACCCATGCTTGGTTTCCTAAATCCCATCCCAGTCGTCCTCAGAGAGAGAGGGAGGCACATTTCACTGACACCCCGACTCTCAGGGTGAACAAGAAATGACTGCAACTTGGTTTCCTGTCTTCATTTGACACAAAGTGCTTATCACAGCATTACGCTTAAACCAGGTGTAATACCTCACAGTAAAATGCATGAAGGAAATGGGTTTTTTCCACTTACCTTCGTAAATTTTGGTTAGTAGAAACAAAGTTGCCAGTTTTGTACACCAACAAAGATTAACAGTAACATTTCTCTTAAAAACGACAAAGAAGACCGAATGATTATAGACATACACACACACACACGTACTTGATAGATTTACACAAAATTAGCCTTCTAGTTGTGCGTAATCATTCACAAACAACATACATGGGAATATGTGTAGGAAAAGGAGTACCTTACTGAAGGGTACTTAAATATTACCTCTTCTGAGACACAGTTACAGTTATTGCCCATGCATACAATCTCACACATTGTACTTTTATGTACATTACACTACACTGTACTTTAAATTACTGGAATTTCAGCGTTTTCTGGGAACCGAAAGGTCGGAAATTCTGCCGTTGACATGATGTGATCTTAAATTCTGCAGAGCGACGCCAATATTTGTCTTTATCTGTCACAGATGAAATCTTGTTCTTCCTATAATCTGTCAGAGGCCGATGACTGTTTTCATTACAGCATTTTAATATTCGTTTTGTCTTTGCACAGGACTGTTCATGTTTCTAGCCATAAGTAACCCTGGTAAGAAACACCTCAAATCCGCAAGCCTGAACTCAAAGATAGAAATGTAAGCTTCATTTTAAAAAGAGGAAAAGCTATAACTGGCAATGATGAGAAGAAATGTGAAAGAGTTAGAACAGGGGGAAATAAGTGAAAGATGTCAGAAATTATTTAAACAGCAGATTTCCTAATTAAGCCTATTACCTTCATATTGTGTGTGTGTTTTTGTGTGTGTGTGTGTGTGTGTGTGTGAGCCTGACCTTATGGGGACACAATGTCCCCACAACGTGTTGAATACCCTTGTTTTCCCTTATGGGGACCAGTTTCCCAGTCCTTATAATGGAAAACTCAGTTTAATGAAAATCAGTGACTGCCATGAAAAAACTAAAAATGCAAAAACTCTTGCATTTTGCTTGGTTACTTATGGTTATAGTTAGGGCAGGGTGGGGGTTAAGGTTGTCATAGTTAGCGTTAGCATTTTTCCCATAGAAGTGAATGAATGGTCCCTATAAAGATATGTTTACCCGACGTGTGTGTGGGTGTGTGTTTGGGCCATTTATGTTAATTGAATTAAAAAAATACATTTTATAAATGCATTAACACCAGTATAATTTCACACAAACCTATGATCTAATTTGAATTTATTGATGCCTAATTGTAGATGATAATGTGATGTAGAATTCTCTGGTTTGTATGTTGATGAAATAATAGACATGCAGTAATACACTTATATGCAGTAATATACTTATATACAGTAATACATTAATATACAGTTTTATCTCTCTAAAAAGGGTGCATTGGAATAAAATAGTCCATTGCTTAGGTTCTGGAGTACTTGACTATGTATTGCAGAATGAAAGATTTAATTGCTTCGAAAATGTATTTATTCAAAAGGAGGCATGTTGTCTATCTTCTAGCACCTACAGGAATTTGTAGTAATTTTGGATGCAAGCTTTTGTCACGGTTCTGCTTCCATAACTGCGGTACCTGCTGTCCTTTAAACAGTTCGGGAAAAGCGGGAAGGCGATGAGCTACTTGTCTTAAAGTATAAACTGCTTCAGAACTGCTTTGGTGAACCTAATAGAAATTGCTACAGGTACAGTTTGCCTTGGGTCCTGTAATGAAAACTTATTTTCACATCTTTTTTACTTTTTTAATTTTTCGTGCAATAAATTGTGATATTGAATCCTTCTCTCTCACAGTACAAAGCCAACTTGCCAACCTGTCCACTCCATAGTAACCTGGTCATTGTACAGTATATCAATGAAGTTAGCAGTTCTATTTCAGTCCTTTTAACTCTTATAAGTACTTCTTAGTTTTACAGCATAGTAGTTTACAATAGCTTCTCTCTCTCTCTCTCTCTCTCTCTCTCTCTCTCTCTCTCTCTGTTGTATCCAGTTTTCTATAATCGTAACATATTCACATTGCATTGAAACATATTGTATTTATATATTCATTATCATCCATCTACCTTCCTACTGCGTATGTTGGAGGTCAAAGGGCCTGGAGCCCATCCCAGGCAGAGTGTCTCTGGATTGCTGGAGTAAACCGGGGGACCTGGAGGAAACATGGGAAAGTGCGTAAACTGCACAGACGCGAAGCGGTGGCAGAGGTGGGATTCGAGCTTCTCGCCCTGGAGTCTCCTTCTATTCAGCCTGGTTTTGAAACAAAAAGTCAACTCATAAACTTCCAGTCCAGTAGGGCAGCACCAGACCTTGATCTGACACCACTGAAACATTCTTAGTTTCTACCTTATTTTTCTTCTTTTGACTCAGTGCTGAAGACTATGTACTGCATGGCCCTGTGGACATTATATGAGGAGCATGTTCTTCCTGACTTGGGTGGGTGGGTCGCACGTTTCCTGCCTCGTTTCTCTCTCCTGGATTGGAAGTGTGTAGGAATATGACAATAGAAGGATAGAGGCCTGTGTGTCATCCCATTTCTTCAGGGTAGAAACCTCCAGGAATGTTTTTATCAAGCCCGGGAATAAAAAGGCATTGTTATTATTATCGTCGTAATTGTTACAGCACAGGCAGAAATCCCAAAGGCCATCATTTAAGATTATTAAAATGTTTCGAAGGTTCTACTTTATGTGGGATTTTCTGCCTCGCCATACAAGAAACGATTCTGAAGTGAATTTTAATGGCAGCGATTTAAGCCAAGTACATATTTTACCCACGAGTTTATGGGTAGGGAGGTCTGTCCCGGCGAGTATGACTCGTGCGGAAATCAATTAAGTCGTATCTTTGCGTTTGTAATAGCTAGGCAAACGTTCGGCCATTAATGTTTTATTCCTCTCCTAACGATTTTCCTTTCCCAAACACAGCGGTTTTTCCCCTCTTCTCGCTGCAATGGCGAGCCCCTCGTTTATTTTCTAATCCAAACTTTAACCTGTCCCCTGTTTGTTTATTTATTAAATTTCTGAAGGTGGTTGAGGAGGGTTGGGGGGGGGGCAGGGCAGGGAGCTGCAGTCAGGTTGGGAGGTGGTGAGTGGAAGATGAACCCCCCGCCCCCTCTGATAGAGAACATCCAAGCTGTGGTTGACCTTGACTGCCGAATTCCCCGAAACATTAAACAGCCTTTCCTGTGCCCTTTCCCTGGCCTGCCTTTCACATGGGTGGAAAAATGAACCCTTTTTCCTTAAGCATTCCTCTCCTAGGAGGCTATAAAAATATGTTTGCTTCCAGTGCATTAGCTTAGCTGATGGGAGTGTATTGCGGTGGGAGGAATCAGTTTTATGTTCCAGAGAGCTCGATTTTCAAAGCCCCCTTGAAAATGAGGAAGATGTTGGGAAGCCCAGCCAGATCCTGCTGTGAGTTTTTTTTTCCCCCCGTGACCTTGTCTCACAGGACGAGTGGTTAAATCCAGCGGAGCAGACCCTGACGTAGGTGCCGTGGACCTGCTTCATGACCTGGAGTCGTGGGCAAACTTTACTCACAAGCCAAGGGACCCTCAATGTTTGCGGACGCCAAAGGTGCTACGGGAAAATGCTACCTGAAAATGTTAACGTCGTTCGCCAGAAGGACACATAAGAAAGTTCACGTACACCTTGAACGTGGAATCCATGCTGTGTAATTTCAAATCCAACATCGAGCACGCATTTATGTTTAAATTTGCAGCTCAAATCCATGGACGGCAACATTGTTCAAATTGTCAATCTTTTTCTCAACTCAGACATTACAATTGAGGGCTCATTCTGTGACATTTTTAGTAGCAGCGGATCACCTATTATTTCTAATGCGATTTCCCATAGATACTTGTTGCTCTGAAATGGTTAAAATGTGGCGAGATGATGGTGAAGCCCATGAAATGCTATAAAGCTGTTGGCTCACAGCCGCCAAGCACAGGCCAGTAAATGAAACCCTAATAACTCCCTTTGTTACTTTTATTAAATTCAATAAGCACTATTTGTTCCTTCTACAGTAATTATGACTAATGCGTTTTATTATGATGTTTATCTGTTCTTTTTATTGATTTTTTTTTTGCGGAATTCACCCTTTTACGTAAGTAAGGTAAGTCTGGATGTCATAATAAGTCTGTGATGTTTGAATGCGTTTCCTCAGTAATGACCGGGGCTAACATCCTCTCCAAGAATGCAAGGTGTAAAAACACTCCCCCTCCCCTACCCAGAGATGTGAGTGGCACTTCCCTCACATTAGGTAAGAGGGCAGGTGGAAAAGTGCCCCCCCCTCCCCAGTAGTCTACATCACTTATTTATGGCTTCCCATAGCACAGTCCTGACCCCTTTGTTACGCATCCATGTTCTTGCTGAGTGAGACCCAGAAATCGCTTATAGAGAGCGACAGTAGCTTCACTCCTGGAAGCTCACTAGATGCTAGAACATTCCGTTTCGACTTCCCTTTAACAGGGAGCAGGAGTTTTACCTCTGTGCCATCCGTATATCTCTGTTACTCACACTATAGGCTTCCCGGAGAGGGGGGCAGGGTGCTTCTACAGGTACTGTTGTCTGCTTGCACGGATGTGCCCCACGTGGCACGCTGGTATATTTGGCGTCTTGTCCTTGACCTCACACATCTAAATGGGTTAAAGATGCACACGGGAACACTTCAGAAAACAGGGCCACAGCGGCACGACTGTCTCCAAATCATCAGGAAATTATAGCCCGGATACTTCCAGTTGTATCCCAGACTCCCAACCTCCTTCAATTCTTAATTAATTAATGTCATTATTACATCATTAATACAACTACTGCTGCTGCTACTAATACCTAATAATAAGACAGTTAAAGGCTTCCATTACAGTTACCCTGACACCTTTCCCTCTTAGTGATACTGCGGTAGATGCGGTCTTTTGTTTTACTACTTTTTCCACCGTACTATATTCTACCCGGTTCCTCCGTAGGCAGCCTCTGCCTGCCCCCCCCCCTCCCCCACCCCGGGGGAAGCTGCTCCCGGCCGCCTCCTGATTTGCTGCGTAAAAGCAGAACCGAATGATGGATTACTGTGTCATTGCCGGCCCGCCAAGGATTAATTTGTTTCATTGATTTCTCTTTAGGCGGAGCGCCAGCGGTTGCAGCTTCCTACCCCCCCCCGACCCCCCTTATTTATTTATTTACGGGAGACTTCCAGACGTGATGGAAAGTAATAGCAACAGACAAATCAGGCGGCTCTCGTAAAATCGGCAGCAAACAATCCTGACCGTGGCGGGCAGACCCCCAGTCGGTGGCTGCGCCCTCGCCCCCCTCCCTTAGGATGGCGTTAACGCGGGATAAAAGGGAGCAGCGAGCCGCAGAGCACCAGCCGCTCTTTGCCAAACGCATCTGCGCCTCCCCCCGCAATCATGCCCTTTAGACGTCGTTCTCTTTCCACTCTACCTATTTCAATTTGCCCTATGTTTGGCGAAAGAGGGTATTTCGAGTATTATTACTTTCAAAGGCATTCAGTACGTGTGTGATGTAATGAGTGTGGGATTTCATGAGCCTTGTGTAAACAGCATGTCCTGTCAGAAAGCATCTCTTCGCTGTGACAGATACATGCAGGTGAACGAACTTTAACTTTTCACAAACGCACTTTTGCGTTCCAGTCAGCATACAGCACAATAAATGCATTGGAATGTGATGATTTTTGTCGTTGTTTATTTTTTTTTTAATTCAGTCCAAATTAATTTTCTATTACTGGATTGAATGTAGAATAAAAAATGCATCGTTCTTATGATGCAGAAAATCATTAAGGGGAAAACGTCAATCTGTGCTCACTTGTTCGGTTATCTCTTGGTGAACTGAAAAGAGAAACTCCATCTGTGAATGATATAAACTAATTAACAATGAAAGCAAACCATTAAACAAAACAGGAATTTGAAGAAGACATTGGTTCTTATTTTTTTTTTACCAAATGCCTGAAGCCTTTCATTAAATGCTGGTACTATTTGGACAGTGGTACCTACAGCACAGTCAGGTGTTCAAATTAACTATGGTTAAATTGAAGCGACCAAAAGTTTCCTGGGAACTGGAGACAACACGGAAGTGCACTTGCTATTTTCTCTAGAACTTTCTATCTTGTCTGAAATAACTAAGGTAGCCAGGCTGGAACTGGTTTGGATTAGAGGGAACGTCTGTATTGCAAAATTAAACTGTAAACTTTCAATAAATAAGTAAAACCACTTCTAGCTAAATACAAATACTAAGCATTTATGTTTTAAGACATTGGGAAATTTTATTGCCGTTTGTGTGGCATTGTTGTAAAATGGTACGAAAAAACAGGACAGAAAGACAGACCGAAGCAGCTCGAGTATGTCAGCGTCCGTGAGCCACGCAGGACTGACTTTAGCCATGCTGCCTGTGAAAAGACTTAGGAAACTGATCTTTGGGCTTCAGACTGCTTGAGAAAAACCTTCCAAGAAAACCGGCAAGAACTGCACCAAGCTGAAGTTGTTAGAGACTTAGTGAAAATATGGGCCGTTGTAAGTGCTGCCAAAATTGCTTCCAAAGAGTTTGGGGAACGGAGACATTTGCTCCCCCTTCTAAGAAACGGTAACGTGTCCAAAAACCGTGCTTTGAACACAAAACAAAGATGTATGTGCCTGTCCAGCATAGGATTGTAATTAAACATGCATTTACAAGTCTAAAGCCTTGAAACATATTATTACAATGAAAACAGATAACAGTTTAGTAGTTTGTGAGTTAAATTTAGTTTATCATTTGATTACCCATCTGCAGAAATAGTAATTCAGTAATCTGCAAGAATGTCATATATGTGGATCATGTACATGTATGTGAGAGGGGCTTAACTGAAGACAGAAAACCTTAACGACAAACAGATTTAATTTTGCAACCATGCATTTTTCTTCTGACAGATGGTATCATCTAAGCCAAGAGATTAACTTTCGTGCCACTGGTGATACTCAAGCAATTTGCTGTTCCATGCAAATACGCGATAAGGCAAACGAGGGGCAGATCTGGCAACTGGTCACAATGCTTTTCTTGTGCCATTTTGAGATCGTACAGTGATTCCTGTCACATGGGTGGTACTGCGACAGCTCAATGTGACCAATTAAATCCAGTGGAGGAATTCTGCTGGGTTACTTCGTACACTGCAGACATACCTGCAGAATCTGCTTGTCTGTTGGTGTGTATGAACAATACGAGTCAACAAACAAATGCTGATCGTTTACGGTACATTTGGCTACCCAAACTCTCCCACAAGCATATTTGAGTGACGCCAGAGGGGATTAAACTATTCTTTATGCATGCCATAATGGAAAGGGGCAAAGTTCAGAATCTTCAAACTAGAGGCAAAATCAATGGTCACAATGTCTGTCCAACGCTGTCAAGCTCTAGGCATTAAAAATGATATGAATCTATGTGGCCTTACAGAGATCTAGATCTACTCATCTTGATGTCTGCCATTACAGATGATGAGATTCTTTTGATTAATACCATAGAAATTATACCATATATCACCTGACAATACTGTATATATTTATTCTGCTTAAAGGGTCAGAGGGCCCAGATGATGATTAAATATAGATAGTCAAGGCCTTGGGGGTCACAGCATGCATTTAGTAAAGGTGACCAAAGCCAAATGCAAAGGTCAAAGTGGAATTGCCTCTGCCCAGCAGATGACATAATGCGTCAGATCTGTGCATCCCATTGGCTATGATTTATGAACGCGGATAAATGTCTGGTCAGGAATAGAACTCCTGTTGTCTAATTTTTTTTAGCTTTTGGCGAATCCAGCATCTACTCACATCAGTCATGGTGTCATTTTGAATTGTCAGTGTGGCTCCGGAGGAGATTAAAAAGGCCGTCGTTCCTTTTTCCTTTTTTTTGGCCTGGAAACTCGGTCTAACCCAGAATTTTCATTCACAGCCTATGTTCCTCCATTGTTTAATTTTTTGGATAGTAATTAACAAATGAAAGTAACAGACCAAAAAAAAAGAACCTTAACAACAACAAACTGATGTTTATTTTGCATTGTAATACAATTTTAAATGAAATACAAATATGAATGATGTAATATGTTTGTAATTGGAAAAGAACCTATTGCGGGATATTGAACCTGTTGTGCTGTAAATGACAGAGCAGCCTTCGTTTGTGCAAAATACAACACTGATTTAATTGAAACATGGTGGTCAGATATTATCATTTCCCAGGCACCCATAGTCCCATTCCATTGTCTTTAATTGCTCTTCATTCATAAGCTCATTCATTAATGAGCTCCCCACCCCATGCCCTGGGTTGAACAGTGTGTGTGCGTGTGTGTGTCGGGTTGGGGGGGTGGGGGTCACTGATTACCTGTCATGATTTTCAACCTGACTGACTAAACTTGGATTAAAAAGTGAAAGCAAAATTAAAAAGATTAAAATGTGCTATCAGCAAAATACTTTTTTTGCGTTTTGTTGTTTCAAGAGGACTTTGACGCACCAGTTTTGTGAGGAATTTTATGTTGGGCTCCCTGTTTATGTTTGACATGACATTAAAGTGTAATACTTTTCAATCAATAAAACGTCTTTATTCGCTTTATCGGGTATGTGTGTGTCCATAAATATTGCATGCATGTGCACACACACAGACACGCACACATTTACGCATGTACTGCAACACACTTTATGTAAGAGTGCCATTTAACTGTGAAAAACAGTCATATTTGAGACTCATAGATAAAGGAGTATATTATTATTTATCCTGAGATTTAATAAATATGTGCCCTTTCAGTGAGTGATGTTGAGACAGCAGAGGAACATGCCTGTCATCCATATTCTCCGTCTAAATCATAACACTTACCGAAGACCTTTAACACTTTGCTGAAAAGACCCTACATAAAATCTTCATAAGATCTTCATAAGTCATGTATCATTTGCGAATGTTAATGCCATACATATAAAGGGGATGTATTACTTATAAAAGTGATATGAAGGTCTTGTCTCGAGACCTTGACAGAATGTATCACCTTGCAGGCTATGGTTGTTTTCAGAAGCATTTATCAAGCGGAGCTTATGAAGGTGTTGTCAAGGTCTTCTGCTACCCAGTGACCTGAAGTGAGGTTTCTCAATTATTCCTTATTATTTTTCTCAATTTTTTAAGCAAATGCTTTTGGAGTGTGAAAAGGATGGCAGGATAACATTAAAAAATAATTTCAATATTCTGTAACAGTCACCTGACCGTGCCCTTTTCAGGCCAAATGTGGTCTGCAGGCAACCTCTGACCTAAAAGCCTAAGCGGCACATTTAATATAAATCTTACAGAACGTCAAACCCACTGGGTTGGAGGGCGCAGATCAATGAAGTTTCTTAATCAGATATCGACACGGCAATTGAGGAGGGAGGGAGGCTGTCTCACTGTCATTGTCGGGGGGTGATGTCTGTTGCATGAGAAGATCGTTTAAGAAGAAGCTCAGAACTCAAAAACTCATAATTTTGTAATAATAGAACTAACTGTAGGCAGGTGACTAATGGCAAAAAACAACAGTTGAACACCCCCCACCACCACCACCACCCCCCAACAGAAATTCTACGCCCTTCATTTCTGGGAATATTAAATCACATTCACCCACGCAAAAGTGTTTTAAGAAAGAGTTTCTGTCTCATTAAGTTACGGATCTCAATCAATAGCTTTGTCTGAATAAATTTGAAGTGGGAATTATATCGTGGTTAATATGTTTAACACATCCAGCTCGTCAATAGATTACTGACGATGGCTTAGAATTAGAAGATTGGGATTTCGGTAGACCGCATTGCTGGCTCCTGCTCAGTATTAAACAACCGCAATATGCTGCACATAGGCTGTGCTGAAATCGCTTTTATCCACATATATACTTGTCAGATTTTCACCCAGAGGAAAGGGAAGTGGTAGAAACAAATGAACGACAGGGATTCCACAACGCAGCATTAATTTGGGCTTAAATGACTCAGAGGAGGACCATGCAACACAGAACACATCTCATATTCAGCTGCCCCGGGATTTTCGGAAGAGTACAAACCTGCACTTGTCTAAAAGTGTCGCAGATGGGGTCAAAATCTAACTGACCTGTCCTTTTAATGTGCTGAAGCGGCATACTTCATTTTTTTTTTTTTATTAGAACTCTAAAGCTTTCAAATAAAAGAAAAAAATGCCCCCCTCAATTGGTCTTTCATATTTCACGTGCATGAGCACAGGCAAGAAATAATCGCGCTTTTTTCTCGAATCAAAGTAACATAGTCACATTTATCACATCCCATTTCCTTTATAAATGAATATAAAATTTGCACAGAGACCAGCTGCAGAAACACTGGAAACTTAAAAAGGGGGGGAATTTGACTTTGGCTACATAATGATTTCACAGCTGGCGCCCACATCAAATCAGACGCTTAATCCAGTAGGGTCAAGGACCGCATGTGTGCGCCCAAAAGGCTCGTGTCAAAATGAGGTCAGCGTGCGGGGGCTGAGTTTCCGGGGCCCCTCCCGAGGAGAAGATAGGTCATCCTCAGCAGAGCTCAGAATCAGGCCGTGTGAAGAGATGGTGGTGTCCAACGAGGGAGGGGGTGCAGGGATGGCCCCCGAGCTTTTTGGGGGTGAAACGCTTGCCTCATACCAACAGCTCTGCCTGTCGCATTGTAACTCCTGTAAGGGCCTTGTTTTTGTACTCGGAAATCTGAAGAAAGAAACCCAGCCCAATCAGTCCCTCAGCCAATCAGATGACACCTTTCACAAACCTCTGCTGCTTAGTTGGCCGAGTGGGGTTAGGGGCAATGCATGCTGGGGTTAGGTTAATTTCAGTGCAGAAAAAATGCCTGCCCAGTTAGGTGGGGTCCCAAGGACGGCATTCTTGCAAGCGATGACTTTCCCGTCCATCCACACGCACGCAGCACACAGGCGCACACACAGCTGTCACTCTGACACGATACCATGTCACTGACAGCTCCTCGGGGGAAATGCTTCCATATGCAGCGTCGTGTCCCACCTGTTCTGGCCTTGGATATCTGTGACCACACAACCCGAAGCATCGAAAACCTTTCACCAGCATGCCTGCATAAAAAATACTTGTGTTTTTCTGATGCATTCACCAAATTTTGTTCAGCTATTTGTTCCCTCCTCTCTAATTCCTTTATTTCCAGCCAGACTGAACAGGGAGGCTGGTCAAGGGCATTATTTCAGACGCTGACTGGAAAAAGAATGGAGAGAAGTCGACAGGTATGCTGGCAGCGAGGAACGTGAGGATGGCGGTAGAGCTCAGAGCTCACACGCTTAGAGTCTGCTCCATGGGGGAGGGGTGAGATAGGGGGGGTGGGCTCCTCTCTTTGAAGTTACAGGCGGGCACAGGGGGCGATTCACATCCCAGCCGCTTACACAACGGAGCGTCTGGATCCAAGCCGAGGGCAGACGGTTGAAGCCTCTTCCCCGGGGCAGGACCCCCCGCCCCCCAACTGCCTCCTCAGCAACTGGACCATCCCGGGATCCTCATCTCCGGAAAGAACCGTCTCCGTCGGTGCTGCCAAATGGGGCATTGCAAGTCTGGCCTGGGAACAGGGTTTTGGTGGGGGGGGGGGTCGTTGTGACGTCTGGAATGGCGGCGAGGGCAGACACAGACTTAGGGTGTGCTATATCCATTAGTGTATGCCCCCCCCAACTGGCCTGGCTGTCTGTGGTTTTAACACCTTCTAACAGCAACCCCCCCCATCCCCCTCCCCGCCCCATTCACAGAGGTGACGAGCGACAGCCAAGACATGCAACATCAGCCAGACTTCTTCTTTTGGAATAAGCACACCTCACGTTTGCAATGTTAGCTAAACACATCCTCCCTTCGTTCCAGTCTCGCTCAGTCATGATCCATTCAGCATAAATTTAATAGTTCCTGACGTCCCAACAGTGAAGACAAAACACGCACTTCAGAACAATCACTGTACACTTTGGTTCAGTACAGAACTCACTGCACTGGAATGATCTATTGTTGTAATTACAGCATCTTCATAGGTACGATAAATGTGTTATTGTTCACTGGATGAACCCACTCAAGAGTTGTAGGAACTTGCTGGTAAATTGCTCCATGGTGTTTGTCAGACCCCTGCTAAGTAAGATTTTTTTTAAAAAAAACAATTAAGTATACTGTACATAAGAATGCCGTTTAACGAACCCTTCAGTTGATTAAGTGGATGAGAAATGTGATGCGTCCTATTGTACTGGTCTCTTGCCTGCTTTTTAACTCGTTGATTTATGTGTTCCTCGTTAATATTGACCAATTTACTATATGCCAACTTAGAGCTGAATGTCTCTTTTAGGCATATATAGCACTTGCTCGGACATGAAAGCGAGGAGAAGGTAATTTACACCCCAACTTTTAATGAAAAGCAGTCCGCACTTTGACATAAGACTACCTTGGTGACAACAGAGTCGGGGCGGACCTGAGTGATGTTGGTCTCTGAGACATTCGGAGCAGTTAAACACTCGGTGCGTGGTTAGTGGCGCCAGAATCGCCGCGGACGTCGGTCCTGTTATTTTGCACCGCTTCTTAAAGAGAAATAAAAGAGGCACAACATCTAGGCTGGGAGCGACGCTTCTCGTTTGGTTGCTGCTTTCCTTTGGTTTGGGTTCCATCAGCTGGGGATAACTGCCGTCTCTTTGAAGCCAGCTCCAGTTTCTCTGAAATCAGACTCCCAATTCCCAGAGCTCCTCCATGCTCTTCGCTGCCAGCGAAAACATACAACAGCAGCTGCTCCGCCACCCCAGTGCTCCTCTCTCTATCTTTTAGTCCACGTCTCTCCAAATCACCCGCACATAGCCACCAACCTGCGATTGGGAGCAACTATTATAGCAGCTGTCAGAATGCAGAGTGGGGGCCAGTTCAAAAGAGACAATTACGGGATCATTAAATCCAGCAGATGTATGGAGACGGAGCTGACCGGGCTCTGTCGCAAAGATGTCTTACGGTCTCCACAAAGTGGACCCAGCGCTGACGAGGTTGGCCAGTCCCGCTCCGCACGTATGACACCTGGCCTTAGAGAAAGGCCTCAGATACCCCTCAGAGTGTGAAGAGCAATACCTGCCCCACGTTCCTCTGAAATCAGGGAGCTCCAAACCCTAACCTTCACGGTAGGACCCATAAACAAAATCCCCTTCCTGTCTACGTATCACATTTAATGGTGCTGTCTAAGGAACGTCCAATCAAAAGACATTTTAAAACCTCTTTATAATCAGTCATTAAACTTTAGCGTTACCAGGAACCTCAACTAATTCAACAGAAAATATTTTCAGGGCATAAATGAATTATGAGCTCGATTCTGTGCTGAAGGAGCCTCTTTCGTTAGCAGACCAAGAGAAGCAAGGTATTCTGGGTAGCGTGGCCTCCTGGAGCACTCTCGGCCGGCCGCTATCAATTTGCTTTGTGTTTTGCCAGCTGGGCGGACAGAATCGCCACCGGATCAGAGGCAGAACGCCCCTCCGGTCGGCTGGCCACCGCTGTTTGGAAACGTAGCCTCCTCTGGGGAGAAGGGGAGGTGAAGCGGATGTGTCGCTTTACACCAAGGCGAGCGAGCGGACTGAGCCATGCAGGCTAGAAAGAGGCCTTGGTGGAGGCACAAGCCTGCTGGAGTGGCTCAGTGACAGATGAGTAATGGAGCAAAGAGCATCCTTAACTGCGGGGCTGCTGATCAGGTCAGTCTGATAAGCTAGTGAGGGACTGAGAGGCGTTCATGCGAGGAGGCAGCGGTACGCTAGGAGCGAAGGTTCTGCTAATTCAGAAAACCACACATATAAGCGAGGCCGCTCCAGAGAACTTCTGCAGCACGAAAAGTAAGAGAGTAACAAAATGTTTCTCTGCAAATTCAAAATACAGTGAGCATTTTGCAATCATGCGCACATTCGGCAAACATGGACTTAAAAATCTAAATGTTTTCCATATGACCGACAAAGTCACGTTTTATTATTTTTTTTGTATTTACATTTTGTTTATTTTTTTTCCTGCAACAGAAGGGATTAATCAGCAAACATGGCAGGACCACAAAATCAAACTAAATTTCTTAATTTTCTGGTTATTTATTCTGTATTGAATCATTTGACATGTTCAAAAACAAAAAGATCACTCTTAATTAATTATTTACAGTTAATAGTGGGCGAAGGACACCCATAAAACTCCAGCACGTTAGGCTTAGTCAAATAATCCAAAGTAAAAATTAAATGATTAATTGTATGTCTTTCTTGATTAAGCGAAATTACAGTTATTTGCCAAAGAAAGACGAACTAACCCTAAAATACAAAATTGGGATTATTGTGCATAGAACTTTATAAATAAATATACAAATGTGCCCACAATTATGTATATAAAACAATACTTGTTTTGAGACTAGAAACTGACTTTGAAGATTTGTAATTTTCAGTACATTAATAATTAACAACCCATAACAAATAGTTTGTTACACACAACAAAAGCCTTTTTACTTTGGTTAGCTCAATTAATTAACATTTCTAAAGAATGCAATGAACTTTTCCGAATTATTCTCTAAATTTCCCTTGTAACATAGTTCCCCTTTTTACTTGCTCAGATGTACATAAACCAATTTATCTACACAGAAATCACGCTCATCATTCAAATTATCCTGATTTCATTGCCTCCTACTTTGGTAATATGATATTATTGGAATGAAAGTCACAGAGTGTACAATCATTTTCCACTCTATTCAATATTCCTATTTAATGAGATAAATATTGGGGTCTTTTGTGTAACTAGTTGTCTTATCAGTTTCAGCAGCAAATTTCTCCCCTGGAAAATTCGATCAGTTCGGCTGTTCATATAAAACAGTTATATGATGCAATTTAACTGCAATAAGAAAGTCATACCTGCCACATGGAGGAGTGTGCTGTTACGGGCTGATTGCACGTTAAAGGTAATTAAATAATGTCAGTAACATACTGATTGGAATGGTTTGGGGCTTATCTTTCTGAGCAAGGCCAGCTCAGGCTGACGGACACCTCGGGAAAGCTCCGGCACTTTCCGGAATGCTGGGTGGTCTTCTTTGATCCTAGGGCCCTGTTCTGCAGCCATGTAAACAGCTGTTTGTGGTCTGCTGTGGCAGGAGGGCTAAGTACTTCTCAAGGCCCCAAGGCAGACAATTTTTGCTGGGGAGGGTTCACAGTGAGAGACGAAGATTTTTGTTGCTTCACAGCTAGACTTGTCAGCAGCTCGCAAAAAACAATGTATTCATATCAATTTATATAGAAGTTATGTAATTCTTAACCAACTCCCCTTCCCATTCCAGGAGGTGCCTGTAACTATTATATTTTTGGTTTGCAGCAGAAAACATGGGAGCAATTTAACTGGTCAACAGAGAAACTTAATAGACTCACTTTGGGCTGAGCTTCATCAGTGGAGCTCAATAACATTTCTAAGGATGAATTGAGAGAAGCTGTACTATAGCTGCCAGCCAGAAATTAATACAAAATCTTTTATCACAGCAAGGCAGGCCTGAAGGGCAAAAGCAGGCCTGAAGGGCAAAAGCAGGCCTGCACACCTGCACCTCTCCCATGCAGTCTGGTGACACATACACATTATACACATCTACTCTGGGCTAAGTTTGGGCTTAAGTTTGTTTACTCACCAGCCTGTGGAGCAGGTTTTGTGTTCATGTCAGTAATAGAATCTGACCTCTTTCACCAGGTCCTGCTTTTCCATGAGACCTGCTTGAGGCTCTCGTTACTGGGATCTCTTCGGCGCTTCCATGTTTTAGAAACATTTTAACTGTGGTTGTACAGGAATAACACAGCTATGTAGCATTTGGCAGAACATAATCAGAAATGGGGGAGGGAGTAGACTATTGTTTTATTTTTGGTGTAAAGTAGATTAAGCCGTTACAGAACATTAGTGTATTGATCCTTTCCTTTAAATGAACAAAAACACACATTGTGCCTAATTAGAACCATTTTACAGGAACTGTCAGTTCTCCCATACCCGACGTGATCCTTTTAAACAGAATTCTCTTGCGCTGCGGTTTTGCTGTGGCCAGCTACGGAACTGCCATAGGAGGTCTACAGCTGCCCTGTTTATGAATCGCTGGATACGAAATTGTGTAGTGTCTATAAAATTTAGGTTAAAAAATCTGCCACTGCCTAAACCATCAGAATAATCTTTGAAATGTCAGAAACAAAACTGGAAAACTGACCAAAATAGTTCATTTTTAAGAGAAAAACACCAAACCAAGATAAAAACACTAGATTAAATGAGTGAACAGCCAATGAAAGCACTGACCTCCTCCATCATCAGTATTTAACCAGAACAGTTGTAACGGGTGCCCACACTAAGCAGTCACATCCCCATTCCCCAGCAGAGCTGGAAAGTTCAGGTTCCCTGCCTTGTGCCCATTGCTTCCGGGATAGGCTCCGGACCCCCCGCGACCCAGTAGGATAAGCGGTTTGGAAAATGAATGGATGGATAGATGATAAAATGTGGGTGGCAAGGTGCTTCAGGCTTCCTGGGTTGTGGGTTTGAATCCCACTTCTGCAACACAGACTTGGAAAATGAAATTCATCATCTGTTCACATCCTAAGAAGTTCCCTCCATCCAGCTTTGGGTTCTGGAAGAGACATAAACTAAAGTTAGTTGCAGTATAAGTAATATTTCCATGATTTTCTGTAAAAAGGCAGAAAAATACTTCATCCTTGCTCCGTGCGAAAGTCTGGCTGCACAGTTTTCCTTTCCTTCTCAAAGTGATTTTTATACTTTCGCAGTAATAGTCCGAAACCACGCTCCGAAACAGCAAAGCAATTCGTTTTTATGTGTCTTCAGCTAATTTGAGATGTAACCAAAACTGGAAAAAAGCTAATGAACGTGGGCCGCGGGCAAATTGGCAGCAGTCTGAAGCTGTGAGTGGCCGAGCATTTCCTCTTTGAACTACCTGCCCAGAATTTTAAGAGCTGAACTTGGCCTGAAGGGAGGAAAAAAAAAGTACCTGAAAAACCTTTAGCAGTTATTTCCCCAACAAATATAACCCTTTTCAAGTTAACTTAATGTTCTTCCTGTAAATCTTATTACCTCTTTATCAAAGATTTAGAACTTTACAACACTGAAGAAAGGGTGTTGAAATGTACAGTGGACTAGCTTCTTGATGTTAGATATGACCATTATTTAATCTTTGATATATAAGCATATATATATATATATATATATATATATATATGTGCATACATTTATGTTGCCATCTTCCCAGCCAATTAAAGTCACTTCAACTCAATGCTGTAGCAGCTACCTGGATATGAAAATAAATGTCAACGATGAATGACAGGCTGATAATCACGGTTCAGCATTACTGAGCTGTTACCCTCTGTCTGCCATCTTCATTTCCTTTTTGCAGCCATTGCTGAAAACCTCTCAGCTGCCAGGCACATTCAGCTGGGCCAGATATATACATTTATTTATTTATTTAGCAGATACTTTCATCCAGAGTGGCATGCATTGCTGAGAATGCATGGTCAGCCAGCTCCTGGAGCATGTGGGGGGGGGGTGAAGGGTCTTCCTCAAGGGCCCAGTGAAATCTCTCTGCTGGCTATGGGACTTGAACCAGCAACGTTCTGATTATGGGCATAGAGTCATAACCCCCAAAGCCAAACATGGCCCCATTTGCACTTTATATGTTTATGCTATCATGTGTAATTTGTCCCTGTTCATCCTGCTCAGCTTTCGCTATTTAATAGGTGGCGTATAACAGTTTGATGGGCTCTCAGTACACACCTATTACCCCTCTGGAACAAGTTTGGCTGCTGTGGGCCACCCTGTGCTGCAGAAAATCTGATCTATGGCATCGCATCCAGCGCTCAGCATCACCGAGGGTTAGCTCAGGGCTCTATCCATGACAATCTATCCCAAAAAGTCAGGATTTATGAAGCTCAACAGGTTGTCTTGGAGGGCAGTGGGCTTCTGGGTGCTGGGACTTTCACCACTCATGTCCTGCACATCTTAGTAGACACATATTTTTCCAGAGAAAGATTGATTAGGAAATTACCTCCCCCTCACCACCTCCACCACCAAAAAAAGGTTAAAGATTATGTTTTCTTGCAAAATGATTATACATTAAAGGTCTGATCAATCACATACAAACAATGTTCTATAAGCAATCTATAAAAGCTTGTTTTTAATAATGACTTTTTATAGATTAGCTGAAGATCGACCAGCAACAGTGGGGGGAAAAAATCCAATGGTGTTTCCAGCTTATTTAATTAAGTAATGACATTTTGTTTTGAGAAGACCACCATACATGCAAGCGTATGCCTCTAGGTAATGGTAAGAATTTTGAATTACTATTATTGTACAATGATTGGACACCCAGAAAACAATAAATGCGTCATTTTTAGCATTTTATCGGAGAGCAAAGTGCCTCTACTGGTGCAGACATCTCACTCGTTAATGCATGTTTCTGTCTCACATAAACCCATAATTAATCACCCTAGATTAAGCTGTTGGCCTGCAGATGATTCAAATTTTATGAAATAGAATATATTTGTTGCAAGCTAGAATTTTTTGTTATATGGAACAAATAATCAAATGCTTTATTAGTCTATATTAACATTAATAATTTATTTTTTGCTGTTATAGATGACCAAATGTAACACACAAGCTATTTTGCTAGTTCAAAGGCTCGGCTTCCAATCTGCAATATATTAAACATTAAGCACTAACTGGATTGTAGAATATTTTAACATATATCTGTCCAACCATCCATTAAGCTATTACCCAGGACTCGGTCACAGTGAGCTTGGAGGTGATCCTGTGAAGTTTGAGGCACAGTACAAGATGGACTCTGGATGGAATATCAGGCTGTCGCAGGCTACGTAAATATGACCATGTGTTAAAGTAAGAGATATTTCATGATTAACAAAAAATGGTGCTATCGGGGAAAGATTCTCAAACACGTTCATTTTGAATTGCATGGTTTATTCAGTCAGCAGATCAATAAAAGCTAATTAATTAAGAGCTTAACTGGAACAGCAGGGTACACTTTGGCTAACCACGATCAGCACTGGGAATTCCTGATCTATACCAACGGGTCTAAAATGCTCTAAATCGTACCCTAATCACTTTTAATGTGCTCGAGAGAACCAGAGAAAAACTGACAGACCATTTTCACGTGAGGATAGCTTGGGGTGAGAGAGCAGGGTCAGCCAGCATCCAATGCCCCTAGGGAGTGCCCGAGGCAGATGCTACTGTTCTGCTGACCAGAGGATTCAAAGCCACAACCTTCTGGTGATAGGCACTGATCCCTGGCCCACTGAGCTGCACACCTCGCACAGTCTGTCCATCTATCCAGTCATCCATAATTTCACCTCAAAACTACTTTGGATACTTTGACTTCACCGCCACACAAAAGTCAGCCAATCAATCATCTTCACAAGCTGTTGTAGGAAATCGGTACCAGTCTTCAGCTCTCCACGTGAATGATGAAATGCGATAGTGTGCGACACGGCAATATTCCAAGCGGAGTCCAGACAGACACTAACTGTGTTAACCCCGCTCTCTTCTCTGCTTAGTGTGAAAAAATGAAAGGAAAAAAGAGAGAAAGAATAAAAAATATGCATGACACATCACCAGACAGGTCGCTCCTGACCTACTTTTAATGGATTGTCATTTAGGGAAGAAGAAATATTCTTAACTAGACCCTGAAAGTCAATGTCTTCTTGCCATTCTACCATTATACCGATGCTCCTGGTCATCAGGTAGCTCATCCTCCCTGAGGATTTACATGCCAGAGATAAATCCAGATGGGGCTGGAGTTCATTTGCCCAAAAGGCTCCTTCACCTTACTCCAAGAACAATACCTATGCTTATTTCCCCCCCCACACACTGTCCCTTCCCCCCAGGTATTTAGACTACGCTCGTTCCACCGTCTTGGGGAGCTGCTTAGTCTTACAGTAAGTGTTAAATCATTCGTTCAATTATGAGCAAGGCTGTTATACAACAGGTAACAGTTAGGCCCCATGCGGTGAGATCATATCAGATCACATTTGCTGTATTACTCACAGATGGTTTCTTCCTTATATAGACGCTCAATGATGCTGGCAGAGAATAAGCAAGAAAAACACTCCAAAGGATAATAATCGCACCATGGACTTCGTTAAATGATATATTATTTCATTTTGTTTAGGCACGTGAGTCAATGCCCCTTTAGAGCTGTTGATCTTATTGCCATTTTCGTTACAAATAGCTACAGGTACCATGTCTTTGTGTGTGTTTGCTCACGTAGGGCATGGTGCTTCATGCAAATCGTCAGTCACTATTTCCACGCTGAAGCACAGAGAGAGATCCTTGACAGAAATAGCCTGTCCTGGAATGGAGAGCAAGAGCTATGTCTGCTACAAGATGAGATGAACCCAGATGTAACCAAACAAACCTCAATAACTCAATTTATTGCCAATAGGCACTTATTTAGTAGGGAAGGAAAGGATTGCAAGCCCCTGATGTACACACACATCGATACACACTGCTAAAGGCGACTGTTGACCACAGATTCACCCGGATGGCACTGATTGTCATTTGGATTGTGGAAGGAAACTTAGTACACAGACCAGACCACTGGCAAAAATCGAGAGAGCATAAAAACTTAGTGAGGACAGAGCGGACCCACAATGGAGGCTAAAAACCAAGACAAACAAGGTGGCAATGGTGCTCACTGCATCTCATTGAAATAGTTGTGTGTTTCCAATGAGTATCACAGACACACTGATGCAGCTGAACATTGCTTCATGTGCAGTGAAGACCCCATATATTATTGCAAAATGTGAAAAGCCTGATGGTGTTTTATATAGCAAGAATTATTTACCTAATAACATGGTCTATTAATTAATTATCTTTCTAAATTAAGAAAGATTGGTGTGATAGAGACATCGCAATGTCTGAGACAAGATAAGAAATAACTCAGCGAAATGTAATCAAGTTTCAGTCAAGCTGTGTAATACATTCGGCCGTGATTTTACATATAATCTGCATTTAAACTTGTTTTGTATTTAATTAAAATTATTCATACATGAGTTAACATTAACGGTATAAAATAAAGCTCACCCCAATTATTAACAGGAAATCATAGAAACTGAATGTGTGTATTTTTTGTTGCCCAGTAAGACCAGTGGCTATACACTGGCTGAGTATATACACAGTGGCTATACACTGGCTGAGTATATACACAGTGGCTATACACTGGCTGAGTACATGCACAGTGG
>JAODJX010000119.1:27749380-27769803 GCA_026776945.1 Isichthys henryi | reverse complement strand
GTGTTCCCTGCTGCCCTTGGTAACCTCCCAGCATTGGACAGTGCATATCTCCATATGCCCCCCCCCCCGAACGCTGCCCGGTCAGAGGGCGCGAGTCCCCCAGGGCGCCTCCCGTCAAACGCCCGGTCCTCCGTCCTGTGACGTGGCCTCTGGCCCGACAGCCGATCCTCGCCCTGCAATTGTGGGGCTTCGGAAAAACAGAACGGCTTCTGGGGGCGCAAACACATCAATCACAAGCCATCCCCCTCCCGCAAAACCCCCCTCCAAAAGCCAGCAAGTCACTCACACTCGCTTTCGCTCTCATTAACCCCTGGTTAATCTCCACTGCCCCCGTGTAAGGAGGCAAACGAGAGATGCTATCTGCAAGGAGCATAATAGTGCACCGGGCAGATCAAAGAGCACTAGAGCCCAGGCCTCTGCTAATTAGCCGTAATTACATAAAGTTTATCTGTTTAAACTTCATTAGCGGGTGGGCATTTGCTCCACCTGACTGCCTTCCACTAAGCCATTGTTAATGAACAGATAATCCTCAACTCCGATTCATGATTGTCTTACAAAACAAACGATTTAAAAAAAAAAAAAAAAAATACCAGCAGCTGGAATGCAGTGGGGGCCCCACTGACTGCAGCTCCCCTCTGTATCCTCGCTTCTTCCGACCTCGTGTACCTCTGAAGCTTGCAGTAGCTTCGTTCTTGCATGCCGCTATTTTGCGTGGACGGCAACTACAAGTTTAGCGAAGTTTGACATAAATCCTTTGGACCATGGGGGAAATTGAATATGTATGAGCTGAAACACATATGACTCGGTGGGCATATTAATATTCTTGTCACTGGAGCTTTTCAAACTTTCAAGTGGATGATTTGAATGAGTCTACCCTTGAGATTGCACAAAACAGGGCAAAAGAATATTATACATAATTAAAGATCTGCGGGTACCTAAACTTTCCATTTACCAGACAATCAAGATGAATCTTCCATTTAACTGCCACCCAGAATAATAAAATAAATAAATCAATAAATAAATTAACCACACACTTCTGGCATATGCAAGGATGTGATAGTCTAGTATATATTTTCAGAAAATATCTAGTAAATGAATTAACTAATCCATGAATGAATCCACCGATTTATTTTTAAAGCAGTCTGGATATTCTCTAAACAAATGAATTTACCCAAAACTACGGATTGCATGATCGCATGCATGCAAATTAATCCCTTTTATTTAATTACGGTGGATTAAGTCTTACCAATTAGTCTTCTGTGTTTTTTGCATTGTTATTAGAGTAGTTGTGTTAATATTACTGTGCATACTTGTATGAGCCAACACAGACAAACATTTCTGTATCTTTTCCCACACCACGTTCCTGTCTTCTGCCACCAGCCTAGATTAGCTCATACGAGGGCAGGAACTGTGCGTGACTCATCTGGATGACCAGGGGGAGTCCGGCGGCCCACAAAAAGTGCCATTGACGTCACACGCCCAGTCACATTCCCAGGCAACGCATTCTGGGGAATCAAACTGCATTATGCATGGAGGCTGATCGCATCGAGGCCTGCGGATGCTGATTGTTGTTTGGTCACATGATCAGGACAGACAGACTCATCAACAAACAACAGCAACCCATCCATCCATTTTCCAAACCGCTTATCCTTCTGGGTCGCGGGGAGTCCGGAGCCTATCCCGAAAGCAACGGGCACGAGGCAGGGAACAACCCAGGATGGGGGGCCAGCCCATGGCAGGGCAACAACAGCAACAATACTAGTAATAAAACACTTATGCCTCAAATGGCTTAATTGCACAACCAAATACTGCAAAAGTTATAACATTTACTGGCATGTTATCTTTAAGCTTGAATATCCATCCAACCTCCAACTGGTTATCCCGGTCAGGGTCAAAGGGGGGCCATCTCAGACGGCACAAGGCAGGGGGCACCCTGAACGGATGCCAGTCCATTGCAGGGCACCCACACACACACACACACAATCAGACACTACTGACAATTTAGAAATGCTAATAAGCTTATCTGCATGTCTTTAGGCTGTGGGAGGAAACCGGAGTACCCCAAGAAAACCCTTGTGACACAAGGAGAACATGCAAACTCCGCAAACAGAGGCCCATTTGAACTCTGGGAGATGTGAGGCATTAGTGCTGCCAACTAATTCACAGTGCTAAGTGTGAACATACCGCCTCAGCCCGGGTTACGATGGGGTTATATTATGATAAACCTATCGTAAGGCGAAAATATCGTAAGGTGAAAATGCATTTTAGTACACCTAACCTAACAAACATAGCCTAGCCTAGCCTTCTATTGAAGAAAGACTGAAACCCAATAGCTGGTTATTGAACTCCACTATCTTCAGACATAACTGGTATAAAATTATAGTTTTGATGCCTTATAAGAATAAAACAGCCGAAGTAAGAGCAGGCACAGAGAAATGCATGCCTCGCATGCCCTGGCTTAAACATCGTTAGCATTTCGTAGGCTTGGGATGGTCGGCAGGTGGGGATGAGATGCCTTCAGACAAACGCGGATCTATTCTCGGTCTTTGTGTTTCGCTCCCTGGCTGTTATATTTTGGTCCGCAGTCACATCGATTCAGACCCGGCGAATCTGGCTCGTGTGCAGGCATCATGTCTAATAAGTGGCAAACCGTACCGTGTTAAATTATTGAGCGAGTCTGTCAAGCATGCGGTGGCGGAGAGGGCCGGGCGTGAGCGTGACAGGGCTGAGCCGGCAAAGCTGCACACCTGGCAAGGCGAGCCAAAAGGTCGGAGCCGCGGTTCGGCACGGGATGGGGGCTCACGGACGTGCGCGGCTGCCGGTAACGCGTGCAGTTCCACTGTATGGCAGCCATGTCGTGCCAGGGGAAGGAACAAGATTGAATTATTAATTATGATAACCACGGCAACCAGAATGCTTTCCATCAACGGCAGCCATGGCGTTAATTTAGGGTCACGCTTCAGCAAACAATATAATTACAGGTGGAATGTGCCGAGGGGGGAGAGATGACGTTTGACTGTGGTTATGGTCTGGAATTGGGCAGCTGACGTGACCCAACACTGTCATGGACTACCGGTCATGGGTTAAGCTGGTGGAGCGTAAGCCCTTAGGGACCTCGCACCCTACTGAGCGTCTGACCCATAGTAGGTGTCTTAAGTGATGGCTGAACACAAAAAATGATGAGAAAAATCCCTCTATTCATTTATCCTACAGAAACCGTGTATCCAGTACCATGTGAGGGGAGCCTGGAGCCCATCTGGGAAGCCCAGGTGCGCGGCAGGGATGCCCTGGATGGGGTCTGTCTATTGCAGAGCACATGCAAAATGTGACACACAAAGGCCAACTTAAAGGCATAAATTCACTTAAATGGCTTATTTTTGGCCTGTGAGAGGGAACCAGAAGAAAAGCCACACAGAACAATGAAGAAATAGCCTGATAAATGTACTGTAAATGTTTCAATAAAATAAATATAACCTCCTTTTCTAGTTTTTGCAGTAATTAGGGTAGTTTGCAGCAGTTCCCTGCTCACCTGGACTTATTCACCGTTTGTTTTGAGTTGTTGTTTGACCCACACTTGACCAGGAACTTTCTGGAACACCAGCCGAACGACTCTGCGGTCAAACTGAATCATTTCATCCCAATAGAAAAATTTAAAAGTTGAAGAAGAACAAATATTAATTATAATAAATGCAGCCTTTGCTGCACCCGAACTTCTGACTTTTTGACTTCGCCACACAAGAATAGAACAAAGAGCGTAGATTGTTTGGCGCTGGAATGAAGCAGGGTATTATCTTTAAGCTGTGACGCGCTTTCTGCTGGCCTCTGGATTGCTGGCATAGTTCGCATTGGCCGCTCGCGGCGTTTACAGCACCACGCATGTCTGGAATGCCTCACCTCCTACTGCAGAATGTGGCACAGGCTGGGCCCATTAGCATCTGCGATGTCATGGTCCAGGAGAAGCAGAGGATGATGGGCCGTTGGCAGACCACCTCCCCGTTTGTTTAGTTTTAAAAAAGTAAATGCACAGATTAATGCCATAATATTTAAAACAGGCTAATATGCATAAACAAATTTAATCAGAGGTGGAAAGTTCAGCTCCACAAAGGAAAAATCAGACCAAGGTTTGGCTTCAACCAATCAGCTGCGTATAAAGGGTCACAGTCACAGAGGACTCAACTGGTTGCTTGAAACAAAATCTTGGTCTGGATTTGTACTTTGTGAACCTGAACTTTCCACCTCTGAATTTAATGTTGTTCTTGGTTACTGACACTACTAATACTTACATATCGACACGGGAATATGTGTCTTTAAAACGGGCCTTTCGAATGCGCCTCTGATTAGGTTCCCTGGACGACGGCGTTTCAGCCACATTTGCGAGCCTGGATTCCGGCTCGTCGCTGAACACTCCCTCCCCAGCCAGCCTGCAGATCGAAGACCTGAAAGACATCCCACCAATTGACACAGTCCAGAGTAAAAAGGAACGAAGAAAACAAAAGTCTATTCATGGTTGAATCCTCTTATAGACTCGCCCATCCCCCTCTTAAAACAAGAAAAAAAGAAGGGAATGGAGTAAGAAAGAAGGAGGAAAAAATGGATGAAGGTTAGGACAAATGCCCCATGCACATGGAAATATGGCGTGTGAATGTCAGCCGACCGTTATGTGTGTAAGATTCCTGAATTGATTTTAATGACTTTATGCATTGCCAGCATGTATATGTGATATACTCTTCAGTACTGATGTTAATTTTAAACGGTGTTTATTTCACAGTGGTTGCCTAACAGCAAATTCCCGACGAACGCTATCTACTAGATTTGCTCGCTTTCTGCGATAGGGAGGCAGTAAGGCAGCTACCAGAAACCACTCCTCTACCCTCTTGGTCTTAGCCAGTCATGCTATTCTCTCGCCTTCCAGAAACTTACAGAGACATTCGGACATGCAGCCATTCTGCCTCATAGTGGAAACTCACAGGACTGTGTACTTGCTAAATACAATGAAGTCTCCCCATTCATGCATATGCATTTAATTATCTTTTTTGCCCAAACGACATCTAATCATATCTATATTATTCTTTATTCTTTTAAATCACAAATAGTGTATTTTCTTAAAGTGTCTACTATACGTTTTCAATACTGCCACAATATACAATAAAACAATGCAGTTCTGCGATACACAGAACTTTACATCATTGCCACAATGGTCAAGAGAGTGGTTTAAAAAGTCTCAGAGTGGTTTAAAAAGTCTCAAATCTGGCAACCGACCACCAAATAGTGCATTTCACGAATGTGGCTAGTTACATGGGTACATTTTCTGCTCTCCTTCATGTCTTCATATTCTCTCCCACGTCCAGCCAAATTACACTGCCCATCACTGGGGGCTGTGCTATCCCGCAGCGTTGCCTGGTATTGTTCCTCAACAACCCATAAATCCGTACAAATATGCTAAAAGCAGAATCTGTGTCAAAGGTCACCAAAGGCTATCCTCTGGCCCCTCTCGCCAGATGGAACCTTTTATTTTCCCAGGCTGCCAAAGAGAAATCTCACAGCTTCGTCGTTTCATGGTGCTAAGCCAAACTTATACGCTCTGGGGGCCAAAACAAAGATGGGACTTTTCCCTCTCCGCATATGATTCCCGTTCGGGTAAACAAGCGGGCAGACATGACCTCGGAGCGCTAAAACGGGCTGAGAACTTCAGGAGTCTGCCGTTCCTCTCAAGAACATGTGTTTTGGACAAAACGCTCAGTTAAAAAGCACCCAGTGTTTTTATTTTAAATAGCTGAATGTCTCAGCCTGGGCCAACAATCATGCATGCGTGGGTGATTTAAAAAAATATATATATTTTAGTATTTCCTGACACCATAAGTCTCAAATTTAGCTCATTTTATTCGATTTTTCTTTAAGCCTTCAGTAACAGGACTGGAATGAAGACCCTCTAATGAACAGCACATACAAATCTGTTCGTATTTTACCTAGACGCAGGAATTATTTGCAATTAGTTTCCAGAGAGCAGAGGAATCTTCATGTCTATAAGACAATGCAATAAGTTGAAAATGGGGCTATGCTTTAATCCGATAGCCCCATTCAGCTGGGCTACCATACTCCCATGCGACTAACTATTAGCAAATAATTAGCATGTTTAGTCAAGTGCAGCTGCCAGTCTGATGCCGATAGACTACATATCTGTAGGCATTCAACAAATCATCCGTAGAACTCTGGCTTGTCCCACTAGCTTAATTGTCAATAGTGGTAGGAAAATGGAGTCTGCAGGTTCAAATTTACATTCGATTATTTGGCAGACGCTTTTATCGAAAGCAACACGCAATTGAGAAATCATGGGATTCGAACCCACAACCTTCTGATCTGAGTCCTAACCTGTGCACACCTCTCCAGCAATGTCCTGAATGACAGTAAGACTTTGCCAAGAAGAGCAATGACGTAAGTTTTCCTGCCTCGTTTTTCCCGCTTAGCGATCGGTGTGAGTCGGTGTGAGTCGGTGGAGTCAGCGGAGACAAGCCTGCTGGCTCATCGTGGTGGGGGCGGACTCCGTCTGTGAACCAGAGCACCCACCGCTTCTCAGCAGAACTTCCGAGACCTTGGATAGCCCCCCCTCCACGTGAAAGGCGGACGCGGTGCGACCGCAGCAGTGCGGGGGGGTTCGAGGACCGAGGCAGCCGCGGTTTCAGAGAGTCAGCGCCAAGCTCACAATAAGCAGCTGTGAGTCTGTCGGAGCGTGCAGGGGGACACACGGGAAAATAAAAAAGAATACGGCCCTGTTCCCTGCTTGGAAAGTTTTGATGGAAAAACCTTGAGGAAATGCATATCAAAGAGATGATATCATTCCCGCTGGGAATGTGGGCTTAAAGTTTTTAATAAAAAAATGCCCTTGTGAAACTTACATGTATATGCAAGGCTTAAATGAAGTAGAAAGTGCTTTAAAGATGTACCATCTAACCAGATGCTACACAAAGCGGCAGTTAACAGGGACAGCTGCGGAACAAGAAAAGCAGCACCCCCACCCCTCACCCTCTCAACCTCACCGCATGTATTCTTCAAGGAAATATCTGTGTATTTGTCTTCTTAAATACATTGTACTGCTGACACAAGATATGTACAACTGATAAATAATTTGAAACAAATTTCTTGCCTGTTTTATCTACACCCCCCCACCCCGAAATGAGTGCCTCTCTGCTGAGCATATCAGGTTTCATTCAGATGTCAGAACGCTTACCGGAATTGTCAGTTAAATAAAATAGTGCCGACCACCTCGGGTCTTCTATATCAATATCAATAAAGGGCTGTTTGTTTAAATCCCTAAATCTGTCCCTTCCCACAAGGAGCTGTGACATTGAGTGGGCTAACGCGGGCGGTCAGGGGGAGTTTTAGCATCGCTAAAACCATACACGAGATTCATCCGAGGAAAAATTCAGCTTTGTGCCTCACAGGCTCAAGCCTACAATAAATAATGCCACAGGCCTCTGGGTTAGCCTGCGATTGTTATATTTTATGATACAGCGGAGGTCTAAGAGGGCCTATGGTGCATGGAGGTGCTTGTAAGCCTCACTACCGCTAACAACCTCTATACTGCGGGGGAAGCCGTTCTCCTGGGCAAATGATTAGTATAGCATTAGATCAGGTCCCAGATTCCTCAGACGAGCAGGAAAACCTGCAAGTACATCAGCTAAATGGAACAGCGTTAGGCACCCACTGTTTATTATTGGTTAAAACTTAAAAATACCCTGTAGAGTTTTGCAGGGAGCCTGGACCCTATCCCAGGCAGCACAGGGCAGGGGTACACCCTGGATTGAATTTAAGCAACACACACGCAGCATATCATCTTTATGGGATTAGAATGAACGACCCTTTTTGCAGCAAACCAGCATAGAATCTTAAGCAGAGCAAGATAATTTTTTTTGTGTTTCTGATGGGAATAATTACATCAACCAGTAACGAAATATGGATAAATATGTATAGATGTATTGAATCGATACAGTACCTTTCTTCAGTATGACAAACACAGCAAGAACAATGAACGGAGACTGAGAGGAAAATTCTTGGGTTTACGATGCTATATGATAATGTACCTGACAATAAACAAGCGGAGAAACACACACAGACGAAAGTCACCAGGTAACATAGTGCTGGGAAAAGCAAGGGGCAGAAGATGCACCCACTTCTCCATTCCCTGTCAGCAGGCATTTGGATTCACCCTGAGTAGTCCCAACTGGTAACCATTAATATAATTTCCTTCACCCCTCCCATTCTTGGCTTTTGCATTTTGCAATATTTTTGATATATTCTCTGGGTTGATAATCCTGTTAATGTAGCTGTTGTCGATGCTATATTTATTCTCGCTTAATCTTCTCCGCTGACGTACCCTCTCCTTTGTCCCTTGGCTGACCCCCCGTTCACATTCTCTCCATCTGAGGCCCAAAAAAAAGTGTTACAAGGCACGTTTCAGGACAAGCTGGTTCACGGTACAACCTTGAAGGGTTCAACTGGAGTCTCCATGGTCTGTTTCCATGGCATAAATATACAGTAGGTCAGGTGTCCTATTGGCATCTATCACTGTCATCCAATCTTACTTTTTTTTTTTTTTTTTTAAAGTTGTATTTACTCCAACTGAAATGCCTTAAAAATCCTCGCAAAAATTTCTGAAATTCTTAGCTGACATTTCCATGAACACACAGTGCAGGTATTACACATTAAGACCTGCTGGCCTGCTAAAGATGTGCGATGGTGTGTTTTTACACAATTATCATTGTGTTATTATGTAATAAATTGTATGTAACATATATTATGTCATACAAATCTCTGTGTGTTCAGTGGATGCCAAATGGTTGTGGTCCTCTCAGTATGACAGGAGATTAATACCCTGGCACTTCGTTATTCCAGACACAGTGTGTAGCTGGACCCATAACTGATATAATAAATCATAACCAGAAGTCGGGGGAGATTAAGGCTGGTCTCTCCACTTCCTCTATGGTCAACCGCCATGACTGCATATCAATCCCATGACAAGACCGCAATTTAAATGAAATTTCAGGTTGGATATCAAAAGAAGATAAAGTAGAAATAAGGTTGAGTATGAGTACAGTTATATACACGTCTACAATAATAAAGATGAAAAAAGACTCGTTACATTATCCCGACGCAACATATACAAAGATCACTAGAAATAATTTGGGTTAGTTAAAATATAATCCCACCTTTCAAGACTTATTTTCTCATAATAATATATTTTTTCATCACAGGATGAAATAGGTGTGACTGATTCCTGATACTAACTTGTATTTATTAAATTAAATTAATTGTAATTTGCCGTAACATTACAGCGCAGTCGTAGGAAAAATGTGATTCTGACCCTTCTCTGTTTCTCATTGATTAGCAAAACGCAAATCTAACAACTAACCCTAAGCCAGGCCTTATTTAGGTCTTGTCGAAATGCTCCACTCATGTAGATACTGCCCATAGATTTAAGCTAGAAAAGTTTAAGCTTTAAACCTGCTAACTTATTCGCAGCTCTGCCTGTCGATGATTAAATGTCGATATGCGTGGGGTTTATAAACCTCAGCTGAGATTTATTAGTGTACGTCCATATGCCAATTTATATTGCTGAAGAATCGACACTATAGGTAGGTATAGGTACGTCATATCCTACATTATAACTAAGCCCATAGCTTCACTTCTGTGGAGGTACATGTCAGGCAACAGCATAGAGTATGCGGCTACCGACTGCATAGGTTCAACACAGAAGAATAAATCGGCCTTAAATGTGAAGGGCTAACTGAGTGTTACGACACGGGAACGCCACCGAGCCTCAGCCAGGCAGCAATGCAGGCCCCAAAGTGGCACAAGAACGTGACACAACCCCCACCCCCAACGCCCCGTATTAATAAAAGCGATGAAGGATTTCGGAACCCAGAGAAAGCTATGGAAAATATCTCTCAGCCAAGGACGTGGCACCAGATGTGCGGTGACTTATGGCAGCAATCGTAGGTGGCCGACGCTGAGCTGTGGGGCCTTATTAAGTTAGGCCGCCATCCAGCACTCTGGACTTATTAAGCTGTCAGGAGTCGCCGTGATTAAAACCAAAGAAAGGTCAGCGATGAACCTACAGCTCTGCGCCTGTCGCATATTTTCTTACAGGCCTGCGGGACTTAATGAGCATTTCGTACTTGATATGTCTCCAAGGGGGTTACAATAGACCTTCTAGATCAAACTTCAGATAGATTTTTTGTTTAGTTCACTCACTTTGCCTTAACGTTTCTTTTTAAAATTTCAACTAAACTGTTTACCCTGACCAGGATCAGCGGTAAAAAGATGGATGGATGTAGGTTTAGCACTAGCTGTTGCCATGTATTATTAACAATCGGAGAAGGAATATGTTAACATATGGAAAAATGGAGGGGGAGCGATATTTCAGGCAGCGGCTGGGACGCAATACTGCCCATAGGGACAGACGGCAAGACGAGTCCGTATTGACAGCTGTTTGTCGATTTGTTTTTCCACAGGAATAACAAGAAGTCGAATTTAGGTTGAACATGAATAAAATGTGTCACATTCACATTTTCCTGTGGCAGCAATCAGATGGAGAGTCTTCCACTCACCGAGCTAATCTTCATCCACCTGTCAGGGAGGAGGGGCGTCACATTCAGGAAAGTTAGGCAACAACGTGATTAGAGATCGTCCACAGCGCTACGTTATTATAGTACTAGACATGGACACCGAAGTAAACAAAGTCACACGTGCTTATAAAATAAAACTGAGGCAAGGACCAGAGACACAAATTCATCACAATATTAAACACAGCAACGATAAAAAGCTGAGGTATAGACCTGTAATGTTAGTTTTACGCATTTTTTTTTTTTTTTTAAATGTTGTAAAATGCACCATAATACTGTAGATTGATGAGAATTTCCATAGCCTGCATTTGTGTCCAGTTCCTGTGAAAACTTTAGGTTGTCAGCTAGGTGACAAAGAACGGTAACAGATAAGTGACCAACGACAACAAGAAAAACGTAACGGCTGTGGGGAGGGGTGGAGGGTCACGGGTGTACGAGAGCGAGGACAGAGTCAGCCGATGAGCCAATTTGGTCACTTGACCTGGGACCCTGGACCTCAGACCCATTCCGCAGGTCTACCAACCCTGGTGCTCATTTCCTTATGAGCTGATGCAGAAGTGGCGCCCTCTCGATCGAGGTCCTCTCCACCGTTTGTTAAAACCATTCATCCTGATTCTTCCTCCCTTCTTCATATAACGAGGTTTAGCTTGCCGTCCCGCCAATGCCTAACAACGGCAAGAAGCAAGCCATATTGTAACAATAGTATTTCAGATTTAATTGGATTTATTTAGCATCTTAACAATTACAGTTTCTGTTTTCGCTTCCCACTATTATACCTGTTCTCTTTTGTTCCCGTAATTTAAATACTAACTCAAGTTGGACTAATTAATAAGAACAAGCCCACAATTAGCCACACTCATTTGTTTTTATAGCATCTAATGCTAGTAACATGGCTTCATATTAATGGCACTTAACGCAAATTTTCCTTTCTTCTCTGTCTTGACTGGGGGCTTTTAATCCGAGGCCCAAATATGACATGCAGAAAAACTCCATAAAACCCACATTGCTCGCACTTTTGAAAAGGTTCACCGCTGAAGAAGTTCGGACATTACTTGGTTAAACGTAATTATTTCCCGATCTTGATAACACACATGGAATCCATTAATGTTCTGCTCAGCCTTCGATGTTGCTTTTATTATTAGTATTTTTTAATTGTGCTCCCATGACGAACTGCATCCCCACCCATCTGCTCCAAACCACTATTCCCACCATCGGAAGAGAGTCTGCTTCTAGTTCACACGCTTTGGGGAAATCCCACACCCTTATTGGGACGGCGTGTACAGAGGATCTCGTCTCAGACCTGCCTGCTCCATGGTTTGCCGGATGGGTACAGGGACCCAGCACTGCTGTGATCATGGGTACCAGGCATTCACGTTATCCTGGGCCTCCGTGGGCCTCCGTGTCCTACATGAAAGCCACGTTTTACATAAGCCATTCTGTTTACTCATTTTTATGCGAATGTTTTTATCAAATGCGTTTATGCCCTAACATTTCCCCCAAAAACTAAGAACAAGAAGCATTTTCTCATCGCTCATTCAGGATTTTCAGAAAAGAGGTTGAGTGCCTTAATTACAGTCAATAATTTAAAATATTAATAACTCTATGCAGTCAAGCGTGGGAGCAGATATGATCCCCTGAAGAATTAAAGCAGCAAGTAAGTTTTGTGCTGGCTTGTCACAAGGAATTTTTAGTTTATGATTGATTGATTGATCAAATGCAATAATAATTCATATTGTTGTTAGTGTACTTATTTAGAAACACTGCTAGGTCCTGCGGCTGATATTCAAATGTAGAATGATGTCAGTACGTCAGAACACAGGTGAAGGATCTAGTTGTCATGATTTTTCTCTTGTCTGTTGTTCTTGTCTCCTGCAAGCACAATCCACTTTTTTCTTCAGCGACTTTCATTCATCTGTCAGCACTATAAGGCAAAGGCGCATTAAGATCTATCTGCGTTTTGAAAATCTGCCTCATTATTCCCAGAATGCTTTTCTCTGCTTGTGAGAAATAGGAGGGAAAAAAAGCCTTTTAACTTTAAAACTTCAGTTACCTGATTCAAATTGCCTGAAGCGCGATGAGCTGCCACAAGTGCGGAAATGTTTCCGACACACGTCGCTTTTCACATTAAGCAGGAACGCTCCTGTGTTCGGCTTTTAAATTGTCAGTTTAAATATTTAAAAGACGTTACTCACTATGCACGGTGTCTCAGGCTCGGGGCAAGAAAACCAGGCTTTCACCTCATTCTCCTGACAAAATGCTTGCAAGAAAGAGTTTTATTATTTCCAGAGTAGATGCATTTTATAACGGAACAAAAGATTGGCAGTAAGTATTGTGGGAGGCTGACCATTTTGTACACACCTGAATTTAATTGCCTGCAATGACTTGAGTTTAATGTAGTTAAATATATATATATATATATATATATATAGAAAATAATTAATCCCCTTTCAAAAGACAGGACGATGTAAGTTGATGTTCAGTTATGGCTCTTGGCACTGAGGCAGCATTTAATTCACTGCCGGTGAACCAAACTGTTATGGCTAAGCAGAGCTGCTAATATTCTCTCTGTGAGCCAATGAGAAACAGTCAGCGGTTATTTGCAAGCTGCCAGAGCCACAGCTAACTTATGTCGTTCTGCTACTGGTTCTCTTTTTGAACTATAAGTACTTTTAAACATTCTCGTTTTTATCTCCTGGGGCAAATAACCCTCTTTTCCAGAAGTTCGCTTTTGCACAAATCCCAGTAAAATACAACAAAAAGCAAAATAGTAATGCATATAAGATTTGGTTGTCATCCATCCAGCTTCCATAATTCATTTTTAATTTTGGCATTATTAATTAATGCCAGTCCATCACAGAACACAAGGCTGGGGACACCAAGGATGTGATGCCAGTCTGTCACAGGGCACAAGGCTGGGGACACCAAGGATGTGATGCCAGTCTGTCACAGGGCACAAGGTTGGGAACACCTAGAATGTGATGCCAGTCCATCACAGAACACAAGGCTGGGGACACCTAGAATGTGATGCCAGTCTGTCACAGGGCACAAGGCTGGGGACACCTAGAATGCGATGCCAGTCCAGGGCACACACTCACACACACTAAGGGGAATTGAGTGACACCTCTTCACCTAGCTGTTTGTCTCTAAATTGCTGGGGGAAACCCATTCAAACACAGAGAGGACATGCAATATGCAGACACACAGGCAGAACTCGAACCCAAAACCCAGCAATGTGAAGATAAACATCACACACCATACTATCATTACATTTAAAAAGACTTTTACTAAAGATAAAGTTAAAACAACGATAAATACCTTATGACTGCTTTGTTTTATTCATGATTTCATTCTTGGAACCGTTGAGAACACAACTTTAGTACTACTTAGATTTCCTGAAAGGTTGCTCTTCCCTCAGGTGTGAAGCAGTCATCTTCCCTCCTGAAACACCTGCCAGGTGTGAAGCAGTCATCTTCCCTCCTCAAAAACCTGCCAGGTGTGAAGCAGTCATCTTCCCTCCTGAAACACCTGCCAGGTGTGAAGCAGTCATCTTCCCTCCTGAAACACCTGCCAGGTGTGAAGCAGTCATCTTCCCTCCTCAAACATCCGCCAGGTGTGAAGCAGTCATCTTCCCTCCCCAAACACCTGGCAGGTGTGAAGCAGTCATCTTCCCTCCTCAAACACCTGCCAGGTGTGAAGCAGTCATCTTCCCTCCTCAAACATCTGCCAGGTGTGAAGCAGTCATCTTCCCTCCTGAAACACCTGCCAGATGTGAAGCAGTCATCTTCCCTCCTGAAGCACCTGCCAGGTGTGAAGCAGTCATCTTCCCTCCTCATACACCTGCCAGGTGTGAAGCAGTCATCTTCCCTGCTCAAACACCTACCAGGTGTGAAGCAGTCATCGTCCCTCCTCAAACACCTGCCAGATGTGAAGCAGTAATCTTCCCATCTCAAACATCTGCCAGGTGTGAAACAGTCATCTTCCCTCCTCAAACATCTGCCAGGTGTGAAGCAGTCATCTTCCTTCCTGAAACACCTGCCAGATGTGAAGCAGTCATCTTCCCTCCTCAAACACCTGCCAGGTATGAAGCAGTCATCTTCCCTCCTCAAACACCTGCAGGTGTGAAGCAGTCATCTTCCCTCCTCAAACACCTGCCAGGTGTGAAGCAGTCATCTTCCCTCCTCAAAGACCTGCCAGGTGTGAAGCAGTCATCTTCTCTCCTCAAACACCTGCCAGGTGTGAAGCAGTCATCTTCCCTCCTCAAACATCCGCCAGGTGTGAAGCAGTCATCTTCCCTCCTCAAACACCTGCCAGGTGTGAAGCAGTCATCTTCCCAACAACAAACATTATAAGGTCTTATTTACCTCACATTTATTTTGCAGATGCTTTATCCACAGCAACTTTTTTGTGTCAGCCGGTCCCTGGAACAATAGAGGGTTAATATTGTACTGTTCTTGCTTATTTATGTATGCTTTTTTCCCTTGTCTAATCTGTGCCATGGCAGTAGCCTTTTTTAGCCTTTAGCCCCTTGTTTTGCAGGTCAATCTTGTCATTTCTGAGCATGACATCTGAAGGAACCAACCAAGGTTATGGTTTCCATGGCACAGTGGTTGTCATGTGAACCCAATATGTGAAAGGGCCTCGGTTCAAAACCAAGTGGATATCGACCTGCATTTTGGGAGCAACGTGTAGGTTAGGGTTCTGTGTGATCAGAAGGTTGTTGGTTTCAGCCTCAGTAGAATAGTCACATCGACTGGGCCCATAAGCAAAGCCTTTAAGGCCCACTGAGATGCTCCAGGGCTGCTAGATTAATGACCTGGCCCTTCGCTTGGGCTCAAGTTTCGCTCTGATTTGTCTGTATTTATGTGTGTACGTGTCTCAAAGAAGAGCATGATGGGATATGCGACAAGAAACATTTCCATGCACTTGTACAAATAGCAAATACAGGATCATTTAATTTAAGGCCAGCCAGTAGGAGGCGCTATCATGTGATCCTGGGGCCGTCCAGCCTAAAGGACAGTCACCGCGCAGGACTGACGAGACCTCAGGAGGCCCAGGTGGAAGTAAATCAAGCGAAGCACGAGAGCAGATCTGCCAGCCTCGGTTCCCGATGGAACTTGTGTCCGCAGGTTCTCACTGCAATCCGTTCCCACTGCTTAATTGGTATAATTACCAGTTAATTACCTATACTATTTTTACAGATACGTTCCCCCGAAAGAGAATGTTAAATATACATTTATTCAATACAAGACAAAATTTACCAGGGCAAACCTTTTTTTTGTACTCTCTTTTTTAAATGTTGAAAATACTTTAAAAATACTATTACTTAAGTAATTAAACAAGGATGTTCTAGAATAATGTGGCCTAAAAGGATACGGGAAGCCCTGCTGATAAATTATTATCCAGCTCACAAGTTTCTGACGTTCCATAGAAAGGCGATTGAAGACAATTTAAACCTAAATTCATTACATCAATTCAGACTTTAGTTTCTCAAAAATTAATATATATTCTTCCCATCAATGAAGAATTCATATGTGTAAGGAGAGGTAATGTAATGGTTCAAGGGCTACAACCTGATTGCTGAGAAGCAAGATGTGACGGATATTGCGAATAATTCAAATAAGATAAAAACAACAATATATTAAAAAAAATCATTTTGAGTTCAGTTTTGAAGGACAAGCAAAAAGGTAATCTTTCTCAGAGTTTTAAGTGCTTTTCTAAAAGTGATTAAAAACACAAAACACACACCCCCACCCCCCAGCCAAATGAAGGTTGGCGTTGTCAGGTGTGATTTGAATAGCGTGGTGCTAATTCCCCAGCGGGGGGCCGTGAGTTTGGGGGGGGGGGGGGTTCCTGTAGACAATGGCTCCCTCTACACCCTGCCTCAGGGCCCCTCCCCGCCCCCCCCACTCAAACATATCACACTGTTTGTTTATTTCCTGATGCTGCTATAGAAACAGTTAACAGAACTTTCTATTTTATCCAGTTACACATCTGGACAGGACAGTCTGGACGAATGTGGCTTAAATGATCTATACGAGTTCATATCTGTTTCATGGCTCCTAATAGTCCCAAAAAAAAAAAATAATAATAGTAATAATAGTAATAATAATCTGTGATGGATTGGCCCCCTGGGTTGTTCCCTGCCTCGTGCCCATTGCTTCCGGGATAGGCTCCGGACCCCCCACAACCCAGTAGGATAAGCAGTTTGGAAAATGGATGGATGGATAGATGCATGGATGGGTAATAATAATAATGTATTATGTATTGTCATTGTAATATAGTATTATAATATGAGATTCAGACACCTCACCCAATTATTACATAACAGTGCATTCTTTGGAGCTGAACCCGCACTGTGATGTCTGGCCCAACGCATGGAGCCTTTCTACAGACATAGACACACACATACACACACGTTTGTATTCATATCTTTGTGGGGACCGCCCATTTATTTCTATGAGTATAGCCAATGACAACAATGACAACCTTAAGCCTACCCAGCCCTAACCTTCACCATAAGTACCCAAACAAAATACAAGACATATTTATTTTTTTAATTACAGTCACAGATGTGGCTCCCCCAAAAATTGGCCCCACAACGTCAAAATGTGGGCAGTGGTGGCTTAATGGTTAGAGAAGCACACTTGTAACTGAAAGGTACCACCCCCAAGCACTGATCCCTGGACGCTGAATTAGCTGCCCCCCTGCTATGTCGCGACATCACATATGGGTTAAATGCAGAGGACACATTTTGTTGTTGTGCATTGTGTGCTGTGGTGTGTCAACAATGACCACTAAATAAAAATAACAGGTTTTTTTGTCATATTGTGGACACATTTAGTCCCCACAATGTAATGTATTTCTGATCCACACACACACCAGATGCTGAAACAATCCCCAGCAGCATGTAAACACCAACCTGTGCCGCTCTCACTTCTGCTAAGGCTGTCCTCAGATATCCCCCGTAAGCAGATTAAATGCACGTCGCTTTATATAGCAGGCAGACTTTTGATCGGGGTGGGGGTTAGTGGATAAAGAGGAGGGGGATACAGGTGAGGGGTGATGGATGCAAAGCTGCTATTTGACCTCGGGAAGAAAGGTCATTGTATCTGCATAAGCTTGCTGAGCTAGGCTTAAGCCCCCATTACCCTCTGTGAGGATGACCCCCACCCCCACACCTCCATTGTAGAGAAGCATCAACATCTAGCACGTCAAAACTTCTGCAGGAAGGGTGAGATGGGGTGGGCAGACCACGCAGCTCTGTAAGAAAGGGAGGGGCCACCCAACGCTGACATCCATCAAATCCATGAATCAGCATTAGTATGTGAGAGGAGCATCCAGACCCTCCGAGCTGTTTGAACGTCTCGCTACCTGAATCACGAGCCTCCCAAAAGGTAAACGGAGGCTGCTTAATGGCGCCTACACTCCCAAACGCCACGTAATACTCGTGCAAAATGAGTATTATACACATGGCACATCCACCCCGGCAATGTTACAACATGAACGGCGATATAAATAGCTACATCGCTAAGAGCCCACACATGTGATCCAACCTAGCAGGAATGTCTTAATGGAACCACAGAAAAGGGGGGGAAAAGACTAAAACATATACCTGGCTTTTTGCTAACTGTACTGTGACAGATTTAAATATTCGGATAATCAGGGAGGTCAGTCGAATCGAACCTGCGTTTTAGCAACAGAGACAGTAAATGCTGACTCTGGGCCCCCTCCCCACACACACACACCAAAGAAGTTGAGCATGGAAATGTTTTGAAGTTGTGCAGCGCTGACATGAAATATGTCCCCTGGAGTATTAAGGGAACGGCCAAACATGTGGGAATACTTTTGCCCCGACATGAAAGAGACGGTACCCCTGTCGGGACGTGGGCGGCTCCCAAACCATGTTAGTTTTGACAGCTCTTTTTGCAATTTTATAGCACATTAACCCTGAGGCCACTCCTTCTCTTAGAAGCACTCGCTGTCACCTTCCCAGTCGTGAACGTTGACTGCCCAACTAATTGCACTAATAAATTCCCCATTTTTGGCGCTGTGTTGGAGTGCCTTTCATTAGAGCACTCCGCTTTCCTCTGGCAGTCACACACCAGTGTCCTACACCTCTCTATGAGTGTAACTACGTGTTGGGTGCATGTGTGTGCCTTCGACAGGCTATCATCCTCTCCTGAGCATCGTCAGACTGTCATCCTACTGAAAGGCCGCAGGATCAGCCTGTACCATAGATTCTGCTTTGAATATGAATGGATCCCCCTTTTCATACATACACCCTTATGCAAATTAATTGAAACATGTTGTTGCATCTATATGCAGATAGATTGACCACAGTTAAGACAGACATCACAGTCACATTAATTTATACTTATCGCCTTGGGTCCGAACTTGCGGACTGATAGAAATTGTATGGGAATAACCCAGGATGGGGCGTCAATCCATTGCAGGACACGCACACCGTTCATGCCTGTGGGGAATTTGTACTCCAGTTAAACTTAGCATGTTATTGTACTGTGGGGGAAACCAGAGAACCTGAAGGAAATGCCACAGCAACATGGGAAGCATTCTCAGACCATTCACTTGAAACATACATGGATTCACAGTCATACCACCCAGCTCTAACCCCACTTCAGCAGGCCTGCCAGTCTGTGGGCACAGTGCCTCCTCTCTCCATCCACCTAGCTCTAACCCTACCCGAGCAGGCCTGCCAGTCTCTGGGCACAGTGCCTCCTCTCTCCATCTACCTAGCTCTAACCCTACCCGAGCAGGCCTGCTAGTTTGTGGGCACAGTCCCTCCTCTGTTCATCCACCCAGATCTAACCTGACCTGAGCAGGCCTGTCAGTCTGTGGGCACAGTACCTCCTCTGTCCATCCACCCAGTCCTAACTTGTTTCAATTAATTTGTAAAAGGGTGTAAATGTTAAAAAACCAAGGGACATCTTCCTGAAGCACTGAATATCATTGTGAATATCACCATTCTTGAAGGTTCTGGATTTTACGACCAATAGCTTGTGAATATAAAGTCACAGGGAACCTCAGCTTTCTGTAAATAGCTGCAGATCAAAGAGAGAAGCGAAAGCTAAACCATGGAATCATAATGCTGTCTTAAGGCTTCAGAACATTAACCAGCTTCCTGTATGTAGAAGTCATTAAGCCCGTCTGATCTGTTATGGCGTGCTTTCCAATGCTATAGTGGAAGGGACTAGGGGAGATCGACATCCAGACCTTCACAGTAATACATTTAACAGCTGCTTAGATTAATTACATAGAGTTTAAAAAATTTTATTATTGATTGCTTACAGTGTAATATGAACAAAATATGTCTAATAATCAAAACATTGTCTGAACTTAATATATAAACTTTAAAGTTATCGGATACGTTGCACAAACTTGACAAGTTGACTATATATACATATATATACACACATACTCAGACATACACACACACATACATATATACATTGTGTGTGTATGTATATATATATGAGCATCCAGTTGAATCCGGATTTGGCTAGTTTCTCCATTTGACTTGAGCTGCCACTCCTGGCTCGACCTCTGACCCAGACCCCTGACCAATGGCCCTGCCATATCTGACCACTCACCTCTCAGGGGGCCACAAATTAATAGAAGTGTGGCTTGTTAATTGCATAAGCGAAAAGCTGAAGGATTCATCATCTCAGTCATGGCCAATGCTTCCCTTTGACCCCCGCCACCCCAAAAAGGCATTTCCCAAAGGCCCAATCTGCAATCTTCCTACCGCCCCCCCCCCCCCCCCCCGGGGTGGCCGAGAATGATTCA
>JAODJX010000119.1:27732177-27745408 GCA_026776945.1 Isichthys henryi | reverse complement strand
TGTCACTACGAAGGTGACTATGTGACTGTTAAGGCACTGCATCACTACGAAGGTGACTATGTGACTGTTAAGGCACTGCATCACTACGAAGGTGACTATGTGACTGTTAAGGCACTGCATCACTACGAAGGTGACTATGTGACTGTTAAGGCATTGTGCTATTTCCAAAGTGACTGGGTCCCTGCTAGAACACTAGGGTCACTACTAATCTATTCTTCCACTGCTAAGGTGACCATGTCACTGTTAAGGCACCATGTCACTGCTAAATTTTTGCATTATCCAGTGAGTCACATTTAGCCGCAGTGTTTTATAGAGATAAAAACAAGAAAAAACAAAATAAAAATTCAGCCACACATTTTCCCCCAACAAATAGTTGCAAATATCATCAGATGTATCTGACTGATTGAATTTATTTCTGTGGCGTGACATTTATTTCTGAGCCTCGGATGTGGGAAGCTTTCCACTCTATCATGCAGCGCCCAAATCACTGTCTTGTGTTATTTTAAAAAATCAAGTACACCTTGAGTACTCATGAAGACCGAACCAATATGGTTGTATTTTTAAAATGTTCATAGTTTTTATTATGGGTACAAATACAGTTGTGTTTATTCGGTTATGATAAGAATTTTACTGAGAAATAATGTATGAAAAAATGTCAGACCATTCAAACTGGCTTTTACAACTTATTCAGAAGCTTGATTTTGTAACCTTGATAAAAAAAAACTAAACTTGAAGAACTTTAAACAGGCAAGTGGTTACCTTGTACCTTATTTCCGAATATTTCTCAGCTTTATTTACTAGTTAAGTAAAAATGCTCCTTAAATCACGCTTACAATAAATGCTTCCATAAAAAAATTACAGAAGCACTAAACAAGTTGATCATCAATTCGTTTCAAATTAATGTTTTACAATTTTTTGTTTCAAGCAATAAGCCATTTTCAGGCATTGAAAAAAAGTCAAAAGAACATTGCTTGCATTTTTTTAATAACACATGAAATGCCATATTTGACAACACAGAAGGTATTTGTTCATCCTGTCAAGAGAATATGAAAGATTTTATTATATTTTTCAAAATTAAAAAAGGTTCTGTCGCATAAATTCAACAATGAAACGAGACCTTTGTACTTCGAAAAAAAAAACCCTACAAAACTTCGCTATTTGTGTGATGTATTTGTAGATCACACATCCAAAAAGAATACAACCAACAAAGACCAAGGTCAGCGTCTCCCCTTGAAGATGAAAGAAAATAAAAACATCTACTTAAAAAGAAATGACCTTGTACCGATCCAGAGTCGAAGGGTCAGTGGAAAGATGGTTTCCTGTAGCAGTTTATCCAAGGGTAGGGAAGATTAACGAAGATATTCTCATGCCAATGTTTTACGTATCTAGCGAATTTGGGGCAGATAAAGGCAAACTGTATTTACTTCGCTCTTTCTCCAGGCCATTTGCTGTGTTCAGTTTATGAAGCGTTCAGTTCCTTTTGTCTTTGCTTATGTGTTAATGCTCCACCGCCAAGATGGAAAATGGGGCTTCATGGTCATTCCACACACTTTCCCTCATTTAGGCACTGCGGCATAATTTTTCCTTCTTTCATTTAGTCTACTGGGGTGCAGTGGGAAATGATTTCACCCTCTGCCAGTCATATTCTCACGTCATTTGAGGTTTTGCATGCGAACCCCTGTTTACTTTCGGATTTTCACATCTGCTTTTTTAAAAACACCTTAAATGCATTTCATGTGAAGTCCTTTTTCCGCATGACTCTTGCAGTATGTAGACACTTTCGGTTCATTTTGCTAAATAAATTAACGAGGCATGAAAGAGGAAAGCAATCAAATGGAATCTCCCAAAGACAATATATTTTTATAATAAAGGGAGAAATGAAAGTGAGTGTGTTAAAAGAATATAAAAAAAAAATAAGAGTTTATTACCACCAGCAGTACCAGCTATAGTAATATGAATGAAGGTTCTTCTGGATTCAGTAATGAGTGCTACAAAGCATATGCGGGGGGGATGCAGAGAGGCACACAGACAGCTGGAGAGTCCGTCACAGCACCCGAGTGTAGATAACCACAGGCTAGACCTGCAATTCCAGCGCCTGAGCCCAGGTGAGGCTGGGAACAGCCACTCTAGCACATATAGGTTTCACCTGACATCAAACTCATCAAACTCTCAAAGTGGTTAAAAAAAAAAAATTCACATCCACTTGGTGGTTCCCGAAACACTATAGCAAACCAAAAAGGAAAACTGTCACGGGAAAGTTTACATGACTGGCTATAAAAATTCAGATAGGAAGTGACCAGAACATCTGAATGCAGGGCATAAAAGAGAGTAGATGCAGATTGTAAGGTGTGTGTCCCACTACAGAAGAAAGTCTCCCCCCCAGGCATTAATCACTGTAAACAGGAATTGCAGAAGCCCTTTGAGATGGTTTGCGGGAAAGAAGGACTTATCCGAGTTATCGTAGCCCATATACCATAGCCCATATACCATAGCCCATATATGGTAGCCCATATACCATAGCCCATATACCGTAGTCAATATACCATAGCCCATATACCATAGCGCATATACCGTAGCCAATATACTGTAGCCCATATACCATAGCCCATATACCGTAGTCCATATACCATAGCCCATATACCGTAGTCAATATACCGTAGCCCATATACCATAGCCCATATACCGTAGCCAATATACCATAGCCCATATACCGTAGTCAATATACCATAGCCCATATACCGTATCCAATATACCGTAGCCCATATACCATAGACCATATACCGTAGCCCATATACCATAGCCCATATACCGTAGCCCATATACCATAGCCCATATACTGTAGCCCATATACCATAGCCCATATACCGTAGTCAATATACCGTAGCCCATATACCATACCCCATATACCGTAGCCCATATACCATAGCCCATATACCGTAGCCCATACACTGTAGCCCCTGACTCAAAGTTCACCATGGGTCAGGGTTGAGTTGGCTTCTAGAGTAATGTAGGATCGACGAATGTTTGCTGTGGAGTCTAAAGATTTGCAGGACTGTCAAACAGTATTAGGAAGTGGTGAGAATGTCTTACCAGCTCACAATGGATAATTAAAACATCAGTAGATGAAGTTTTAAAAAAGTCTGAACTTGATTGCTAGATTCATATTTGTCCTTAATAGGGGCGGAATGGTCAACAAACCATATTTTAATTGGATGCTTAAAATTCGGTTTGAGTTAGACCAGTGTTTCTGAAACCTTTCCTTGGGGACCCCTAGACGGTCCACGTACCGGGAGCTGGCAGGGAGCAAAATTGTGGACCGTCTGGGACTCCCCAAGGAGCGGCTTGAGAAACACTGCATTAACCTAAACCACTATCATTTGCAAATTAGTTTCTGTACTCATGTTGGGCACCAAGGATGAGCTATCCATCTTCCGAACAGGAGACTGTAGGGTCAGGCCTCAAAAGAAGCATTACTGTCCTGAGATTAAACGTGATACCATCTGCTTCGAAGTTAACATATATCTCAACATGTATCACGCTCCTCTTCTTAATACAGTTCCCCATACATGTCTCATAGACATCTACTGTAACTCTAAGAGAGCCCAATAAAAATAAAGCTAAAAATAGCATATTAATTATCATGTGAAGCTTCGTACATCTCACAAGATTTTTTTTTCCCAATCTGCTCCAGCCTAAGTATGGGAAATAAATCCAATTAGCAGGAATTTTATTATTTTTTTAATTATTATTATTATTATTATTCTCATCTTCTGTCTCTGTTAAGATTTATTGTAACTGAGCAGCAGGCCGGAAATAATTTACTTTAAATCCATATATAAGAAGTAGGTTAACTAATGATAATTGTTTGTGGGATTTATGGGAACATTGTTTTCAGAAAATGTTTGTAGGATGGAAAGAGAAAAAAAAATATATATATATTTGAAGATATGAAGAAATGCATGTACGCTTAACGTAAAAAAGAACTGACAGAACTACAATTTAAGTTTTTAAATCTGTAAGACCTTACAAGCTAACGAGGCGGAAGTGAACAAAAGGGGGATAAATGAAAAGAAACGAAAGAGGAATTGTAGCTGACTAATGCACTTGCGCGACTTGCTAGTTATTTGGAGTGGCTGGCCTTGGATAGAAGGCTGCAAGACCGGGATCTTTTCCGCATGTTGGTGTGACAAGCTACATAGGCTGCACACATCACAGTTTTCTTCAGTCCTGAACTGGAGAAATCCGGGCTGAAAGACAAAGAATAAATGTAGCTCTTCTCTGTACAGCACCGATAGAAGGTCACAATCAATTGTTATGTTTGATCTAACGGGTTTAAAGGAAATAAATATATCGATATGGATAAGAAACAGCCACTTATATAATACTGTGTGAATATTATCTGCAGTGTAATAACAGGCAAGAGGAAAGATTATTGCATCAACTAACAAAAATTTCAGTGGGCAAGAGTTATGCATTCTTCTGAAATAAACTGGTAAATACAGCCTGTAGGTTAAACACACAAGGAAGCTGTGTTACAAAAAGGAAAAAAAAAATGCATTTATACATCTTGAAACGCTAGTAATGAACATGGATTATCTTTCTCATACGATGGTAAGTTATTCTGTTATACAACTTGTTTCAGCTGCCAGAGTATTCGCTGAAAGTTTTCTGGTGAAAACAAATTTGGACATGCTCAGTATAAAACTGCTGTAAGCAACAGAAAGTCAACAGTTGTGTATTACACAGTTTTCAAGCTGTCTCACTTTACTTGAGGATTTGTAACCAGCACAGGTAGGAATGCAATGTTCTCTTGCTACAAACAGGCAGGAGAAAAAAATAAAAACCAAAAGAAAAAAAATAATAAAAAATCCAAAATCTCTAGGTGAATTTCCGGCTCAATGTCTCTGCATTCTTCCATTTAGTCACTAAGTTCTGTAAATCTCACATCGACTGCACCACCATACAGGAATAAGCACCTTGGGCTTGACATTGTGAGGTTCCATATATTCCCCGAGGAACTGACATGGCCTCTATTAGTATTTTATCATCATTATGCCCATTTCTGAATGGCAGCCTCTGAATGATCAGCTGATCTGTAACCAATCAGAGAGAGGCATAAAAAAAAGCCAACCAACTGTCAGTTTACAAAACACAAATAACCATGATCCTGCTTTTGGAAAAGAAGCTATAGAAAACAGTGGAATTATGGAAAACAAATAATCTTGTCCTGTCTTACATATTCAGTTACGACTGATGACTGATTCGGTGTATTCCAGTGATACTTAAACTAGAAATGAGAGATGAATCTGGATTACATGTTTCCTGCTACCTAGCTGAAAGATAACACTCATCTCACTTCCTCACTTCCTAAGCTGGTGAAGCATCAGTATTTGTACTTGTGATTTTATCTCTCAAGTTCTTACTGACAAAGACAGACTGAACAGAGGGCTGAGGTACAAAAACAGCATGAGGATTTATCACAGTGAGGACCTCATTCACTTGTTCCCTGTTTCAGAATAAAACTAATTTCATATGTCATGTCTGATAAAGGTGAAACGTCGCTTCATCTCACAACTGAGACAACGGCCGTCATTTTTTAATGATAATTAATTAAATCACTCCTAGGACGTTCAGATGAAACAGGAAAATTGAATCGGAGCACTCCCTCAAGCCCCCTACTGACAACGCCTCGCTTGTATGCACTGATGAAGCTGTGTATTTCAGCGTAAATACTACCGGAAAATTCCTCTCTCACGACGCCTGCACCAAAGAGCCAGAACAGAAAAACAAAAATCTGACTTGGTCTCCACGTTGGAATGGTGGGGGCCCCGTGACCTTTGACCCCCACTCTGTCTAAGGCCTTCACTCCCATTGGCTGCGGCCCCCACGCACCACTGACCGTGACGTGGGTAAGCCCCCCCTCTAGTGTTCGATGTATTTAATATGACTTTAAGATTCCTGCAAGTAGAATGTTAATCAGAAAAGAATTTCCCATATCATTTAATATCATAGCAAAAATATTTTTTCCAGGAATACATTTGGCACATATTTCATGAATTATCTGTTATCAAAAAGTACTGATATGTGCGTTTGTCCCCGCGACCCAGTAGGATAAGCAGTTTGGAAAATGGATGGATGGATGTGTGTTTGTAATACACAATATGCAATAGCTGTTGCAATCTTCTGTAATAAATTTTGCTCTGTTAAGTTTAGGGTTACTTAATGTCTATAACGCTCTTCGTTTGAATATAATGAACAGAGCAAAGTGAGCACTGTGGCAGTGTGTTATAATTACGCAATCTTAAGTCTCACCTGTGCGCTAGCAGAATTAAGATGTTACATTTTTATTTTAGCTAGCAGCAAATAGATACTGGTACAGACACCTCTGTATAAAGCAAAACACTTCAAATATTAATTAATACTTTTTCATTCAAATTGAGAGTTTTCATAACATTTCAAGCTGTAACTTGTTGATTTAACAACTGAAGTTAAAGTAAACGGCAGAGTAATTTACTTTAGCGCAAATGCAGCTGCTCAGAATTCCTATCCATTTGCTACCAAACAAAAGCTTCAGGTTAATTAATAATTTTATTTATAATTAATTAAACGACTGGACTGAAGACTGACCGAATGAATAATGCATGCCGCTTTATAAGTTCCAAAGTACACTCATCACAGACGTGACGTGCTCGTTACCCTGCCCACTTAATTGCTTTTTACAGTCAATTATCGGCTGTAACTGGATTCCCTTACAGTAATGTGGTTTGAGGAGACAATCGTAACAACAGAAGCCACTTTGCCTGGAGAGCGGGCTAATTACGGTAACTCTTTCTAAATTAGCCGGATCTTTCACACGGACCTAATCTCCCCATTGGCTGCCTTTGGGAGTTTTCCTCTTTTTCTCTCTCTCCCCCTTTAGGTGGAGAAAATAGAAACAAACCAATAATCTTCCACTTTACTTCTTAAATGAGACCTACTCAGGCTCTAATGTAGACAAGTCATTTTGTACAAGTCGCCAAAGCCGTGGAGGACGGGGGGGGGAGCCATTGTGGCCCAGTCATCTCTAAGATCTTTTGCAATCAGCCTCACAATGGAGCCCCTCTATTTTATGCTGCTACATCATAAAAGTGCTTCTTTTGTTGCCTTTCCATCCCTAAAAGGGTCTTAATCCCTTTCTTTTCAAGCGAAATCTATAGCAAATTCCACCGGGACATCCCATTCGCGGCGACAACTGGAGTGATCCACTCCGAAACGGCGCGCGAGGCTTTGAGCCTTTCTTCGCCGGCCCCTCCCCCGAGGACATTAAATCGCACTTTTCATTGGGCTTCGCCGTAGGGGGAAGCCCTTTAATGATGACAGAGAAAGCGACATTCCTTCACTCGGGCCTGTGATACCATTCTGCTGTCAGGCGGCCTGTCTCGCCCGCACAGAGAATCAAATACGGGCGGCAGCAGGTGGGGTGGCCGTGGGGGTCAGCGGCAGGCAGAGGGGGGCAGCAGCACACTGGGGGGAGGGGAAATTTGCAGGTTCTCACAGCAAATTAAGTCATCTGAGAGAGGAGTATATATTTTTTTTAAAAGAAGCCTTTGTACTATAGATTTTTAATTTACAGAGATTATTTGGTCCTTATTGCTTGGATCAAGGTTATTTTGGATCCAGTTATTAGTGGTAAATATACGTGTATGAATTTCAAATGTACAACACGGATGCAGTAAACACCTATAGAAATGTATATATGTGGATGAGACTGCGGGCAGTTGTTCTGTTCATGTGTAGCCTGCAGTTATTACATAAGATACAGAACCTTCACTGCTACCAAGACTCTTCTCATGTGCAGTTCCCTCCGTGTCACCTTTCCTCATCATCGGCACATATCTGCAGCATGCTGATTAATCGAGTTAAATTCGCCCAGCTCGATGTATACGCCACTGTTGATATCGCCCTGTGAATTGATACATCTCGCTTATATAACACAGACGTGTCTGTCAAGCCTTAATCGCCCCCCCCCTGCCCCGCCCTCCTGGGCTGGGATCTGTACTGAACCCAGAACATCTATTCAAATTTTTCAGCTAGATTGAAGCAGTAGATCTTCTGCCCATGCAATATGCATCTTATTGTTGTCTTCCCTGTAATGTTCTGCAGAATCCGGGCCCGGAGACAGATGAGAGTGGATCTCTCTCTCCCTTCTTTTGGAAATTCAAATGCGACCAATGCCACACGAAGCTTGTGGCCAGGAGCGGCTACAGCCTCTGGCTCGGCTGCATTCATGAATGGCAGATTGCAGTGTGCAGGGTAGGTTGTACGTCTCCCATTCACACGAGCAACTGGTGTAATCTCTGCAATGACACCCATGTTACCCTGCGGCCTGACCACGTGCAGCCTGTGCCACCATAGCCCTGTGATTGATTTATCTACACTCCTTTTCTTCCACACAAAGATTAGAAAAAGTGACCCATTCTGAGAAAACTTTTAAGTGTGCTGGGCCGGGAATGATACTCAGTAATGTTACTCAGAGTGTGCTGGGCCATGAATGTTACTCAGTAATGTTACTCAGAGTGCGCTGGGCCATGAATGTTACTCAGTAATGTTACTCAGAGTGCACTGGGTCATGAATGATATTCAGTAATGTTACTCAGAGTGCGCTGGGCGGTGAATGTTACTCAGTGATGTTACTCAGAGTGCGCTAGGCCGTGAATGATACTCAGTAATGTTACTCAGAGTGCGCTGGGCCGTGAATGATACTCAGTAATGTTACTCAGAGCACGCTGGGCCGTGAATGTTTCTCAGTAATGTTACTCAGAGTGCACTGGGCCATGAATGATACTCAGTCATGTTACTCAGAGTGCACTGGGCCGCGAATGTTACTCAGTAATGTCACTCAGAGTGCGCTGGGCCGCGAATGTTACTCAGTAAAGCTACTCAGTAATGCTACTCAGAGTGCGCTGGGCCGCGAATGTTACACAGTAAAGTTACTCAGTAATGTTACTCAGAGTGTGCCAGCCCAGGCCGCGAGGCACGCCTGGGCATCCCCCGATTCACATCTTCCTTAGATGTACAAGTTCCTCCTTCGGAGACGCCATCCCTGGAGGCTTGTGCACATCACTTTTTATTTCAACTCGTTCCCTGGGCTTAATTGGTCCAGTTAATACTTTGCCCTCTACATTTTCCAAGAAGTGCTGCATGAGAAACTTGTTTGTTGCACAGGAAATTATTTTGCAGCCCTGACCTATGGGATTTGAGTTTCTGAATCCCAGAATGCTTTGCGGGCAGCAAACTATTTTTCTGTTCCTCAGACCTGTAACGTCAGGTTACATTATCATTACATTGTGTTGCTTAGTTGACACTTATCTGAAAAAGTACAACTCTAACCCATTTACGGGGTATAATTGGATCTTTTACTGGAGTAATTGTGATTAGCGATGGTATTGATGGGATTCGAGAAAAAAAAAAAAAAACTTCAGCTTCTGAACTTCTGCCACATTCATGAACAGTACCAGCAATAGGATACTGTCCAAAATACAGGGCATCGTTCAGTTAAAGGATCTGAAGAGGTTAAACATAAGTATCGGTGACAGAATTCATGCAGAAATACAAAGATCGTGTTGTGACATAAGGCCCAATGGCCTACAACAATACGACGTACGACTTCTTTGCAATATAAGTCATAACAGTGGTCTATTTGGGAAAAGTCACACAAGGGCACGCTAGGCATATTAATATTTTTTTGCATACATTTATCCTTGCTCAAGGGCACTACACCAGTATCTCTCCGGGGACTTTAACCAGCAATGTCGGAGCTACACGCTTGTTCATAAAAATTACTTTCACAGTGAACTTTCATTCCTCTTTTCTTTCACTTCATTTCATTATCTGACATATATATATATATATATATATATATATTTATTGCTATTTTTAAGCTCTGGTTTAATTCTTCTTTAATTCTTATCTTTTATACTATGTTCTTATTCAAGGATTTTTATTTGTCATATGCAAGGTATATAGTCCTTCCCAGGTACCGGTGAATGGAGAGACTAATTGGTGACAGTGACAATCAGTCATGGAATTAATGCTCATAAATACTGTGCAATGGGAACCCTAATAATATCTAAATTTTAGCATCCGCAGGCTAATTATTGCTGCTTTTATCTCTGTACTACAATCATGGAGGAAAACACGCTCATTGTAACTATGTGCATATAAACTATATTTTAAAAAAAGGTATGTTATATATTGTAATTGAATTCTGTCAGTGCTTTCCACATAATTTAAGAGGAAAGATCGATGCTCTGCTCAAACCTGCGCTTTAAAGTTAACCTGCAAGCAGACGATTTACTTCACGCGTTTATGGCATTTGACTTTGTAGCTAGAATATAAGTAGATTTAGCTTCATAATAAGGACTCTGGTTAAGTTCGGTTTTATATTCACACTTTTGTCATGAAAAGCTGTAATATCTGCCAGTTCTGTTCCCTGCTCTTTCGGAGTCTATCGTGCTGTTTCTGAGAATAGATTTACATTTCCAAACTGATTGATGAAGGTATGCCATTAAACAGCAATTTAACTCTGAAGTGGCACTCCAATGAAAGAGATCAAAGATAAACATGATTTTAAACGAAAATGGAATTTCGAAATTTTAAAATAGAGTTCTACAGCTTGGATCGATTCATGAAAACATATTGATTTGTGCATTTCAAGGAAAATGTTGTCAAATTACCCATAATTGTACTTGGCAGGTAATTTTCTATAGAGGAGACAATACCAGAGAGTGAATTAGTTATTATATTTTTTGTGCAAAAAGTGCACAAGAAAGAACATCAATGAAGATGGTTATATGCGTCTCAGACTGGATCTCGGGAGAGTTATGTACGTAAGCTGGTTTATATTTAAGCCTGTTTCCATGGCATACCTTATCAATACTTCAACAACCTACCAGCAAAACTGCCCGAGTGGCTGAAACCACCACTATCCAACCAAACAATCCGTGCGTGATTGTTAACGAACATCTATAAAATATTTAAACCAACAAAAATATAGTGAAATCACCATAATTCGCTGCTGTTTATAAACACTGAGGTCTTGTCAGTATTCTTTTCCAAAGCCTGCTGTAACTCTGTCTTGATAGTACTGCTTGAACTTTAAACATATCAAAAGTTGTGAGGAATAGACAAGCTTGTAATCTACACTTGACAGAAATGTTTGTTAGCATGATTATTTAGCAATATTTCACCCAATATTTTCTACAAATCTGTCACTTGTTTCATGCTGCGATAACTCCTCAGTGAGTCAGAGTTTTTGGCCAACAATTTGATTTACTGTGACTATACAGCACTCAAAATTGACCCAGTAATTTCTGTTTTGTAACTTGTGATATAATTAGTAGACTCAGCCTGCATCTCCCCCCACACTTTACAGACGTGAGACCAGGTACAGTATGTAAGAGTGTGACACACTCAGCCAGCAGGTCACCCTCAAAAACATGTTGCAGTTCACAAATAAATTTAAAACGCTGGTTTTGCCTTGGTTTCTGAAACCCAAGTTTGTTTGATTAGCCGGTGCACTATGAACAGAATCCCTTTGAGAAACAGTAAATAATCTTTGCAAGTGACAGGAGCTTCAGCCTTGCATTTTATAAAGGTTCAGTAAAAAGCATGACATATCAAACCAAAAGAGAACCTTCCATCTGCCACTGTGCTTGTCACACACTTCTAAATCACTGTTCAGTTATTGTACAGGGTGTGCTGTGAGGACTGTAAAGAGCTTGTTACCTCTAGTATTCCCGCAGTGACTGCCCAGTGGTGCTGTACCCTGGTGGCATTGCATTCTGTGTGGGTGTTTTTCAATTTTCATACTTGACCGTACTTGTATTCTTGCATACCTGTTTTATGTCATCTTCCATTGCCAAATACCAGTTCCGATCATAAGAACAGAAATACACAAGGACTTTAAAAGTCCCTGAATGTTGTTTCGCCTGAGGTATCTATCACTATAGTCAATCTACAGCTACAGTAGGCCTCCATGGGCTTGTCTCCTCAACACGGCAGCCTATCAGCTGCTCCCTGGCCATGTGATTACCTCGTTATGGCAGCAGAAGCACACCGCAGTTCGAGAGGAAAAGCCGCGGACAAAGCTACAACTGGAATCGTCTAAGGTCAACAGGCCTGTAATTACTTTAAAATGTCAGCATCCAATAAAATACAACAGTTCATCTGGTAGAAAGCAAATTAGCTTTGACCATGGCGTAATTACCCTTTCCAGAAGAACCATTAGAAGAGATCAAATCTCCACCTCCGACGTTTGACGAAAGGGCGTCGGAGAGTTCTCCACCTGACAGGGTTGCACGTTTGCCATTTCGGGGGGAAAATTAATTAGCCTCATAATAGAATATTTTATATTTGATTCCAGAATTGAAAACTGTAATAAGCTGCAATCTTTGTCTTAACGAGTCAAAGGCATTCATTGGCAGGGAGAACAGAATCTACTTTGTACCACTTTAACTTTTTTTTTTTAATTATAGAAAGAATATTGTCTATTGCTCTGTCCTGGGAGAATTTATTTTAATCACATGCGAGTTTGACATCTTATAGTGACAAATGACCTTTTTAAGTGCAATTAATATTTTAATACATTATACTTTGATATATACTTTGAGACCGCAGTATGACATCAGGTGACCACAGACTGATGGATGGAATGGAGGGGGGAGTTAACCCATGGGATGGACCCAAACACAGACTATTTGGTTTTAACTGCATCTTCTCTCGCTTCCTTCCTTAAGGACTCCTTCCTGTGCCCCGATTGCAGTTATACCGATAATGATCCTTAAAGTTAGCCCAATTAATAAAGAGGAAAAAAAATAACGAAATGTTTACCTTGAAGCAGAACTCGCAGATAATTATCCTGGGAATGCACTTGATCCCGGCTTTTTGCTGCTGTGCTGGAATAAAGCCAGCAGGATTCTCTCAGCTGTACGCAGAAATTCCCGCTACCTAATTAGAGTGATCATTTGCTGCGGTCGCCAGAACGTCCTGAGGATGTGTTAGGGACGCTCCAGTGGACCCGTGTCACCAGGAACCACTGCAACAGGAGGCAGATGTCACGAAGACAAAAGTGTGCTAAGGATTTTTAATGGCAATTTACAGATGCCTGTTCATGAAGCTAGATAGATAGATAGATAGATAGATAGATAGATAGATAGATAGATAGATAGATAGATAGATAGATAGATAGATA
>JAODJX010000119.1:27693266-27718212 GCA_026776945.1 Isichthys henryi | reverse complement strand
CAGGTGTACCGCCCCAGTCAAACTCCCCACCTGCCACTGTCCCCGGAGCGGGTCGCGGGGGGGGGGGGGGGGGGGGGCGGGGGCGGGCCCGCCCCGAGGCGCCCCCGGGGGCGCGCCCCCCCCCCCCCCCCGGGCGGGCGGCGCCCCGCCCGGGGCGGGGGCGGGGGGGGGGGGGCGCCACAGTTCAACATGACTGTTAACTCTGGCTGACTGATTCGGCATTTTGATGTTTTCTTCTAGCATTATGTGATCTGGTCTGTTTGTTTTCGAACGTGCATTGCATTGTTTGATATATGAATAGAAAAATATATACATACATAATCATATAATTAATTAGAATTGCGTTTGAGGCAGGTATGAATCTTGGCAAAAATATGAGAAAATTAGAATGTTTGCTACCCCCGCACCAACTAACAACCATAAACAATTACTACATCATATCGCAAATGACGGTACAGAAGCCGCTTTTGAAGTGGAAACGTTATGCTGCGTACTGTCAGGCTGCCTTATTAGGATCACTCTGACACGTTAATGAACAGGTACTCGTATGTTGCCACATATTTGAATGACAATGACGCGGAAAATGTGGCGAGGTGCAAACGCATTTACATGATTTCATGACTCATTTGTGGTAATTTTATTACAAATTAGGCAGAGAGATGTGTTAGGATAAATAAACCCAAAATTTGAGAACATCTGTTTTATCTGATTTTAATGATTGCTTTTAATTATTTCAGTTCGTTTATTATGTGTGATATTTAGAGGTTTTTCAAACGCACTTCTCCGCAGGTTCTAAATAATTACCATTCATTTTTCTAAATGCATTGCGTTTGTATTGTGGCGCTCATGTCTCGGTTGCCAGATGATTTCCATTATTTCTTATTTTGCACTTTTTATTTTCTTGTAGCTGTACTCCTTGCTAACATCCTTGCTCAAGATTCCACAGGGAATTTTGGATATGTGGTACTATTGGGGGGTGGGGGGTGGTCTACCAGTATATATGAATTGTGCAAGAGTGGTTAAGTGTTGGCCACAGGTGTGGTTAATCACAGATTCTCTTAGTGTAGGTTTTGGTAATGCATGTGACGCATTTTACATTTTATTCATTAAGCAGATGCTTTTACCCAAAGCAACATGCTCCTTGGAGAACAGGGTCATCCACTCACTGGAGCAATTTGGCGTTAGGGGCCAGACCACAGTATTTGAACTGGCAGCTTTCCAATCATGGGCACTGAGCCAGACGCTACCCTAAAATATCACAGCAGACGCCCCAACTTTCCCAGACAGAAGGTAACGGGGCAGAGAGAAAAATTACATTATGTCACAGGTAGAGGTAATTCCTGGTTTGAGGACTTGAAATGTCTTCTTGATCACAAATGAAAAATATCCATATTGATGAGTCATGTCTGACTTTAAGTCTCCCGAAAAATAATGGAACTAATAGCAATCAAGTTTGTATGGAGTATCTGAGCATTAATTTATTTTTATTTTAGTATTTTTGGGTCTTTACTGTCAGCTGTGTAGGTAGGAGTAAGCTTGACGGGATGCCACTAATTTGCAGGTGACACACACATCCATCCATCCATCCATCATCCATCTCCTCACTTCTTGTTCTGCTCAGACTCACAGGTAGCAGAGGACTGGATGCTGGGACACACCCTGGATGGTTATATACACAGTCACACACCAGTAGCCTAACCGCAGAAGGAAACCAGAGAACATGGAGGAAACCCAAATGAGATTTGGAGAACATGAAATCTCTGCACGCACACACAGCGGAGGTGGGATTCGAACCCCCAACCCCAATGGTGTGAGGCAACAGCGCTAATCACCATGAATCCCATGATAGAAAACCTTTCCGGTGAAATCTTACAGTCGTTACAGCCCAGTATATTTAACTGTTAGATGAGCCTGACCTTTTCTGACAAGTGTATTTGGGAATAGCGAGATGAAGGCAACAGAAATAATTCTCGGCGATGCCTCTCTCACCTTCAGCTGCATCTTCCCCATCTCTCTCTCTCTCTCTCTCTCTCTCTCTCTCTCTCTCTCGGCCAAAAGGATGGAGAACGGCAGCGGCGATGCTTATTTCGAAACACAGCTTCCAAATCATTCTCCCGATTTAAACCTGTGAACCTGTCCGGTAACCAGCTCCGTGACTCAGAGCGAGAGAGAGAGACACCGAGAATAGAACCGGGGAGCGGTTCAGAGGCGGTAGAAGGCAAGGCTGTGGGGGTGAGAGGGGGCAATGACAGCTGGTGAGGGGCAAAGCCCCTTCCCCCTCCGCGATTCACGCCTCAGGCTTCTCTCGCCACCCACTATCTGCCAGACGATCCTGGTTCGCACCATGTGCTGGCAAAAGCACGCGAAGCTTGGCTTCCAGGCACCGGGAGGGCAGCACTACTGTACACCGGAGAATGGCTTCTGACATTGTTATTAAGGCCTCATGATTTTTTTAAGAGCCGCCGAACTTTACTGCATGTCATTGTTTCTCTACAGCCGTGGGCAGTGAGCTCAAAGTCAACCTCGTTTCTGTCTATGACTGTGTTTCCGGGTAATTTGCATGTTCTTCGTCCGTTTACATGGGTACTCTCATTTACTCCCGCCATCCAAAACAGCACCCTCTTCAGTTTAAGCAGTAACTCTAACCTCTTCGCTGACCTTCCTCATCCCACGTATGTCCTTGGGAGCTAGGCTTACCGCCACCGCGCTGCTAAGCGGATATTGCGGGGATGAACGTGTACGTTCCCATATGGCTGTATATCTGTATTATCATCCCTGTTAAGTGTTGGCATTGGGTAATGAAGAAGGGACAAGGAAAACTCAGAACAAGATTACGAAGCTGCTGTTGCATCCTTTCCTAACATTGATTTATTCTTATATTTAGCTGTTTCAGCGTCCCGGACAAACACATTATGGCGTAGCCGCTCTGGTGACGCTATGGAAAATAACTAGCTCTCATGAAGATGTGCTGTTCTTCAATTGCACATCCCGCTAATAAGACTACAATGTGGAGCTGCTGTGCTGATTGCAATTTTCACAGTTAACTTACATTCCTATCTGCTGGAATTGCAAAATACCCTCTTTATGCACAAAAACCTCTCAAGGCCAAGACAGGAAATTACAGTTTGTTTTTTTTTCAGTCAGCATAACAAACAGCATGTACGTCGTCCAGTGTTTTCCTCAGTAAGATCGCCTGGTATTGAGGAATCTCAAATTCAAGGAGAGGGAAGCTCACCAAAAATGCAAAGGCACAAAATTAAATTAAAAGACGCGCCCACCCCCCCAAAAAAAAAACAAAAAAAAAACAGTTTTTCCCATATGGGGGGGGGGGGGGTCAAGAGCCAATCTCAAGGCAGGGGGACACCCTGGATGGGATGCTAGTCCATCCCAGGGCATACAGTCACACACTATGGACATCTCAGAGACACAATTTCACAGAACAGCATGCCTTTGGACTACAGGAACCAACCAGCACTAGGCATGGAAATCAAGCCAATTTTCCGCACAAAGAGTATGATTTCAATCCCTTGCCCTGGCGTGAGGCAACTGTGCCGCACGCTGCACCACCATACCACCCAAAAGAAGAATTTTTCTTTATAATAATACTTCTCTGGCTCATCATTTTGCTGATTTCGCTTGATGCCGAATGCTGATAGGCAGAATTTCCTATTCATTTAACCTTTTAGAATTAAAATGGAATTTCCTATTTTACATACATTTTCAAAGTACAAGTAAAGGCACAAATCCTAGAATTTTGTAGTGCCCAGTATTAATTGGCACCAAGTAATTCTGTTTTCCAGGCTGGATTCACTGTAAAAAAAATAACAGACTTTAACCCTTTGAGAATATGCAGCAGTTTTGGTTTTGTCCTGCAGAAACATTGATAAATTCTGCGTTCTAGCTCAGTGAAGTAAACCTTTATTTGTACGGCTACATAGATAGATAAATGAAGAATTATACAGAGATGTGTGGTTTTTCTGTTACTGAAAAGAAATGCTCACTGTAGCAGAAACACGAAACTTGATTTTCCCCGATTGTTCTCATGAGAGATTCCCCCAGACATCTCACCTGGATCTAAAATATAGATCTCTGCAGGGTCTTGGAGAAATCTTTCTTTCCGTTCCAGGAATCTCTGGACATGGTTAAACTGAAGGATGAAAAGATCTCAATCACTTCTTGTTCTAACTTAAATTCATCATATCTCTTGTTTGATTAACTGATATCTGATTTTTGAATGTCTTTTGATTTTTTTTTATGCTGCTTATTGTCTCAGTAGATTTTTAGGAGACTACAGACATATAATATAAACTTTCAGAGTAACAAATTAGATATCCAGTTTTTCTCCTGAGAAATAACAAAGCAGCTTTGAGAAGTATGGTTACCCTTGAAGGACTGGAGGAATAGCAGCGTAATACCATATGCTTTGTATATCATACGGATATTATTTATTGGTTTATTTAACACGAAAAGTGCTTCTTCTCCTGGCACTGAATTGACCCTTTTCAAATGAGTTCAGAAAAGACAGGAAATTTACTAGTGTGAGAATTTAGACAACAGTCTATATCGATCCAAGTTATTCACAAGAAGCCATGGTCGTTTGGCCTTCTCTTTCAGCTATTCCCATAAAACGGGATTTGAAACGATGTCAAAGACAATAACAGGCAGATGCAATTCTCACGATCCAGAAGGATGCAATATACACGCAGAAACTAGTTTATTAGGTACCTGAATTAATGGGAACAGCCTCCTCCTCCAAACCGCAGATCATGTGGCTGCATCCAGGACAAATCTGGGGTCAAGTGGCCTATTCATTTTAGGTTGGTGGAGATGCACAATCCAAACAGTTTTAAATGTGGTGTGATGCTGATGCCAGATGTTGTGATTCCAGCTACTCGGAAACAGCCTCCCTTCTGGGATTCTTACACACTATGTGAGAGTAGAGTATGTGTGTGTAGAGTTTATGGACAGTGGTGCAATAACCAAAAACAAAACATGCAATTCTGTGGACGAAAACACCTTGTTAATGAGAGAGGTCAGAGGAGAATGGACAGATTCGTCACAACTAACAGGAAAGTCACAAGGGCAAATATAACCGCTTGATGCAATAGTGTGCAGAGAGGTCGCTCCGAAAGCGCAACCCATCTACTCTTGAAGCAGTTCAAGAGGTAAAAGGGGGTCCTGCCTGGCACTAGTTAGGTGTTACATACACTGCGCCCCAAATTTCAGAAGAATGGGAGAAGCGGTGGAGTGTTTACCGATATCGATGAGTTCCTACAAGAGGTGATAGTGGTTTGAGCTTCTCTAAAGAGCGGCTGTTGAGGAAGCACACATAAACCTCTAAGCACTCGCCGTTGGTTAAAAACCTGCTGTACATTGCGGCACTGAGACAGCGATGCTTTGGTCAGTTGCCGAATGCAGTGGTTCAGGCACCTACTGAGCGCGGCCACCTACTCCTTGACTACAGCATGGCTGCAGCAGAGAGATCAGGAATCCTTCCATTGCTCGAAGATCGCGCCAAAGCATGGGCTGAGGATGGACACTCCCCCTACCCAGATCACTGCTGCCTCCACTGCTAGCGCTGCTTTGTCTGCCAAAATACAGCGACTACATACCGTGGGAGTTGTTAGAGGTGCATCTGGGTCTCACGTTAAAGGGAAAGGCTCTGATGACCCGCCTTAGGTGTGTAGTCAAACTGCAGTCCTGCAGATGGCACTGCGGCAAAGATTTGGGCAGCCACGACCAGCCCAACCCTTCTGGCAAGTCCTAGCAAGCCAGCACTGATGAAACAGGGAGAAGTTAAAGGCCGTGCTCGCTGAGCTATGTTCCTTGGCTTAGGAGAGCTGCCCCAGCTAGACTGTCTAAGGAAGATCTAGCTATTCAAGCCTTCTTGGAGCATCTCACACTCGAGTGACTGCATCAGAGCATCAACTGGCTGGCTGCATCAGCCGTGGAGAGATGCTGGCTGAGGCTGAACAGGCTGAGGAAATATTCCCCTCCGATGAAAATGGCAACTACCCATTCAGTGTGGCCGAGTAACAGAGCAAGTATGAGGACAGTGGTGGCAGGGGAACTCCATGAGATCAGCTGGGCAAAGCTAGAGAGCGGCCAGGAAACAGAGCCCGAGCTGGCATTGCTGTGGTCCGGCTTCCCCCAGGGATAGAGGCGTGAGTGGTTGACTGGTGTTGCCCATAGGGTTACTGCTCCTAATGAAACAGACTGTCTTTTTGGCTGTTGTGCCCACAGTGTGAGGAGCCAGTCTGTGGTCAAGTGCTGTGGCACTGCTGCTACCCCTGGGTCTACAGAAAAGGGCGTTATGGGGTGTCCATGGGCTTTTTCAGTGGGTCACTTCTGTGTCATCCCCCCTCACCACTTGTGCTAGTGGTTCGATTGAGCTGGCTACTGGTATCAAGCTCTACACACACTCTGGTGATGCCCACATCACCCACAAGGCTCCCGCTGATAATACCTATTGCTTTCTCCAGTCACTTCGAAAGACTCAAACAATCCCGCTGCACCCACAGAGCGACGGGTTGGTGGAGCAGTTCAACCGGACACTCACCACGCAGTTGGCCACCCTCCCTGCCCGGCACCAGCGGGACCGGGACCGCCATCTGTCACTAATGCTCTGGGCGTGCCGCTCCACCGGGCAGGGGTCCATCAGGTTCATGGCGGCCACGCTCATGTTGGGGCGGGAACCGTGCCCCCCCCCCCGGTGCACCTGGCATTTGGGGCAGCACCAGAGCCAGACATCAGTGGTGAGCCCGGACCAAAGTACCTGCGGGAGCTGCGGCAACGTCTGGAGGCAGCCCACGTCCTCACTGGGGAGCACCTTGGCGGCACTAGGCCTCATCTGATCAGGCCTATGACACACTTTGCCCCCTCTTCAGATCACAGCTTCTGTCCAAAACTTATGAACTGTTGGGTGTGGTCGCACATTGCGGTGGATGAGCTGCTGGAGCTTGTTTATCGAGTCTGTCCTGTGCTGGGGTGGAGCTCGGGAAACATTTACCACCAAATAACCCCATGAGCTAATAGTCAGCACCACAGTATCCCAAAGAGACAATAGTTCCCATATTTCTGCCAGGGACATACAACCCTAGCAGCAGCATGAATTTGAAGTGGGCCAGGAGCTGGAATGTTGGGGCTGTCAGGTGGTCTGTGGGTCACCAGGGGAGTCAGTGCTAGGAGGGAGGTCTGTGTAGCGTCTGCTGATGGCTGCAGTTCAGCATGGTCACGTCAGCCTTGGCGCTGTATTTAATTTGCGTATCAAGTTCGCGTCTGCTGAAGTTTGTTATTTATTGTCTGTTTTTATATGTTTTGCGACGTTCCCCTAATTTAGTAGTTAAGTCGATTCATAGCTAGTTCGATCTGCCGTTGTGTTTTTAACGTGTTCTTTGTGCTGAGTGTGTCTCCATCAATAGCCGCCTCTATACCCTGGTGTGTATTTGCCTCATTGCCTTGTACTTGGAACTGTTGCTACACAATGGTAGTACAACTGAAATCTCTCCATGCATTCTGAGTCTCTGGCTTTATCCACTTGGAACCACAGTACACCGTACAAAGATGCAGTACGGTTCAGGTTAAATAAATATATTCTGCATATAACCTGAAAATAACTTTTTCAAAAAAAATCACAATAACCAGCACCTGACCTGGATAAGCAGTTATAAGACTGATGGATGGAAAAAGTCCGACAATCCAAAATGGTGTAAGCCCCTATTTAAGCGACCAGGCAGTGAATTAAACTTCAAGTATACGTTTCTTTGTTTACTATTTTGTGAAAGTTGGCGAAAAGTTTTGCGGAAACTCGTGATTAAGACGCGGATCTCAGAAAGGTAGTCATCTTCAGGCCAACCTCTCCTCAAAGAGGTGCTCCTCTGTTTCCGTGGTGACCCTGCTCTTCCCTCGGCAAATAATTGGCTCCTCAACCTCGTATCCTTCAGCGGAAATGTTAGCAAGGCCAGTCCAAGGACAGCACAAGCCCCTGAATGAGGTCGCAGCGGAGTGTACCGAGTGGCAGCCCAATGCACTTCTATAGCCCTGTTTATGAGCTAGCGCTGTACTCCTATTATCTCTCCATAAAAATGCAGTTTGTATTGAAAAGCAGGAGGAAGGTTTACTTTTAACTTTTCAGAATTCGTGGATGCCAGGTTAATGCAGCGAATAAATTACATGAAGTATTTAATGGGTTTTACGTGTCCAGTATTACAAAAGTATATGAAATGCATTATATCACAGGTCAATATTAAGCACCAAACCATATGCAAAAAATACCCAAAATGAATTCTGAGGCTGTACTGGAATGCATATGGTCAAATTCCACAGAAAAATTCAACAGAATGATGGTATTTATTTTTATAAGAAACACACGATAAATAATGTGTGAAATATTTTTGAAAAAATAGTCAAGAAAATATCAATAAATGTCATGCCTTTGTGAAGAAAACGCTTAAAATATTAATTAAAAGTGTTTTTTTAAGCATTGGTAATGTAGTTTGAAAAAACTTCAACGAAAAATACGTTCTGTACTGTATATTACAGTAGTTTATTTTATTATGTATTTAATGCTAATTACTCTAATGTTAAAACTGATTATTGGCCGTAGGCGGGACAACGCTGAAACGTTTAGAGAGTGAAAGAAAGGGGAAAAAAAAGCCAGTTCTTGGTAGAACAACTTCTCTGAATCCACAGAGAGATGCGTACAGGGAAAAACAGCATCGTTATTCTACCGTAAGCGCATTACCGCGACAAGAGAACCGCGTCAGGCATCAAAACTGTACGCTCCGTACTCTAAGGGCTGGAGAAACATATGTTACTGTCACACAGGACAGAGTCACAACACATTCACTGTTACTTCACAGCTGGTCTTCTTCCTGGGACCCATCAGAGAGACGCAGACAGAGAAAGGCTTTATCACGCTGCCTTAGATTCGGGTGCCTTGACGTCTGAAAGATCTGCAAGAGAAATAGGGACGGCACTTACATCAGCTCAATTACTAATATGCCAGCTATCGTTGTTTCGATCATTTAAAAATTATTTTAAAAGATGGATTTAGAAAAAAAAATGAATGAGGGAGTCAATTAAAATCATATAAATAGTTAAGCATTGTAATTACTGTCACTGACTTAGCAATGCAATGTACTTAGTGAGCGAAAGGCATAAATATGAACGGCTGTAGCGCTGCACATAAATGTGATTTTTAATTGTTTCGTTTTTTTCCCCCTTTTAGAGAGACTAGGGGAAGGATTGTCCACCAGCGCCCTCTTCTGGCCATGGTCGTTAGGGCAACCTGCTGGTTAACGGCGGTAATAAAGACGGACGCGGCGATCCCGCCTCTCACTGAAGAGAGACCCACGTATCTTTCATCAAATGCATCTCATAGTAAAGAATCAATGGGAAATACAATCAGACAGCATGAATAACCTTTTTTGTTCGTATGTCTTTGTGGGATGCATAAATAAATGAAACCACCTTTAATTATTTCATATATATATATAATGAATAGTTTTGATTTTCTTGGTCTTACTGTATAGACGGCTGATGTCAAAAATGTCACAAATGCTTTAATTTGTTATCGCTCAAAAGAGAGGGAAAGTAATTATTTAATGTAATTCAAGGAATTTAAGTTTTCATTTGCATACCGTGGAGGATAAGACTAGGGCATTGTTTGCACGTTATTATTAAAATTATTTTGTATTGTTCTCTGAATATAAAGGGTGCCACGTAATGTAATGTTCTGCATGTAGTTTTACTATCGTAGTTTAATAATGCTAAATAATTTAATTTTGCATTTTCTTCATCAATCTGAAACTGCTATATTGCACAGCAGATTGGCACTGTCCAGAGTTAGAGTTTCCTGATCCGCTCCTCAGTTAGGGTCTCTCTCATTTGCATGGTTTATTTCTGCAAATGTGAAAGAGTCACATTATACAAATATTTGGGTCTTACATCACAGACAGACAGACAGACAGACAGACAGACATAGATAGATAGACAGATAGATAGATAGATAGATAGATAGATAGATAGATAGATAGATAGATAGATAGATAGATAGATAGATTAAATGTATTTAACGTTTTAAAATGAATTATGAGTGTTTTGTTTGAAGTTTATTTTTATTATTAAGATCCAACCATCATCCATCCATTTTCTATACCTGCTTGTCCTGTGCAGGTCACAGAGGTCCAGAGACCATCTGTGTCTTATTCATCCGTTATATTAATCACAGCCATTATATTATATCCTGTATGGAATTCCAACAAAAACACCTATTCAGTACATAGTCAGCACCCTTTGCTTTTGCTACATTCTCTGTTTTTGTGTTCTAACTTAACTACAGCACAATCTAGCGGGGGGTGACACTCCTGTTACTGGGCATACACACACAGATATCCCCCTTTTCAGGTGAGAGTGTGCATGATGCCTCTGTGACTGGTGGGGTTTCCCGTTTCTATGCTCAGATAATGCATGAGAGTGGAGAACCTGGGTGTCACTGGCAAGATTCCGGGCCCCATCACAGTGTATCATACTGGGACCCCAACCCAGACCAATCCAATTAAGTTCCAAATTCTTTTGGGCCTGTCACTCGGGGGCCCTTGGAATCTTCCTTTTTTTTTTTTTTTTTTTACTCCCTCCACCACCCCCCCTTGGAATCTTCCTGACTGTACGACACCCCTGCATAGAGATTCCACCTCTCAGCATGCCGGCAAGGCGGTGCCTTCAACCACCTTCCTAACCTTACCGATGCTACCTGCTTCACATGCTGTCTGCCTGCTAACCCGCTGATGTTCTCCACCAGCTCAGAAGTCCTAAGTGGCATGTAACTGATCAGAAGAGCAACTGTTACAATGTAGCAGAGTATCACACATCACCCCCAGGCAGCTGCAGGGGAAATTACTGGCTTCATTCCAAATTACGATGGTAATTCGGAGATATTATGTAATTAGAATTAATACAGTTACCATTTAATGCAATGTCATCATACAGACTTACAAAGACTTCAGTTTATCGATAAGATTGTCATCTACCATCTTTATTTACCTATTTTACTGCATTGTTACATTTGTATTATATTTGTAGCACTTTAATGGTTTTTGGAGTTAAGCCTGTTGCAACTCATACAATCACTACTCAGGTATGCTGCATTTTTTTCATTATTTAGGAATTTGTTTGTGAAGTACCAGAGAGAAAGAGAGAAGTCTACTTGTTGCACCAGTAGCCTGAAGTGTAGTGTGGCATCAAATACTTCTGCAATTGTAAGGTGTTTTCAAGGTGCCCTGAACAGGCTCATCAAATGCTCTCACTCATAAAAGTGAGAAAGAGGAACGGAAAATTAAGGGACACAAGACTGGTACCAAATTGTAGCCTAATGCACAACATCCAGTCCAGACCTTAAAAGTCAGAGGCTTTACACACTGAGCAATAAACTCGATATAACAAAGAGAGGAAGCATCTGAGAAAAGCTTGTTTGAATTATATTATAGTAAAAATTTAATGTTGGAGACTAAACTATTTTTGGTACTGACAACACCTGCATGCTCTTCTGATTCTCCTCCTTCATCTGAGTAAAAGGTCTCCATCCTTTGTCTGGGATTCTGAAAACTTTTGGTGGGGTGAATGCAGACATCCCAGTCCCACTGTGTGTGTCAGAAGTCACATGACCTGGAATCTGCACTCTGCTGATCCAGAACATGAAGCACAAACATTACAGGGTTTGTTTTTGAAAATGATTGTAGCTTAAGGTCAAGGGGTGGCAACATTTGAAATGACTTTTGTGTTAAATAATATATGTGCAGATACCTCTCTGACTCAACAGGAACAGAAAATTCTATCAAGTGGTCTGAGGTACTCAAAACAGTCCCTGATTCCAGGAAAGAGTCACAGGGCCGATTGTGTTCCCCAGTCCAACCCCCACCCTCCCCAGCTCCTCCGTGGTGGCGTGGACAGTAACACTGCAGTAGATGTCAGGTGAGAGTCTGACCCCAGTCGTGATGTGCTGATGTCCAGCAGGTCTGCGATCCAGACAAACATTAATACCCTTTTAAGTATATTAAAATACATTATATTAGAAATAGCTAAATATTAGTTATCTGGGAGATACTTTGCACAGCCTCATCCTAAACTTATGCAGCATACAAAACCCATGCCGGTACAAGGAAACTCAGGGGGAGTCTTGGTTGGCCCTCAGCTTCTCCTTGCATCTGCTCCAGCTGCGAGCCCAGAGACACTCGCCTGAGGCTCTGTTTAGACCAGAAGAGCAGTAATTACAGTAAAAACGGGCATTTTCAGTGACAGTCTATGTACTGTACGTGTGAGCCGGAAAGCTCTCCGTCATCATTTTTGAAGAGGCTGGTGATGGCGTATTCCGAGACTCTCGCTTAAGCCAGTGCAAATTATTTGAGACATCAAGCCAAGAGGAGCCCATCAAGCAAACATAAGTCAGTTCTTAGGGCCACCATGAAGACACTGGATGTGTCCATTCTTTTGGTTCATTATTATACTCAAAATATTCTTTTGAGTCCTTTTCATAAAGCACATACTGATTTGTTTACTTATTTCAGCTATTTTATGTATCACTGTGCATGCATTCAGGGCGAATTAGAGACACAAATTCACCCTAAACGTCAAGGCAAGCAGACTGTGGGCAATACAGGTATAAACTTCACACACAAAGAACCCTGGAAACCAGTCCTGCCCCCCCGTGGCTTCTGAAGCCACAGTGCTATGAACTGGGGCCACTGTGGCATACAGACCAGTTCAGTTTGTCTGCCTTTGTCCAGGATGTAACCTACTAGTCAAAAGTTTGGACTCTTTTCTTACCCATGATGAACTCAAATGAATTACTCTGTAAAACCTGAAAAATGTAGTGAGAGCCATTGTCTCCAATAAAGGCACATTTCAGCAGTCTTATTTCCCTTTGACCACATTGGATAGAGCACATCTGAAACATGGATCAGCGCCGTGTAATCTGAGCCTGCGGGTTTTTTGATGTTAAACAGCTTTTATGAGCCAGCGGGAAGCTCGACCTGGGAGGACGTCGATGGGTTACAGCCGCCAAAGACACCCGATCCTGCGGATCCGAGCCGTAACACCTTGGCGGGTCCAGACCCAGCCTACTCGGGTCACGGTGATGTAATGCCCCTGGCTGTCTCTCCGCCAACTCACTGTCATCGGCCTTCCGTCTCCATGTCAACAAGCATTTTTTTTTTTTTTTTTAACATTTCATTCGCTTAACAGACGCACACAACCAGAGCAACGCAAAGCTGCCAATTGGGGACGCTCCAGCACGTAACTGAAAGAATGTTAGTTTAATGCTGCTAGAGGTCACACGCGTGGACATAACATGTTAATTACCAGGAATAAAAGCCTCTGTGTGTTACACGATTAAGGGAGGGACTGAAGTACCACTCCGAACAACTGCTTTGGCAGTGGGACCATGGAATAGCCACATATTACACATTAACTTCAAGGTTGAAAATTTCCTTTATTTATATGTTGGAGCTGAACTTGTCCAGACCTGCCGGAACACACTGAGTATTGGTCTGGGTCATTTTTTTTTTTTTAAAGTATGCCATTCGTATTGGGCTGGGTACTCTGGTAAGATGTGTAACAAAATTGTTAGAAATATATACAATCTTCCCCACAGTCCAAAAACTAATTGGAGTTGCTAAATTGCCCGTAGGTGTGTATGTGTGAGTGAATGGTGTATGAGTGTGCCCTGCGATGGGCTGGCCCCCCATCCTGGGTTGTTCCCTGCCTCGTGCCCATTGCTTCCAGGATAGGCTCCAGACCCCCCGCGACCCAGTAAGGATAAGCGGTTTGGAAAATGGATGGATGGATATACAATCTTGGCATGCTGAACGTAACTCCAAAATAACACAGTAAGACGAAAGAATATATATTTGCTTTTGTCTTGACCATCTTTTGTCTTGACCATCTTTTGTCTTGACCATGTTTTGTCTTGTCCAACAAAGACAAACAATCGGTTTATTCTGCTCATCTTTGAGCTCATTGAGTTTAGACGCCAATTTCCATCCCCGATCTAAACTCTTATTTTGATCTGGATTTGCGGCGAATTCCTATGAGTATAACATTATTTATTTATCGCCTTCTTTGATGGAAGCTTTTTTTAAAACTATTTCCCCCTGTGATTCTAGCAACAGTATCATTTAATGACAGAAAGAGGGGTTGTGGATGTGGTAGGTCATAGACAGGGATGTGGGCAGAGGCGACTGGTAAGCCACACGTGTGGGCTGCTCCGCCGACAGGCCGCGTATCAGCAGCTCTCTAATTATGATTTAAAGCAGACACCAAAAATATTTCCATCTGCATAGAATCTGGCTGTTTTCACACTGGCTGTCAGCAGAAAAATGGAGTCATTACTCACTGGTAAAATAAATGAGTGAAACAAGACTTCAGGAGATGTTGTCGAACCAGGCGAAAAATTTGTATTCATACGTGCACATCTCTCACCTGGGAGGGGCACTAAGGATTTTTGCTTCAAGAGCGCTGACATGGTGGGATGGTGTCCGGGGGGGCCCTCGGTCTGAGATGTTGTGGATTAATGGCTAAGACTGACACAAGCTTGGGTCACCAAAGGAAATTCCTACCAGTCGGGTGTGAAGACCAGAGACCATTAATCTTAGCCTACACTGATGATTGGAAATTCTCAGATGGTTCCCATTGAATCCATACTATTATTATTATTATTATTATTTTTATTGTTTTGTTTTGTTTTTGTTGTTGTTGCCAGTCAGCCCCCCTCTCCTGTGTTTTTGCACTGGATAAATGGCTGGAAGATAGATGGATTGATCATTATTCTCTAGGAAAAAGTCACTCAGATGAAAGTGGCACACAGGGGCCCCAACGGGACACCGCTACACCCATCCAGTAAATGCGTCACACCTGGCCGTCAAGCCAGGGCTGTCGATCGTGTCGTGACTAATCCCAGCTCTCACCCCCTTCGGTGACGGGCCGCTGGATGTGTTTGGGCTATTTGTTGTCAGGGGGACAGAGTTTGGTGGGGGAGGGAGTAGGGGTCGATGACAGCCGGCTTCTGGTCTCCTGACAAGACGGCGAAGGGCACGCAGGGCATGCAGGGCAGCGGTACAAGCATTTGTGGTTTGTCGCATATACAATAAGTGGTTTATGGGGACACCAGCAGTTTATGACATGTTAAAAATCCCCCACCCCCGGCTCTGGCCAGTTATAACATTTATGGAGATACTGAATCCTCCCCCACCCCCCTCATACACATCTAGTGAGACAGCAGTAGGGACAGATGTAACCACCTGGGGCCCATTTCACTAAACAGGATTTCTTGCTTAGCCCGATAACTTGTTGGATTTAAGGTAGTTTGGGCTAATGGGACTTTCTCTTCTTTCACTTACATTTAGAGCAGACTACCTTAAATCTGACAAGTTATCCAGCTAAGCAAGAAATCCTGTTTCATGAAGCAGGCCCTTGGTGTTGATAAGCAGTTAGAATACATGTGGGTAAATGGTAGTGATGGAAAGTTCAGGTCCAGAAAGTTCTCCCAACCAGGTGAGTAAAAAGTGTCACAGTCACAGAGTGCTCAACTGGTTGGTTGAAACAAAACCTTGGTACTTTCTCGACATGTACTTTCTCCCTTTGGTGAGTGGATGGATGGACAGGTGGGGTAACTAATAGTTATACAGCTTCATCATGTCAGATGGTTCAGTTTGCTTCTCCGAACCTGAACAGAAGTACATTTGGGCGTCACTCTTACACCCTTCTGTCCCTTTTCACCAGAGTGCTCTTTCATTCTCCTGAAACCCACCAGAATCCTGTAGTTTAGCGCAGGCACTTACAGCACAAAGCCCACTGCCTTAGCGCCACTCATAAATGATTTATTAAACGATATAATATCCCGCACATCCCCAGCCTTAAAAAGCGAAACCTTTTCCGTGTGTGAGGTGTCTACCATGCTACAGCTAATGAAAATTAACACCCCGTGAAGCCAAGTAGAAATCTGGTGACTGCAACGTAAGCCAGTTTTCACAGATCAGGCACAGGGGGCAAAGAAGTTTAAATATGAGCGTTTGAAGTGGACGGTAATGACGACAAGGTTATAAAAGGGTTACAGCCTCGGAAACAGGACTTTTGCTTGGATAATTGGAAGATGCGTGCGTTTACATTTAACACGCAACAGGGGGTGGATTTTAGCGAAGATTAACACAGACAGTACCTCAGGCACTCAGTATAGTAGTACACCTTAGAATAAATAAAACATATAAATATCTACAATGCCAGAAACCAGCTCCCTTTTGTGTGCACTGACATCCACAAGCATTGTTACCTTTCGGTGAAACATTTGACAGCAGAAATCACAAAGCAAGGTAGATAATTTTCTAAAAAAAAAAATGTAGGGACAATAAAACAACTCTACTAAATCGATTCTGAAATGAGACTGAGTCATGCAACTGCGGACTTCACAGCAGAATATGAAGCGTAGCTCTCGCGTTTCATACCATTCGCGTTATTTTTTGTCAACTCTTCTGTTCCCCCATCAAAGAGCAAAAAATAGGCTGTGTAATACGTTTCTTAGATGCTCTTTAAATTAATTTAATTTAGTTCTTTTTTTGCATGAAAGATTTACGTGATTTATATGCGCCCTCCGCAGGAATTGCACAGAAAGTCACCCGTGATGAAAATAAAAATAAAAACTACAGAACGACGGAAGTGTGTCGGCTACATACTATTACCGGTACGCTCTGATGGCTCCAGCCTCAGCACCGGCCAGAAAAACAGGCTTCTCCTCAGCCTATTGACCAAAGCAATAACCCATTTTGTATGGAGCATTAAAGTCATTTTCCACATGCTATCTCAGCATGACCCATTGTTCAGGCGGCCTCCCACTGACTAAGTCAAACCTTTGCTCCACACTAAACCGTGACGCGCTTTACACCGGTTAAGCAATAAACCGAAGAAGTGACTCTTTTTTTTCTCCTTATCTTTTATTCTTTATGCCTCGTTCTTTCCAGAATCAGAGACCTCGTGATGATTGCAGCCACTCAAACGGGCAATTTAAAGACTTTCAAAGAGACCTGGTTTGAAAATTAAATGCCTTATGTGAGCGAGCAGCTCACAGTGTGAAGGGGCAGGCGATTAGAGGATGCGCTGGGTTTTCCTCCTAAATGTCACAGGTACCGGTACAGGCACTGCCCTGGCGAGTCCCAGCTCCTGTGGCAGCAAGGTCTGGCTTTACATGACGCCCAGCAGTCAAACAAGCTTCAACCAGGCCCGGCGCCCTTGACTGGACCCAGATAACAGCGAGTGATGTGTTGACCCCAGTCAGCGGGAGAGATGATTTGTACCGACGAGCCTGGGGCGGGCAGGGGGGAGGTCAGAGGGACACAGTATCCAGTCAGAGGATGGGGGTGGGTGATGGGTATGTTATTCAGAATTAAGGTAACGGCGGATAACCTGTTCGATTTAAGGTTACACCATCCCAGGATGCTACAGCTGTCAGACACTCCAGAGAATACAGTTCAGGTTTTGATCACACCTGCAAACATCATCATCATCCCCGTTCATCTGGTCCAAACCCAGACAGCTTCATCCTGGCCTCCCACATTCCCAGCACTCGTCTTCTGGTGAGGAATTAACACGCGCCACAAGTAAGTGCACGCTTTCCAGAGGCGCGCTGTTGCGACACACGCGCGCGTAAGCATCCTGGCAACACGCTGGGTATGAAAATGAAACGTGCCGGCCCCTATTTTCACCTGTCCCCACCCCGCTGGCATCCCGCATCCACCCCATTATTTACCACACACTGCCTATAATGAGCCTTTGAGCAGCCGTCGTTTTCTAAAACCTAGCCGCTCAAGGTCCGCTCACCATGGAATTAAAATGTTATTGGGACAGTCTTCATTATCATTTAATAAACCAGTGTTAATTTGTTTTTTTTTTTCATGCAATTACAAAGGGTATCACTGAGTGTTACCCTCCTAATTATTATTTTACCAGATATATTTTGCAGGACAATAAGGATGCAGGGACCCTAAAAACAAGGCGTAATTAGAATAAAAAATATCAGAAATACGTAACCGGACCGATATTTCAGTAATAAAAGCCTAGATCAAATTTTAAAGCATCTTATAATTAATGTAAATTGGATATTGATCAACAGTCTGGCGAATGTGTCCTATGGACAGAAAGTCTTGTCACAATAAAATGAGAAGATGGAATGGAACTGTTACCATCATAATCATCTTCGATCAGCAGATTAATATTTGAAAATGTGCTCAACTGGATGGATAAGGCTTGAGTGCATTACTGATAAACACCCATCCATCCATCCATCCACCCACCCACCCACCCACCCATCTCCGATATCTCTTTGGGAAACGCTAAGGGAACAGCCACCCCTCTGGGCAGATACGCACAAAGACGTGTATTTTTCCCTTTTCAGCATTGACAGGGGTAAAGATAACACAGAGAGTATGAAATCAAAACCTGGAGACTGAGAAAAGCTAAAAAGAAATGCAGAGCAGGAAAGATGAAATTTTGGGGATTTAGTTGTGTGCCCCTAGTGAATAGGGGGATCTGCAATGACAGCAAGCGCGGGGCGATCCAGAGGACGGCCTGACAGTATTTGCTCTGCCCTGCTCTCAAAACTCCTCCGTCTCCAAACTCGCAACACGTTTCTCATTTCACCTCTTTGCTCGATGAGGCTCCTTTGTAGCTCTGCCGCTCCAGAAAAGTGCTCATTATTTCACAGACTGGTGAGCCATATATAATAACTTTGTCTCGGAAATATAATTACAGGAAAACAAACAGGATCAAGGGTATCCTCTCGGAGTCTTTGTGAACAGAGGCTTTTTTTTTTTTTTACATTTCCATTAATCAGCCGGGTCACGGCTTCTGTTAAGGTGATAATAAAACTCCGATGTGAACTTTACGGGTCTCTCTCTCTCCCCACTGCTGCCCTCGTTCATGAGGCACATCCAAGTACGGCTCGCTTCCCGAAGAAGACGAGTGTTAATCGCGGGTTGGAGGTCATAGGGGTGTCGGAGCGCATCATTCAGGAAACTGAACGACTCTATTAATAAATCCGAGGAGGAAAACACGGTTATGGATCCTTAAACAGAAAAGAAGACCTTAAAACATGAGACATTAAAAAGAAAAGTATTATAGCGGATTTGGAAACTCAGCAACATCCAGAGGACCCAGCAGCATGAAATCGCCTGGTCTCTCCCAGGTCTGCCCGGTTTGCCCTATTTATCCATGACAAAGTAATGAATCTGATCAGCGTTGGCTGGGTGCTGTTAGCTGGGGTGTGCGAGTGTCTGCAACCATAGCAACCATAGCAACATACTGACAAAAACAAATATTGTAGCACCAGTGAGACGTCTCCGCAAAATGGTATGTTTGAGGTGTGCGTAGGTTATGTGTGGTGTGTCGTGTTGTATTGTAGTGTCATGTGTAGTGTTTAATGTTAATTGTTGTAAATTGTGTGTGTGTCTGTGGTGTTGGAGTAGTCAGGGTGACTGGATTGTGGGCAGTGTTGTCGATGTGTGGTTCCGGTGCTTGTTGAGTGCCTGTATTGGTCTTTTTAAGGGCAGGAGCCATTTGCACGGCTCGCAAGAATGCTGGGATACGCAAATGGTACCACGATGAGGATCCATCTCACTGGCATCTCCCTGGCGCTACGATACTTAACAACAACAACAATAATAGTAGTAGAATGGTTCTTTCACATATTTTGATGACAAAAGAAGCAGGTGATCTGGATGTAGCTGTGTGAATTCACACCTAAGTCATTTAAAGAGCAATATGAACCCTTTCCAGGATTAGGTTGCCAGATTAAGAATGGGACTGATAGAATGATTAAAAAAACAAGATAAACGATTTCCAAACAGCTTTTGTAACATCACAAGCATTTGAGAAAAGCTGCCATTGGAAAAAAAATTCGTTTTGTACAAAATCCTGCGTAGCACTGTCATGCGGTAACCAGGGATTTATCCTGGTTTATGGTTAACAGTCAGCTAAGTTTGAGGTGGTTCTGTCAGTGACCCAGATATTACTTCCTCCAGAGACAAACTTCCAAGATAAAATTACCAGATGCTGCATTTCTATATTAAACATTATTTTAAAATCAAAGCATTAGGATTTCTCTGGGCCAAAGGCTGTGTGGGAAAGGGCTGGGTTTTGTGATATCTTAGGAAAATATAATATTTCAAAATATCCATCCACACATTTTCCATTTTATTTACCTCCGATATGGGAAAATTTCATACAAAATTTTACCAGGTAACAGAAATGTTTAAATATGTTTCTTTGTCTAGGTTTGGGAAGGTAGAGCATTCGACCCTGAGGCACCCCTATTCACACAAACACATCTAGGACATTTATGGGTAATTCCTGAACTGCAATCGCCGTGGCGACAGCCTGAGCTGCCTGGCCCTGAGTATTATACTGACATGGCTTTGGAAGAAGAATTTTTAAAAAAGGAATCATTTGATGTGTGGGTATCACACTCACCTTCGGGCAGTGACATCGTCATCCTCACCATGTAGGTCTCTCGATTCAAGCTCTCTAGCCGGTAGGAGTAAGTTGAAAATTGCAGCATGTAAATTCTCTATTCTCTGCCTCCCCAGCTCATTTGCTTGCCATGAGTTTAATCCGCGGGCTCCTTCAGCGGTCTTCAGGAAGCGCCTCTTCTCTCCCTGCACTGGTACACGTTCGGTGTGTGTGCTCCCGTTAAGAAGGCGGCATAAAGAAAACAAATGGGTGAGCGATGGCTGATCTAATCCGCGGCTGTTTTCACAGGATGTGGGGCGAGGAACCCAAGCCTGAAGGGCCGATCGATACAGCACTGGTGAAGAAGTACTGTCTGCTGTTTATTTCCTATTGATCTGATGGTCTGGAAGGAGTGCTTAGGTAGGTGGTAAAGGGAGACGATGAGCCACGTCTGGGGTCCTTTCAGGCGCCCGTGGGGGCTGGCAGGAAGCTCACACATAACGACCGCACCAAAAGGGCCCACATGCTCTAACGTGATTAAGTGATTGTCCCACAAGAACACACAGGCCGACCAAACAGGCAACAAAACAACTAAACTACTCTTAAGCAATGTGGCAAAACAGTAGAGAGTGGAACAAGCGCCGACATCTGTAGTAATCTGAACGTTAATGAGAGATGGTTCTGGTCCCCAGAGGCATCCTGCTGCAACGTGTCCCTAAACAAGGCATTTAATCACAAACACCCAGCAAGGTCCTCAACACACACAGGTAAAACCTCTTAAAACTGGAGCACTCTGCTGTCCTCTGCGCTTGTATTGAAGAAATTCAAAATTACGTTCAACATAACATAATTAACAGAAAATATGAAGTAAACAGAAAGATTTTAGGGTACACTCAAGATCACACAAGGAGAACTGCACTGAATGCTGGATTGTGCAGTTTGATAGTATGTTAGCTGTACTGTGCTTGTGCAGACATGCTAACTGGTGTTTAAAATATTTTTCAATCACAATCACAGCACACCATCATTAGCCTTGGGGATGTACTGCTGATTGCTCATGAACAGTTTTGAGTCAGCTTGAACCAATAACTATCGATAGGTGCTAACTGAAAATGTGTCATAAACATAACTGTCTCGCATATCATATACAGACGCTCCTCAACTTACGAACTTTCAGACATACGAACGAAGAGGACTGTAAGTCCAAATTATGTTCCTTGGGCTCCCGTTTCCTGTCTGCAACATCAAATTTTTTTTTCTGTGCGTCAATTCCGGGTAGTACGATTTCTGGCTGCTACTCCCGCCGCGTGGCAGTGTAGCGTGCGAACTCCTAGCATCCTAGTTCTTTGTACTTGCGTAAACCCTTAAAATGATGTTGAATAATGACTTACGAACATTTCAAGTTACGAACGGTCGTTCGGAACATATCTCAGTCGTAAGTAGAGGAGCGTCTGTATAAATCTACTAAAACGAAAAAGTGGAATTAATCAGTCAAAGTCTTTCAAGAGGTACAACTGTCCCAATAATAGGATGATGTTTAAGATTTAATAGAATGGGATTTATTTGTATACACATTTATGTAGCATGCGCAGGGAAAACTGGGGATGTATGAAAAAGCATCACATACAGCGTTACGCTGCTTCACCAAAATCCATTCACATCACATACTGGAGCTACATGCTACATTTGGACCTTCTTCCATTTTTAAGAAAAAAAAAATGTTCCCGCTGATTAATTTCCTTAATGTCTTTTATAGGGCACTTTAAATGTCAATGCAATGGTAGATTTAGTGGCAAACTGTAATTCCATTACGCAGGAGTCATTAATTGTTTATCGAGCAAAAGGGATTCTGTCAGGGTTTTGCCTGTTCCTCTCGCGGTCTTGCAGGTGCCAAACAAGGCCCGTCACCAGTCGTCTAAATCGATAACAAAGCACATCTGTTCAATGCTGATAATTATTTTATACGATATGCACTCTTCTTGGGAAGATGGCAGTAAGAAGTGGCGGGGAATGTGAGAAGAAGAGAAACGTCTGTAGATATCAGGTTTGGCCGAAGAGTGCACGCTTGAAGATTAACACTGTGACTTTGGGAAATGTCAGCCAGGCTTTTGAGGAACATAAGCCACAGTGATTTAAAGAATAGTTCCTTCATACACAGAGTGTTTCATGCAGAACCTAAAGCTTAATAACTCTGCAGCACGAAGCACTGCACGTTTGTCCGTCCTCTGTAACTGCCGTAGGACACAGTGAGCATGCATGCTGTCCCAGGAAGCACATGGTACAAGGTGGGGGGTGCTCGGGATGGGGTACCAGTCCAACTTAAGGAGGCAGGACCAAGGCATCTGATTGGTTGGTCCTGCCTACTCTAGTTGCTTGGACCCACCTTCTCTACAATCTGATTGGTTATCTCCCTGAACCAATCATTACGCCTTCTGCCCTCAGAACATTTTTGTGTAAGTAAAACTCCCACGAGTAGGATGCAGCTCCACACACACAAGGCTAACAGTGGGATTTAAAACCCTAACTCTCAAACACTGTACTGTCCAAAATGTGGAATCCCTAGTGTATAAATTATGTACACACACTACCCCTTAGTGAGCCTGTTTTCCTTTCATATTGCTTCCCTGTGTCACCACAGTCCATATAATTATATTAAATGTGCTGGACACCACAAGTGAATCCTTCTGTGCAATATTGCTGCAGATATATTCCTTTCAAGAGGAGGTAGCGTCAAGCGTGCTGTATTTGAATCACGTCAGGGCCAAATGTAATTTAGTCAGTCTCCTGCTTACTCGTTGGCAGGTTGCTGTGCAGGCACCATCCGTTGTAAAATCTTTCTTGTACAGGACTTTGTCTGAGACTTCTCATTCTGAAACCATGCGCAATTAAAATGAGGCATACTCCTGGATATGTAAGCACACACATGAATCATCCAGAAGCTATATACGCTTCCAACAAACACTGCTAAGGGATTTATGGAAAACTTGTTCCCTCAGTTAATGTGGTTCTGACATTTGCTACGTGGGCCCTACAGCAAGATAATTACTAGATTTATTTGTGGGGGATATTGCCTTGCAGGCAGACGCTGCCAGCTAGCCACCAGGGCGGTGTAGATACGGGCCTCTGCGTTATCTGTGGCTGCCTACAGCTCAATCGTGGCCCAATGCCACATGGCCCCATCGCCCCACATGCCCAGAAACCTTCGCTCGCTCCTTTTTTACTCTCCCCAAAGTCCCATTCAGTGTGAAGTGTCACTCAATCCAGGGATTGGACCAAAATGGCCCAATTACCTGCTGCAGACAGGCTCTGCGCTTTTTTTTTTAATGTAAGCTGAACTGAAATATCCTGTTTCACTCATGCTACAGCTTTAACATAACAATGCTATCTACAGTCAGCCAATCACAACAACACAAGTGTGCGTGTGTGTGTGAGGTTTATTTTACATTATGGGGACCATATGTTCCCCACAATGTAATAAAAACCTGTTACTTTGACATGGTGGGAAGCATTTTTCAGGTCCCCACAAAGATCTGTGAATGCAAACAAAAAAGTAAAAATGGCAAAAGTCTTGTATTTTGTTTGGTTACTTATGGGTAAGGTTAGGGCTGCGTAGGGGTTAAGGGTGTCATTGTTGGGATTAGTTTTCCCCATAGAAATGAATGGAACATCCCCACAAAGATACAATTATAAAACTGTGTGTCTGTGTGTGTCTGTGTGTGTCTGTGTGTGTGTGTCTGTGTCTCGCATGAGAATTACAATATGCAAGAGTATTTTGGGCTTGAGTGACTCTATAAATCTGACTTAAGCGATGCAAGCCGATTCTAGAAATCAGGGAATTGTGCTACCCGAAGTGTGTAGAAAGGAAATGGGCCCTGATTAATGGGAATTCATAAATTCTATCAGTGTGGTCACTCAGGAGGACACTGGCATGTTTCAATGGCTTTCTGACCAGAGTGACTGTACAGAGCTGAATCTTCAGCAGTCCAGGAGGATTGAGTGGAAAAATGTTTGTAACATCCTTATTCTTAATGAATTATTTTAGGCCAGCACTCCATCCAGGGATGTCTGTTCGCTTGGACTTTCGATTCCTGGGACAGGTTCCAGGCTCACCCCGATTCTCTAACGGATAAGCAGTTATGCAACTAAATGGATTTTACCAGTTACCAGTTGGTGGCATGGTTTAAGTTTGTCTTTGTAGAAACCTCAACTGCACGTTGGGAACAGATAGTGGTTCAAACCGAGATGTACAAATTGGTATTCCATCCATTCATCCATCAGCCAGCTGCTTATGTTGGTCAGGGTTGTGGCCTGGAGCCCATCCCAGGCAGGGGTACACCCTGGACGGGACGCCAGTCCATCACGGGGCTTCAGGCAGGGGTACCCCCTGGACGGGACGCCAGTCCATCACGGGGCTTCAGGCAGGGGTACCCCCTGGACGGGACGCCAGTCCATCACGGGG
>JAODJX010000119.1:27658698-27669633 GCA_026776945.1 Isichthys henryi | reverse complement strand
GGACGGACGGACGGACGGACGGACGGACGGACGGACGGACGGACGGACAGACAGACAGATAGATAGATAGATAGATAGATAGATAGATAGATAGATAGATAGATAGATAGATCATATTCAATCTACCTTGGGACACTTCAGGTTTACGATTGAAAAAAAATCTTCAGAAATGGACCGTGCTCTAAATCTTAAAAAAAATGTACGAAAAATTTTGCTTCCTCCCCACACAGCATCTTCTCCTGGCTGTTTACTGGTTAAGTAAGCATACTATATTTATTTTTGACACTAATTCTTCCAGGAAGTTTCCCAAAGTTTGTTGTTTGTATGTATTTCTCCTCTATTGAAACTTTAAGCTGTGCGTGTTCCTTTTGACAAAGTCATTTCATAAAGGAAACAATGCGCTATAATGGACCATTAATTTCTATTTAAAGTGAATTTGAGTGTCTACAACTCACACGATACACCAGAGCAATCATGGCTAAAAAGTGTTTATGGATGCATGATCATATTCCCGGTTAATAAAATAATTAGGGAGAAATCTGTGTGTGTGTTTATTGGAGTGGATCTTATTAGAATCATCTAATAATGGCAGTTATTCACAGAGTCAAAAAAGTGTGTCAGAAAATATCCTAGTTCAGTATATAATAAGCAACAGCCCTTGTCAAATTATCCACCTGTCACAGGAAATTCGCACAGTCTGCAAAGGGTATGGTGAACTAGTTACTGGAATATCGCTGAGTAACCAGGCAAGAACTGGTGTATCAGCTACCAGTGTGGACAGAGCTCCTTAGGACAGAGTTACAGCATCCATCCATCAATCTATCCACCCCTCTTTCATAATCGCTTATCCAGTACAGGGCAGTGGGGAACCTGGAATTTCTTCCAGGAATCACAGGGCATGTGGCAGGGCATACCCCTAACCAAGGGGTGAACCTGCAAAGATACATGCGGAGAGGGGCGTAGGATTCAACCCCCCACATGTCTACAGGTCTGAGGCAAGAGCGCTGCACTGAGAAAAACAAATGAAATTAACAGAGAACTAAACCTGGATTGTTCTTTACTGTTCACCGAAGAGCGCAGTCAAAAACACGACAGAATCGCAAAACCGTCGGAATTAAAGTTGTGGCTCGTCTCAGCTAATTTACGGCTAAAAAGAGCCATAAATTTTTTTATGTTCGGCTAAAGCACGTAAGTGTCTGTAAATTGAAAAGTACGTTTAATACCCAGTGCCTACCACTCGCATTAAAACCACAGAGCCACAACCTTTCAATGACGGTGGAGAGGAATCAATTTCCGCTTGGAGGGCCAGTGCTTAGAGGAACTCATCTGAGATGAGTGAAGAGCCCTCTCGCCCTCTTAAAAGCCCACATCCTCCCCTTACCCATCGCTAGTTGCGGCCTGTGCTGTGATACTTCAGATTTACAGCAGGCTTCTACTTTTACAGCTTGGCGAAATGCAGACAGAAGAGGGAGCCACGAGCGGCCCAAGGTCATGCTGCAAGGGGCCGGCCTCCGCAAGGACGACTCTGCGGTCCACACAGACCACTTTAACCGAACAGTCACCTCACTCAGTCACAGGTGTGGTGGCACCTTCCCGACAGTTACACTTTAGGCAAGGGACTAGGGGAGGAGATCAGTTGGGGGGTATTTCTTGGTAAAAGATGTGCATAGGTTAAGAAACCAGTCATGTCACTAAAAGGTTTCTTGTAGCAGTCCCAGCTGCATGGTGTCCTTGATTAACATAATTACCCAGAATTCCTTTGCTAAATATTTAACAACGCAAGCATGTAGAAGGGTCTAACTTGCTCCTACTGTGCAAATTTTGTGTGTGTTTTTCTGCCCCTGTGCCCTGTCCGACCAGCACCCTGACTTACTCTCCTACGCATCCCAGCTTATCCTGGAGCTTATGGTGACCCCAACTAGGTAAAAGGACACAGGTAATGAAACAGATCAATTAATCAAGATGAAGCAACTGCTTAGCAACTAAACTTTGTTCCATCATCCCGGATCGTGTACAACAGGAGACCAGGAACAAACTTATCCTGCAGAAAAATGTCTTGCTTCACTTTTTCCAGAAATACCTAAAAACAAACGCGTGCCTCGGCTTGAGGACAACAAACAGCCTATAAATATTTTCTGCTGCACATTCAGCAACTCTGCTGTGTAACGTGCTTCTTTTCTGAAAGTTGGGAACACGCTATAATGTGCAGAAACAGTGTCTTTGCAGGGCTCCACCTCGATGCGCCTGTCCGTGTCAATGAACTCTGCTCCTCTTATTTCCATCGCATTCGGCAGATTCTCTAAAAGCCGCAGTGAACGTGTCGATGTTTCGCTCCACGGCGAGACCCCTCATGGGAACTCCAGCAGCTAATCAGATACTGTCCCACGGTTGTCTCAAGATTCTTGTCAAAGGCCCTTTTTCTAGACTCGCACTTCTTACGTCGTGGAGGGAGAAAAAAATAAAGAGTAAAGTAAGCTGGCAGTGTTTGGACTGGCCTTGCGAGGCGAACAAGCAATACAGGATTGTATCGACGGTACGGATGGCACAAATGTTGACATTTAAAATCTCAGCAAGGGATGTGTATGGGCACACAAACTACAGGAAAACGTATGGAACAATGAGTCAGAGTATAAGACCTCAGCATCTTAAAAGTCATTAAGATTCACCATACAAGGCGTGTAGATTTAAATTTACATAATGCATAAAGGGACACGGGTAAAGTATAAGAGAAACATATTTAATTTGAGCTTGTTGATTTTGATTAATCAAGCAGACCATTTAGCTAAAGAATAGCAGTATCTTGAATTAAAGAAGATACAGGCCATGCCCGTTACATCAAGTGAAGAAGGGGGCATTTCAAGTGTAGATGGCAAACGTAAAATAAGGTGTCTGAAAAAAAGTAAAACAAGTTGGATGTTTATTTTGCAGATGTCTCATTATAAACATGTGGCCAGGCCCCTTTTTAAGCATTTTGAAACACGCTTAATTTTTATATTTGTGTGAAATAGTAATATTAAAATGGGTCTCCAACGGTCAGCTGAAGTTCAGTGCCGTTTACCTTGGTAAACTTCACCCGCTCTGATGTCATTTGCTCTTTGTATTCCCACTCACAAGACAACCCAAACGAAAAGAAAAATGTAAGAGTGATAAACGGACGCAGCACAAAGCATAGAGATGCGGGGGGGGCCGAGCGAAAAGCAAACTGGGGGCCTGCGTTTCGGCAGAGACTGACCGCTGTCTGCTGGCACAGTGTCGCCATGCAGATGCCGCCGTGTTTTAGGAAAAGCCCCCATAAGAAGGAGGACTGTGCTCATCATTATGCCGTGAGAAAATAATCCAGAAGAACAAGAGCAAAAAGAAAAAAAGATGGATGGATAGATGTTGTTGTAGTATTTGTAATTAATATTTGTAATTAAAATTTGTAATTAGTATTTGTATCACTAGAGTTTAAATTTTCATTTATATAGAGTAATACAATGTTTATAATTTAAAATACTATAAATATTTTTGAGTATAAGCTTGTGGAAATATAGTTTAAAAAATTATTGGCATGTGTTTTAATTTATTTATAGTATAAAAGTTATGGGGTTCCATCCATCCAACCATCCATCCTTCCATCCATCCATCCATCTTTTAGTGTAGGATGGCTTTAAGCCCAGAGAACACTAGGCAAGGTATACACTCTGTTTGGGAGACAGATACACATACATTACTTTTATATCCTTGTGGGGTCTCTCCGTTCATTTGTATGGGCTTAACCCTAATTCAATTCAATTTATTTTTATATAGCGCCTTTCACATCAGACTCACCCCAAGGTACTTTATATGTAGGTGTGTTGTGATACATTACAGCAACATTCAAGCAGAACGACGCAAAAACAAAAGAGGAGACAAAGAAAGGAAGGAAGGAAGGAAGGAAGTCAGGTGACAACCGAATGCTAACCATGACAACTGAAAGCTAACCATGACAACCGAATGCTAACCATGAGAACCGTAACCCCTAACCAGCCCTAACCGTAACCATGAGTAACCAAACCTAACATTATTAGTTTTTTTATTGTAGTCACAGATTTTTTAAATATTGAATTTCCCCTTGTGGGGACCAAAAAAACAGGTTTTTATCACTTTGTGGGGACATATGGTCCCCACAATGTAAAATATATGTGACCACACACACACATTCACAGAGGCAGACACCCAGGGAAAGTTAGAGACAAACAACACCCCAGCTGAATATTTTTGGACCGCAGGAAGAAACTAGAGCACCTGGAGGAACCTGTTCAAATGCAGGGAGAGCTGCACAGACACGGCGGGCCGACCCCGCGCAGCAAATGCCTGCATTTAGCTTACACGGCAGGATGCGCATACTGTGTTTGCATGTTACAGCAACGCATTTAACAAAATGCCTAGACAAGGACAAGGACACGGTGGTTTTTATTTTGCATGCAAGCAAGAACTGTAACATTGAAATGCAGATGTAACGGAGGTCAATGGATCGTTTATTTCATTAAAATCAGCCAGGGTCAGCCCGGGAAAGCAAGCAAGGTGTAAAAGTCAGAAGAAAATATTATACAGACACAATAGAGAAGAAAAAGTGTTTACAAATTTAACACAATAAAACAACTGGAAGTAACATGTTCACATCTATATCACGTTACGGTTAAATTCATTGGCTTACAAGGTACTAAGCGTTGGTCTGCAAGAAAGGTACTGTTTCGTAGAGCAACAGTGCCCCCTGCTGTTCACAAGTGTGCACTGCACAGAACAGAGTGAACGTCTCAGATTCTGGAGTGAGAGGCGAGGGTGAGGTGACAGCACGGCAGGTGGCACTGGCGCCTCACGCTGGCAGGCCTGTGAGCTTGAGTCTGTCCCCAGCTCTGTGCAGGCAGTGCACTCGTACTCCCAGGGTTCGCTCTACATGGTCTCTCTTTCTCCAGCAGTCGCAGTCGTGCAGATTAGGTGAACTGCTGATTTTAACATACTGCGAGCGCGTGCCTGTACCTGCTTTCGTACTCCAAGCTTTCCTGGGTCTGATGTGACACTAATTCAAAAGCTGCAGATAGAAACTGGTATCTTCCATTTATATGCTTTCCAAACTAAGCTTTCAGGAAAGAATAAAATGAATAAAGGAAACAATTTGAAAGTATTTCTTGTTACAATTATGTCCCTCTACTGCTATGCGAAGTTAGTAGTAGCCAATTTCTTATAAAAAAAATGTACAGAGGAGCCAAATCTTAAGGTAAAAAATACTTCTTTTTTAATAATAATAAAAAAAAAAAAACGTTTCAACTAGGATTTCTTTGCATTTTATCCTGTACGTCTTAGAAATGGATGAGGGGCCCTCCTGGATTGATGAATTGCATATATGAGAGCTTTTAAACAACTTTCTAGCAACATGTTTACCTTCAGGTGGCTATCCCTCCCCCCGTCCTATCAGGTCAGAGGTATACTGCCCCCACAAGATAACATGAGATACGATTGGCTGATCCTTAGTGATAACGAGAAGCCCCCACTGGTGCAAGCTGGTACAATGACCCACGCCTTGCTAATTTCACCAGATGAGCTGTGGGGCCTTCACCGAGCGTGGGAATTAACCTGTCTACCAAAGGGGGTGCCCTTGCTGTTGCCACGGAGACCAGTCTGCCACAACTCCCTCCACTGGCACTGACAACACCAGATCACATTTACAGGGCGGCAGAGCGAGGTCACATGAGGTGCTAAATGTATCAGGTGGGGATCCTCACAGGTCCTCCGTTACGGTCTCTTTGGGCCATGTCTTCAGCTCTCGGGCCTAAGACTTTCACCCGCTAATCCAAAACACTTTTAACCATGATTATTTGTCTAAACAGCTCCAAAGGACTATGTTTTACTGCACTTTCCTCCATTAGTTCCAGAAAAATATCATATGCCGACTTAAAAAGTTACATTTTTCTTAACAGCAATAATTCTGTTGCGATGAGCATTGTTAGGATGGCGTTTTATCACATTTTGGGTGAAGAAACAATGACCGCTCGTTTGGTTTGACAAATTATATCATTAATTATGTTAGTGACATCATACATCATCCCCAAGTCCATGATTCATTATATAGTTTACGGGAAAAAAAACAGTAAATCCCAAAAAACCGAAGCAATTTAATGGGACGTTTGGTCAGAGCTGAAAGAAGAAACTATTAATATTGATCAAGGTAATAATGTCTGCAAACCTTTATGATAAAATACACTAACAGACAGAGGACAAGAGTCTTCTATCAACCGTATTAATTGTATATACAAACGCAGGCACATATACATAAAGTAACAGTCAAAAGTTTGAATGTGCTTACAGGAAACATTTTTCATGTTGTTTTTCCGCTACATTTTTTTCTGTAAAAAGTTGAAAACGAAAGCACATCCATCATCTATTTGCTTACAATGGACAGGGTCATGGTACTGCTGAAGCCAGTGCCAGGCAAACCAGGGCACAAGGCTGGGGTACGTTCTGGGTGGCAATTCCATTCTTCACAGACCACAGACATTCGGTCATGCACCACAGATACATCGATAGACTAACCACATGTCTTTGGACAGTTGGGGAGGAAACTGGAGTACCCAAAGCAAGGGGTAGGCAATCTGATCCGTGGAGGACTGGTGTGGGTACACATTTTCGGTGTGACCCCCTAATCAGGCAGTAATGAAACAGTGGTTCTCAACTTCCGTCATGGGGACAAACTGTCATTGGCCGACTGAGAGGTCATCCCAAAATCGCCCATCCACTACAGCCCTCCACGGATCAGGTTGCCCACCCCTGACAACGAGGGACAATATGCAAACTCCACACACACAGAAGAAGTGGGGTTTTAACCCTCTGGGGTCTAGGAGTAGGGAACACACTTTCACTGACTGGGGCATGGTCACATATTTCATTCAATATCATAAACCTAATTCATGGCAAATAAATTATTTCTTATATATTTGTTTTGGCATTAAACTTAATCTTAGTGTACTTTGTAAATATGTCAGATTTATGTGAAGTTTGTAATTTGACATCAAAGTGTAGACATTGCCAAATGCAGTTCGGAACACTTACAGAAACATTATAAAAGTACATAGTAAGCAATGGTGGCAGTTTATTTTGATCCCAGATATCTGATCACCAAAGTCTTGGCTACATGAAGATGACTAAATGGTGTAGTTGCAACATTCAATTGGATAAATAAATAAGAAAAACTCATGTCACAATCTCTGGGCTCCTTTCATAGAATATGTAGCAACTTTCATGTGTATTCATGAGCCATTCACACCTGGCCACCCCCCCCCCCCCTTTTATGGCGCTGATGGGGATGTATCTGGATCGCGTTTCACTGTTGCGTTGTTCATCAAATTACCATGCGAATGCGATTTGAATACGTGGAAATGCGGCTATTTAGAATGCGAATAGGGATCTCCAGGTGAGGGCGGCACTTCGCGCCCCCGATGCAGGAAAAACAATGGTTTGCTTTTTTGTCGATTTAACCTCATTTTAAAAACTTTAATACTTCAGATTTCGAAAAGACGACATTACGGATTTAGTCAGCGTATTTATTTTCAAGTTTCTACAATACGATTTCAGCAAGTTAAGACCTGAAATACACGAGAAAGATACACGGCATCGCCGACTCCAGAAGGCTAATGCTTTAGCATACCAGAACACTCTAGACAATTCTAACTTTGTGGGAATGGTTTGGGTAAAGCCCATTTCTATTCCAGCATGACTATGCCTCAGTGCACAAAGCAAGGTTCATAAAGATATGACTGGATGAACTTGACTGGCCCACAAAGAGCCCTGATCTCAACCCCATTGAACATCTTTGGAATGAACTAGAACAGAGATTGCAAGCAAAACCTTCATGTCCAACATTAGTACCTGATCCCACAAATGTTCTTCTGGATGAATGGGCAAAAACAATATATGGACAGCTATTAGAGCTCAAAGGGGAACCAACTCCAAATTGATGCCTATGGATCTGCAATGGAATAACATAACAGTTCTTGTAGATGTAATGGTCAGGTGTTCCAATACTTTAGTCCATAGATTGAGTGCACATGGCTCGGCTCACTGGAGCCTGGGTTTGGTTTAACAGAAAACACAACCTTAAATGCAAAATGAGTTGTAAAACCAGGTAAATCCTCATCTTTGCAGGCTGGAGTTGTTAATTATAATATGCATAGATAATATCACATAAACACTAATATAATGGCAACATTAATCTGTACTAGTTTGTTCTATGCAGGGTGGTGGGGGTTCAGAGTTTATCCTGAAGGCTATGGGTGCAAGGCTGGGGAAAAGTACATCGACTCATCTTGAAACACACGCACGCACACACCATGCACACCTACGGACAATTTGGCAATTTCTCTGCAATTTGGCTTAGTGTGTTTTTGGAATGTTGGGGGGATGACATGGGATGAACATGCAAACTCCACACGTGAAGCTGAGGCAGAGACTCAAACCCTAGTCTTTAGGGGTTAGAAGTAACGATGGTAGCCACTGTTTTCCCAGTTCCATTCCATAGTTATAAACATTGTCTGAATATAACAAAAAGTCATGTTAATCCCATTTTAGGCAATAATTTAGTAGTTGAGAGTATTTATTACATCTAAGTGTCTTGAATGAGAGAGGCACCTTATCTCTGTTAAATAGATAAAGAGTCATTTTTTTTCTCTGCAATTAAGCTGATTTGTTTTGTATGCTGAGATGTGGAATTTACAGCTAGACTGTGTGACTTCAGCAGAGGGCAGTCTTAAACCACCTGTCATTTATAATGGACTGTAGGAAAACACCACGAGCAGTGATTTTTCTGGTATCTTGTGTCCACTGGAATAAGTTCCAAACTTTGAAAAGAGTACCTAGGAACAAAATGTGACATGTTGTTGCTATGACATTTCACTTGCTCTATATTCTGTTTTTATGTTATCTGCCCATGTATCCATCCACTTACCTTTCTTCCAATGACCTATCCTTGACAGATTTTGATAGCATTTTATTTATAGTTTAGTTTTGCTTATCCATATTCATATTATCCATATTCATATAGTTTAGACTGTCTTAGCAGTGCAATCACTTTCAGGACAGTAATGCTTCAAATAAAGTGAAAAAGAAATCCTTAAAAATGATTGTTTTAGTGGAAATTGTGTGTTTAATTGGTCTGCAGAAAACCTTTCATGTAAATGCAAGGTATACATGTTTATCACTGAAAAATCCATTTACTAAAATGCCATGATTTAAATAATAGTACATGTAATACCCTGGTTACTTATACAATATATTGCACATATGAATAGTTGTCTCCCCTATTTATAGACTTTAACTTCAGGTTTCATATCAATAAATGATAAGTGTTTATAATACTGTTGATGAATGAGTGAGATTTGAAGAATAGGAGTGAATGGATTTATTAGCCTGTGTCATTTGCCTTTATTAATTAAAATAGAACAGACTGCCGGAGGGAAGTAAACTGAATGCATCTCCCACCAAAGGCACATGTAATGTTAAAGGAAACTGAGGCAATTAGCCATTAACAAGTACATATTAGTAGTATATTTTATCATCAGATTATCATTTAATCAAAATAATTTCTTGGATCTCACCTTTAGCACCACAAAGACAAAAAATGTAATCAACATTACTATATTGTATTATCTAAGATTCCAGATCATATCCCATTTCACAAGATCTAAGTGATGATCCCATCCTGGGTTATTCCCTGCCTTGTGTCTTTACTGTAATCTCTGGAATAGGCTTCGATCATGAATAGGACCAGCGGGTACAGAAAATGGACAGATGGATATATGATCTTATAAATATCTCTTTCAAATTTCATCTTTTTCTCCCTTAACCATAGGTAACCAAACAAAATATGAGACTTTTGACATTTTTACTTTTTTGATTGCGTTCACAGATTTTTGTGGGGACCTGAAAAATACCACTTCAAAAATACTGGTTTTATTACCTTGTGGAGGACATTTGGTCCCCATAATATGATATAATCCTAATCCACATGCACGCACACACACACACACACACACACACACACACACACACACAAATACCATTTTCTCCAGTGGATGCTAACTCAGCCAACTGTAACAGCTCATCATAACCATCACTGTCTGCATTCGCTGTGTTTGGACATTACAAGTTTTTGTAGATATTAAAACTACATCCATGACAAAAGAGAAAACACTTTTTGTCTTATTCATGTATAGCATAGATGTATATGTTTTGTTCCCCAAGTGCTTTGGTAATAATGTTTCTTATGGTCATGTCAATGGGTGCTTATACACCACAGGAACTTATTTCAGGAACCATTATTTATTTCTATGAAACTGAACAAGCTTCTTATTCATGTATAGCATACATGTTTTGTCGTGATTTAAGTTTCTGGTGTAGCTCTGGCTAGATTTTTGTCGAGGTCCGTATTGGTAGAGCTGAACACGTGTTTTAACAGGAATGGTCGAGTTCCAAGATTTTGCTCAAGGTTTAAGTCGAAAAAAATGCAACAGCCCCGTTCGATGTTCCAAGGTTCCACTGTATATGTAAAGTTTAATCTACGAGTGTTTTGCCTCTCCCAGGCGTATTCAGCATAAAGGTCCCAATTCTGTTGTGTGGCGTGAGTGGCCAGGTGCTACAGTATAAAAGTTTCCTGTCCAGAAAGCCCAGGGACCAAGTTCTAGAACTGCGATGTGAAAGCGCCTAATACAGCAAGCCGATTTCATCCATCCATCCATTTTCCAAACCGCTTATCCTTACTGGGTCGCGGGGGGTCTGGAGCCTATCCCGGAAGCACTGTTGCCTCACACCTCTGAGACCTGGGTTCGAGTCTCCACCTGGGTCACATGTGTGTGGAGTTTGCATGTTCTCCCCATGTCATCGTGGGGTTTTCTCTGGGTACTCCGGTTTCCCCCCACAGTCCAA
>JAODJX010000119.1:27633360-27650630 GCA_026776945.1 Isichthys henryi | reverse complement strand
CCGGAGTACCCGGAGGAAACCCCACGACAACATGGGGAGAACATGCAAACTCCACACACATGTGACCCAGGTGGGGACTCGAACCCGGGTCCCAGAGGTGTGAGGCGACAGTGCTAACCACTGCACCACCATGCCGCCCCTGGAATAACTTGCATGTACAGGATAATTGATATTAGTTGAGCTGAAAATTTACACGCTACAGGAAGAGCTGTTTTCAACAGACATGAAAGGGTTCATGTGATATCATCTCTGGGGATTCGATAACTGTGATCAATGTGAATGAGACAAGCCAGCTACATTCAGACCTGTGTACGAGAAGAAGGGTAAGATCGTGCCTCAAGTGTACAACTCTAACCCATCAAGAAACAGTGAAAGAAAAGCTTCTTCCATTCAGAGAATCCCGTCCCTTCAGGCAGTTAACGGCAAAAGAGACTACATACTACAGCATCGAAATACAGACAGAGTGAGACGTGAAGTATTGCTCTGCATCTGAATACGCAAATCAGTACCGGGAAACCATCTGCGGATGCAGCTGAGACTAAGCAGTGGATACAGGTGATGCCAGATATAAGTGAAGGGCAGTGAGGTCGTGACATAATGTATGACAAAAATCTTACATCCCATCAGCTTGGAGGAGGCCGTCTGTACTGGCAGCTCTGCAGAACAAGTCGAAGCTCCCTAATGAACTTCAGAAGATGCAGGGTCATAATTAGCCAACATTCTTTTTTTTTTAAAAAAAAAAGATAAAATAGGCAAAGAAAAAACTACTACTAAGTCGTGGCGTCTGCCAGAGCCTGACAGCTTGTTGACCTAGATCCCACAACATTGCTGATCTGTCTGTCCGTAATGTTTAAATCCTCTGGACTACGGGCCGTCCCCAGGTTAAGAACAGCTCGTACTTGTGAATGGACTGCCGCAAAGCCTGTTACATAAAAAATTGAGTTAAATACAATGGTTTGTGATAACGAACGTGCGCTTACTTTGTGACACTCATGACAATGTGCAGCTTCTGTCATTCATTGGTTTGAGGTACAGTACAGTACCAAATGTAGCTAGTTTTATTACTATATTATTATTAATATTATGTACTGTATTATTATTACTATTATTAAGTAACGTGTTACTATTGTTCTGATAAGCCTCCAAATTCAGTTTAAAGACAAGGCAACGGATCTCATTCGTAACCTGGGGACTGACTGCCTGCACAACAGCGGAGTAGTGAAATGCGGGAAGATTGCATCATAGCAGGATTTTCCTCAGAAACTTTTGGCAATTCCCAGATCTAGAGGGGAGACCATTTTGACTTGGTGTAGATTGACCCCCTGCAGCTCTTTCCATTCAGTCTTAGATGGAAAAAAAAAATCATCCAAGATGTCAAATGTGTCAAAGCAGAAAGTACATCTGAAAAAAATCACATGCTCATTACATATAAGCTAGAAAGAAAAAAGCAAAGGTCTACCCATTTTCTGGGATCATCTGAACACCTTTACCCAAAGGGGTGATCGGGGTCAGGCCGTGCCGCTGGGTTTAAGTGTCCAGCTCAGCCCATCAGAGACATGACTCTGGCAGCCATGGGTTTTAGACCAGCAACCTTCTGATCACAACCACAGAGCCCAAATCCACAAAGCAACACAGCACACTGGAAGTCAAAGGAAATTATTCACTTAACCGTTATTAAACAACAATGACAATAAGGATGTTCTTTGTGGTCCTGTGAGCCCAGGTTAGTCATCCATGACTACAATCAGCTTAAAAATACCATTCTGCTCTGAGGGCTGGCAACAACACCTTATATCACACACACAAACACTTGTATTTAGAATCAAGAAACAGCTTTTCAAAAGGCAAGAGGTTTATTTTTGCCTTGTACATTCCTTTTACTTGAATTGTTTGAATGTTGTATGGCAAACAGAAGTTCCAAGACACAGAGCAAGTCTGTAAGATCAAATTTTCCAAGAATACTGTATCTCATACTGTACAACCACCATACTTGTCAGCCTCTAATCATGTCAATAACAGCATAATTAGCATAGCAACACCAACACAAATCCATCTAATTCGGATAATTACCATGGAGACCGAGCTCCTCATTGGGTGTTTAGTATTGTTTAAAGACATAACACAAGTTCTAAACACAACAACTTTATCCATCACCAAATGTAGCACGGTGACAATGCAAACGATGCAATGAAAGAAGTCCTACAATCAAAGTTAATAGTCCATATATCAGTATGCAGATCATTTTATGTTTTTCAAGCAACTGCCCAGAGAGGAATCTGCCCAAACAATGCAGACCTGTCTACTGTGCTGCTCCCTCAACTCATCTGTCTTTACAGCGAATAGTGCATCAAATTTTATTAGGCGTATCAATCTCTTTCACAATGAGTCGCCATAAATTTGAACAATATACACTCGCTCTGTGAATGAAGACAACCCAAATTCCATGATACAGCCCTATTAAAAGAGACTATAAACTTTCAATTCACCTTGCAAATGTATACAAGATGTACCTGTAATTTTAAAAGATACACTAATAAACATTAATAATGCATCCATTATCCATAACTCCTTCTCCAGTAGAGGGGTCCTGATGACCCTGGATCGTATCTCAGCAGGTACAGGGCACAAAGAACACACTGGGGAGAGTGGCATCTTAAACTACGAGCAACAACAGACATCACTTCCCTAACTGCATGTTCAGACTGCAGGGGGAAAGTGGAGTAGCCAGAGGAAATCCGTGCAGACTTTGGGGGAAGAGCTGAGACAGGAATTGAACCCACATCCATACTGGTTCAAACTTGCTAGCCGCAGAAACGCCATATTGTGCCATTATACTGGATCGCACATGAGATGTATGCTTTGCAAAAAGAAAAAAAAAGTTCCAACAAGGCAATTGTTTGGCACCAAGTTTAGGAAGTCTGTTTACTTTTACATGTGAGTGATGCGTCCATCCGGTCTCTGTAGCTGTTCCTCATATCTGACAGTACTTAGCAAGCACCTACTGGGCAATATTTATAAGCCGTGACATAAGCAAGGACTATGACACAGTCCGAAATACACTGTGCAAGGAGCACAGAAAAAGCACAACATTGCAAAAGTGAAACCGAAATATTACAGAATGTATTAACCAGATCTGTGCCTGTGTCTGCACATGTATGTACATATGTACGTGTGTGTGTGTAACAATAAAACAAGTTTCCTTTATAACATGGAAAGAGTATGTAACGTGCATGTCTGTCCTCCTATTAACTGGTAGTGTGGTGACAGCATAATCAAATTCTAGGCTGTCCTATAACTTTAAACATTAACAGTTTCATCCCATGAAACAGAGCAGCATTTAATGTCCCTTATAGAAAGAATACCTGAAATTTTCTCCGCTGTTATAACTGCAAGAGAAGGTTACTTTGATTAATTGAAGATAGGACATTTTCTGGCTAATAAATTTATTTGATGGCAAAAAATATTGAGGGTATTTTAGTAAATGTTAAGTGGGTAACATGCAAATCTCAGTGTGTGCAAAAGTTTTTCACTGACAGTGTACATAAATGCCAATTCATCAATAAAGTCAAAACAAGCTTGAACATATTTAAATACAATAAGTGTTATAGCGCTATAGTGACTGCAGGCGGCAGTGTTAATACATTTATCCCGTATTTGTCACACGTGGTTATATTATCCATCCATCTAAGGTAAAATGGATAAATTCCAATACGGTGATTTGAACATATTTGTATGTTTTCAGTGTGATACGTTGATATTTTAATTAACAAATTTAAATAATTTATGTTCGTTTGTCGAACAACTGTTAAAAAAAAATGTGTACACGTGAAAGTCAATTAAGAATAATTAATAATAATTGGTGGTCCTGGGAATCTCTAAAGGAAATAAACCAGGCGGATCACAGTTTCAAACCAGTAGATCTTTTTGTTAAAAGCACTACTATCGCATAACGGATTTTTTTAACTTTAAAGATATAAATGCATGTTATTGTAAATCGGCCGACATAAAAGCTATATTATAACAAATCAAATGTCATGAGGTATAACTTTGATATAATTTCGCAAACTGGTTGTTAGCTATGAAAAAATTCATTCCCTTAAAAAAATATATGAGATCCTTGAATTTCAGATTACTCAATTCGGCATTTCAAGAATTTTACTATATTTTTTTTCCACAACCTGACGCTTTTAATGAAGATGATTTCCACGTTGACCGACTGCATTTCCATAAGTGTAGAAAACTATCTCATTCTGGGAGGTAATTAGTAAACCAAACTTGCTATCCGTCATACTGCTAAATATAGCCGCATTTCGCCTGTTTGTAGCCGCAACTGAAGAGGAGGCAGCTTCTTTATTTTTCCACAAGATGGCGCTCGTTGAGAACTATGAATGGATTTGGGAAGGATGTAGATTATTATTATTATTATTATTATTATCTCGTTTAAATCCGAAAATCTAATTTGCAAAATTATGCCAGAACATTGGACCGTTTTCCATTGTTATTTATATGACTTATGAACATTTCTCATAGACATCTATATAAGTAGCAGACATCGTCAAAAAATTGCCAAAATGGTTACCCACCGACGTATAAAGCTGTCTTTTGAATTAACGAGTGTGTGTGCATTATATATCCCATAGGGTTTAAAATACTTAAATGTTAATATGTAAGATCTGGCCAAGTACTGAGTGGTCTTTGTCCTGCTGAAGGGCCGACAGTATTGCCGTGGGGTCAAAAAGCTTATGGGCTTTATATTTTTTGATCGATTTAGTATCGCTGTAAAATATATAGGCTACTTTTCGTCCCGAAAACTGCACAGACCTACAGCTCAATCAGCTGCTCACGTAGGCTATTCAGCTGGCCTCCGGCCCAGGCAATGAGGGGGGGGAACCTGCACCCCCGCCCCCAACCCCCATCTAGAAGGCGGAAAGAGAAGGATGGATGAAAGAGTGCATGCGCACATGCTCAGTAGGGTTGTTTTTCACAAAATCCTGCCTTAAAAGAGCCGAGAAACGAGAGCAACTTGTCTTTGTAGAGAGACCGTAGTGCGGTGCAGGATAACAGCATCCCATTGCTGTTATTAGCCTTCAGAATCTCAATGAACTGTTTTCGGCAGAAGCGCTGATCCAGCCTGCATTTTTTTTTCTTTTTGCAAGGCAGAATTATCAGTCAGTGTTTCGCGATCGCATTTATTTTACTACAAGGTCTTCATACATTTTTCATAGTTTTATTACTATTTTGTATTCGTTATTGTTTCCCCCCCCCCACAAACCATGGTGCTAGGGAAGGTGAAAAGCTTCACAGTAAGTTATGACTGTCTTAATGACAGCAACGTCCCCGTCTTTTCCAGCGGGGACTCGGTCTCAGGAAGGGTAATACTCGAAGTCACTGGAGAAATCCGTGTAAAATCGCTTAAAATCCACGCGAAGGGACTAGCGAAAGTTCGCTGGACTGAATCACGAAATGCTGGATCCAACACTGCCTATACTCAGAATTACACGGAAGAAGTGGAATACTTAAACCATAGACACATCTTAATTGGACATGAACGAGGTAAGGGGAAATACAACATTTTGTGCCCTTTTTTTAAGAGAGATGAATGGGGCTGTCAGTGAAAGATGCTCGCCTGACATTGTAGGAATATACATCTGCTTAAAATGGAGCGTTATATCGCAATATGCAATAGGCTATTTGCCTACTTATTCAGTCTAAGCCTTTTTCTGTTTGATTCAAATTTTGTACATTTTCCCCCATTCTGAATTAGCTCATTGATTCACTTGCAAAGAAGCGTTGAACAAATGTCTTAAGTTGCACAAAAATGTATCTATTACCTACAATACCCCAAGGTACAAAGGTTTCAGATGCATTTAGAAATGGAGATAGCTTATATAATTGTTTTATATATCCTAAAAGAAACGCGTAAGTGGCTACGTGTGTATTTCCTCAATAGCAGGTCTTGAAGTTAGCACTTACATTATTGGGCTCAACATACATGATGCATGGTATTTGCTAAAACTCCCTGGCCACTGTGTGCAGATTAAATTAAACATTAATGCATTTGAGCAACACGAAATGGTGATAATTGGGAGGTCATGATATATATTTATATATAGATTTATGTACATTTAAACATTTGCTTTAACAAACTAACAACGCAAGCAACTCTGCGTCTGACAGTGCGGATAAACTTTAACTTAAAAGATTTTTTTTTTAATGAATTAAGTTGAACGAAAGGAAAACGTTTTTGGGCGAACGGGTGCTATTCTGAGATAATTTAATCGATATATTATCAGAAAATCCCGCATTATACACAATTTCCTTAAGTTTCCACCCTTTGTTCAAAGCGGTTCAAACCTGTTCAGAAACTGGTTGCTGCGGGGGAGGAGGGGGTGACGAGGCCGGCCTTTCTGTCTCCTGATTGGTGGAAGTCTCGTGTGTCTGCAATGACCTCATACCTTTGCAGAAAGTGACTAGGAAAACGTGCAACTTAGTATCCGACCTGTCACAGGGGCCTTTGTAATTCAGATCCGTCTGTCCACAGAATGCAGACTAACGTTGCTATTTTTAAAAAGGACCTCATTCATTTGCACCAGTTGTATCCAGAGTAAATCGTAGAAACGTCCGATTTCTGGGAATACTGTTATAAGACGTACCACATATGGAACAAATAAACCATGCATCTGTAATTTTAAACCAAACGCATACAAACCAATGGAAGTCTCGGTTAAATGGCACGAGACTTTGTGATCTGCTTATACTGAAATGTAAGAACTGCATCATTTTAACAAGCAGATTTAAAAACGGGTGGATCACAAACACTTTCATCTTGCCATGTATTATTTGCAACGCTTCCGATGCAAGAAACGCTCTCTTGAAGACGGTTCACTTTGAAGTGTCCCCCTTCACTCCAAAGTCGATGCTCCTTGCTAACTTTTGATTGAGCTACTGATTTTGCCTGTTGCTTGTATATTTTTTTAGAGAATATTTAAATTATTTGGGGGAAAATTACCTTTAAAACACACATCTGAACTAACAGTGTAGATATCTTTAGATATCTGTAATGACGGGCCACGTAATTGGCTTGCTTGCGTTATTTTGTCACCTGAACACATTTACATTATTTTAAAATTATGTGGTTACTTATATTTGTCAACATAGTTAATTATCATTTTTGCTTGTGTACCACTAGTTCCTGATTCTGAGCTTCTCAAATGTATTTTTTTTCCGTCTACATATGTATAGCTAATGATTTGGTGCCAGTATTTATGTTTTAAAAATCTTGTTAATACTTTTGTAAGACAAAGCACAAATATTCAATAAAAGTTCAACATGAATTGAAATGCTGTATTGCCTCTGTGTTAATTTCTCCTGTCCCCGATTGTCTCCTTCTCTTTGCTGGGAATTATATTATCTTCCTGATAGCTAATATTATTAATAATAAGAATATTAAAAATAAAATTGTCAGTCGGGTGGATCTTGGTGCCCGAGTCTGTGCTGCAGTACCCACTTCATGCATTAGGGGGCTCTGTGAGGGAGGAAGCGCTACGTGCCGCACGGGGTAATGTATGCATATGAAAGAGACCGGCTCCGGGAAGCTGTTCGCTCCGGTTTTGGCCGGTCGTCTCCTGCTCTAGTCTGCTGGTGATTGGCAGTTCTGCACTTGTTTACCACAGTTACGCCGCTACTACAGCGTCAGAGGAATGCCGAGGCGGCAGAAATATATATATTTTTAATGTTCTAGAAATGTTTTACATTATTAGAACGAGGCAGCTGACTTAGAATTTTTTTTTTGTCTTTTAACAGTTTTAACGTGGATATGCACGAGTCTGAATGGTGCGCGTGGCCTGGAGTGCGCGTGCGTGATTGTGTAACATGGTGTAATCTATTTTGTCCCTTCCCCCATAGTTTGAAATGATTTCTTAGTAAATATATCAGCCTTTTAACCTTTTTTTTCTTCGCAGCATTGAAATGTAAGAAGTGTATCACTGTATACTTTGATCAAATGCTTTGTTATTCGTGTTTGTTTGGAAATGTGACATTTTGAGGGCTCACTTGAAATGATAATAAAGTCTTTTACAGGTGTAAAATAACAAATATGAAATTTGATATATTAAATAAAGGAATTTGTCCAGCACAGAACTGTCTCCTGAATTCTTTTGTGTGTTGAGGGTTTCTGTAGTTTGAGGTTGCATCTCCTGGTTGAATTGATTTTCCAAAGATGAACTGCTTTTGTGTGTCTCAGAAATAACCACGGTGCATATTTTGCATGTTTTTATTCAGTGTATTAACACGAGGTGTTCTGGTTTCTGGGTTTGGTTAAAGGCAAATGAATTCCGCATGTATCCTGTGTGTTCATACATTTAGGTGCTTTACAGCCCAAACTGCTTTGCTTAAACTGTCTTTCTTTATATGTGTTTTATTCAGGAGACTCCATAAAGAATTTGCCAGGTATGGTATTCGTGTATTTGGAATATTGTTTTCCTTTGTTTCAGATGAAGATAACTTTGAAGAATGTCTCACCACTATCCAATCAGGAAGACACGAGTATGCATTTAGTTTTGAACTTCCACAAACGTGAGTATCTGAGTTACCGAATATGCAGCACCATAAACATGTTTGTGATTTTCAGTCAAAAGCCTGAATCCCCCGTCCTGTTCAAATATTGGCCATATTACGGCTATCTTAACCAGCATGTTGGTATTACTAGCTAACATAACTGCTGAGTGAATAGCATGGATTATTGTGTTGAAATATATATCAAGTAACTTTTAAAAAAAATTCTGTTTTGTGATCTTTAGACCACTGGCTACCTCCTTTGAAGGCAAACACGGTAATGTGCGATACTGGGTCAAAACTGAGCTGCACAGGCCTTGGTTCCTGCCCATGAAAGTGAAGAAGGAATTCACCGTCTTCGAACACATCGACATCAACACTCCTCTACTTTTGGTAAGGACCTTGGCACCTGTTCAGCTGGGAGCACCATCCTCAGGCTCGTGGGAAGCTAGATTAGGTGCGTTTTAGTGGAATTTGGGAAAAATGCAGCCGCCTCTAGCCTAGCTTCTACTCATCGTGTGGCGAGTTCATATAGAACCGGCACGCTGTCACGTTTAAAAATTTTGTTCCACTTGTCACTTCACCTCAAGCTACTAAATTTGCAATCGATAATTGGCACATTACGTAAACCCCATAACCTTTGCATACCCTTCTTTTACGCATTTCATTTTAGTGGCACGCTGATATTCAGTGTTACAGTCTGCACCAGTTTGAAATTACTATCCGCGAGTGTCCCTCAATGTCACTGCATGATTGTGGGTGTTACACTGAGATGTTTATTTTGAGAACATTCGTATCCGTCAGGCAAAGGGTGGCCGTGCTTTGACAAGTTTAAAAGGACAGAGAATGAATTCCTTTTATATATTCATAATTTAATTATAATTTAAGCCTTTTTTTATGTGACAGAGGCAAGAATTTGAATGAGCTATTTGTAACCGTTCACATATGATTAAGAGCGTCAAGGTTGACATGCTACGTCTCTTTTTGTTCAGGCACCCCAGGCAGGCACCAAAGACAAGACTCTTTGTTGCTGGTTCTGTACCTCAGGCCCCATTTCCCTAAGTGCCAAAATTGAAAGAAAGGGCTACACCCCAGGTGAGGAAAAATGTTTCCTGAATAAGTGTTGCATCCTCGGGTCTTATATCCGGAGGGTCTTTTCTTGAAGTAGATTTGACATGTCTATTTATTACAGGAGCCTATCAGCCATAAAAAAGAAGTTCTGAACACGTTTGCACAAGTTTTGCACATGTAAACACACCTTGCACAGTGTGATGTTTTATCGAACGACAGCTCATGGCCCCCACGATCTCTTGCAGGAGAGACCATCCAGATCTTTGCCGAGATCGAGAACTGCTCGTCCCGCATAGTCGTACCAAAAGCAGCACTGTACCAGACGCAGACCTTCTTCGCTAAAGGGAAGATGAAGGAGGTCAAGCAGCTGGTTGCCAACTTGCGTGGGGAGTCGCTGTCCTCGGGGAAGACGGAGACGTGGAACGGGAAGATGTTGAAGATCCCTCCTGTGTCCCCCTCCATCCTGGACTGCAGCATCATCAGAGTCGAGTACTCACTGATGGTGAGAGCAGCCGACCATGCTTGGACACCAGTCATGGGGTGCAGGTCCTCAGGAGGTTCACATCCTGACCGGTAACCTATAACACTTGCCCCCCCCACACCTATGGCCCTTACAGGTGTATGTGGACATCCCAGGTGCCATGAACCTATCCCTCAACCTTCCGTTGGTGATTGGCACCATCCCCTTGCACCCGTTCGGCAGTCGGACCTCCTCTGTAAGCAGCCAGTGCAGCATGACCGTGAGCTGGCTGAGTCTGCCAGACCGACCTGAAGGTATGGAGCTCTTGGGCCACTACTGCTTTTAGCCATTTAGCTGTTTTAGCAAAGTGTTTACAGCCAGTCTTCTGGGTAGTCATTGTATGTTTGTTGAACTGACTTAATTAACTTCATTAATTAGTTAAATAACTCGATGAGGCATTGACTAGTCAAACATGGTAATGCTAGCAGTTGAGTCAACAAACACATGGCTGTATTGGACGGTTGCCGCAAATACTGGCGTGACCTTCGGAGAGGTTTTGAAATGGCCAAGCCTACACACTTATTTATCATAGCTTTAGACCAATGAGAAGATCATCTGTATGCAACTTTCTTTAACGATATTGTATTTGGAGGGGTAAAGAGTTCAGACACCAGGGTTCATATCCTAAATGAGGTTAATGGCATTTACATTTTAGCCTGGCGTTCCCTCAATGTTCTTCGGCTGTTATAATATCCTGAACGCTATTCATTTTTAAATGTAGCACCACCAAGCTATTCAGAGATCATCTCCGAGGAGCACCAGCACAACCGGCTTGAGCTGCCCACGGTACGGGACGAGTTTGAGGGACCACTGTTAGCCTACATCCAGGAATTCAGATACCTGCCTCCCCCACTCTACTCTGAGGTACAAGCAACTGCTCATTTCTTCATTATCAGTCTTTTCATTGGTGCATTTAGTAGTTCTCAAGCCTGGGGAGGCCCCGAATTCAGCTGGCTTTCGTTTATTCTTGCATCACATTCAATTTTCACTGTTTCTGTTGACGTTAAAATGTGCTTCTCTCTGCGCTTCCTTTTTCGAAACGGCAGATCGACCCGAATCCAGAGCGAGTGAGAGGGACCGAGGAGCGGAGGCCCGGTACCTGCCCATCGCGCTGAACGAACCACGTCACCCGCTCAGAGCAGCCGGGAGTCTCGTTTTCATTAGGTTTCGTTTTTTGATTTTCCCCCCCCCACAGCGGCATGTTTCAGTGTTGCTGTAGAAAAGCGAAAAACAAACATAAAAACAGAAGGCAAATGAGGAAACCCCCCCCCCTCTCGGCGAGGTCCACGGGATGGCACAGGCTGATCTTTGGAAGTGACCGTCGGGTTTTCGGTGGGTCGTGTGAGATCCACCTCAGACGTCCGACAGGGGAGGGTGCCAGAATTGCCTGCAGAACTGCTTTTTCTCCCGCTCACGTTATTTTCCCCCGTTACTTGTTTCTGTAACCGTGGCACATACGTGACTCTGTAGCAGAGCAGGACACCGGTGCGGAGAACCAAGCGGGAAAAAGACAAAAAATACAGTAACGTAGGAGAAGATACTAGAAACGTCAGCAACTGTTTGCAGGCGTTGGTAATTGGAGGAAGGAAGCTCGTTTTTGTATGAATGACCCATCACTTTGGTATGTGTGGTTTCATTTCCAGATCACTACTGTTTTTTTCTGTTTCTTATTTCTTGTAATCATCCTGAAGGTTGTACTTCAAGAGTGTTTATCTACATAAATTCGAGCAATGCAGTGAATGGAAAACACTTATTTTTTAACATCGTTGTCAAGTCGTCTTGACGATATGTAGCCTGTATTCACTACATAGCATGTTTTAACATTACTCAGGCCTGTCCGCTTACACACTCGTGGCTTCTCTTCGTTATTACTGTTATCGTTATTTTTTAATTTCCGCTCAAAATGTTAGTTGCCTTGGAGCCAACCACTGTTCGCGTCGTCATTCACTGTCCGCAGAGCGACGTGCGTGGGAGCGCGTTGGGGATGGGTGGGCTGGAGAGCAAGCCACGGTGGGCACCTGCAACCACGGGATAGATGGTGGGGAGACGGAGAGGGTAGCATCATGCTAAACAGCTGCTTGAAAACTCCCTCAAACTCAGGTGGTCTCACTTGCCAAATAGATTGGTGAAAAACAACCCCCATAGCTAGCAAATCTCCTTCCAATTGCACTGTTAGATGTTTCTGATTAAAAGAAACAGAAATATGTATGGCGACATTCCCTTTTATCTTGCCTTTTATTCGGTTTTATTCAATTTTTATTTTTTTCAGTGAACACAAACAAAAATTACTAAATGGCAGCCAGGAGAGACCCCCAGGTTTGTTGCTATGTTGTGATTTAGCCTAAATAGAGCATAGCAAATTATTGACTAGGTAGACGTGGTTTTTAAACAGAGCCTTAATACTACAGCTGAGTGATGGTCCGGGCAAGTGATGCTATTCAGTAATTACACAAGGTTAAAAAGACATTGTGTAACTAAAATAGTCAAATAATCTTTTGGAAGCATATATGAATGTGTTCGTCAAGAGTTTGTCATGAGTTAATGCAGATTTGTGCATTCATGCATGTGCGTCACAAAGAACTAGCGAAACCGGTATGCTTTTTAACAACACCAACAGATAGACGTTGAAAAGGTAAAAATTATCATAGTTGCCTTGACAGTTTCACCTTTTTCGCGATGTGTTTCATATCATCGTCATCCTCAGTCTGAGTTCATGTCGCTCCAAGTGTTTTAGGTGAGATCTGAAGGGGAATTTGACCCATGGTGGCCAAATTCGACATTTGACCTTACCCCACCAAAAAAAAATTTATAACGTTGTCCAATGTATCATAGGGCATTAAGCTACATTGAATAAAAAAACATAAAAGTTTCTTTTTCTTCCGTGTGTAAATGTAGGGAAGAATGGCTTCTGTGTACACAGAAGTTGTGGAAAAATGGAAGTAACAGAAATCTCCAAAAATGAATGACACTAGAGTACCAAGTTTCATTTGAGTTGATATGCTTTGACTGAATATCTTAAGATGTTCATTTTGTATTGAGAAATGTGTTTAATTTATACTGCTTTGTTACATTGTTTGTAACACAGGCTCATATTATGACCCAGTGTCAAATTGACTTCCTGATTTGAATGTTAGGAACTAAAAAATTTTAAATGGGTTAGGGGATCTGAAAGGTTTTAGAAACAAAAGTGCAATATATTTTTTGTTTATTAAAAATGATTTGCTATTTGTACTGTATCTCCCTTTTGGTGCAATGTATTTTTTAGTTCAATGTTGTCCACAAGTTATGTCCAAGACATTCATATTATGAATGATTTAAATTTTTTGTCTAGTTTTGAATTTTGTTCTTGTGTAAGACAATAAATATCTGTTTTGTTATAACAGTCGAAGCATTTTCTTTCCGAAAGAAGAAATACCGCATGTACTAGTTCATTGTAAAAATATGGATTTCACAATGGACCATGAAGAAAAATCCAAACATCTTATTGTACCAACAGCTCGTCATTCATCGAACGCAAACAATCCGTCATCATCCTTCAAAAACTTATAATGGAGGAAAAAAATTAATAATTGCTGTTAATAGCACTTGGGTTCCTACCCCCCAACAACTGCGTAGACAGTTACAGGAAAGATCTTTAGATGGGTGCTAATTGCACTCTTCCTTTGACTATTCTTAGGGGTTGTATTGCTTATCGTCATCACTAATTATAGTGATAGTGTCACCTTCAAGGATTTAACTATTCATAGTGATCCGATAACTAGGACTGATGAAGTCACCACAAGAATCACCCCTCTCTCAGATGCGAACTCTATCGCGTGATGTGAGTCACAGGATAATAGTTTAATTATAGGTGGGCTTTCCTCAGGTTCGTTGTGTCTAAGTAAAGGTACAGTAATGTCACCAAGGCCACTGGGGTAACTTGAAAACATGACAGCTGGGACAAGGTCACTGGTGGCAAGAAAGGACAGAACATGGTTGTTTACCGAGAGACATGGATCAGCGCCTGGTGGAATCAATCAACACAAGCAACCACAGTCACCTGACCACCAGGTTCATGTATTTTGTCAAGTAGGAATAACGCTTCCCTTGTCATACCACAGTCTGTTTGTTAGGTTCCTCATGGTGTATTCGTAAGCAGGGCAAATAGTGGACGTGTCTGATGTTTTCACCTACACATTAGGACTGAATGTTTTCCCTGGCACCTCCCTGACAGGACAGCGTGAAGGAATCTGTTCTTTTCGTTGCAGTTTATCAGCTTAGGGCTTGAAACTGAAGGGAACTATAACCGTTACCTTCGACGGTGATATATGTACTTATGGAAAGTCAGGATATTGTTTAGGTGACTGCTTCTTGAAGAATGTACCTATTATAAGAGTCTGTATACAATTTAAGTGCAATATGTACACATGTATTATGCACTTTATATATAAATGACGTGTCGTGGAATGTTATTGCTCTGGGCAGGGTACCAACCATGTGACACACCGTGGGAGGAAAGCGTGGGGCCTTTATTTGGGTACAGGAGTAGAGATACATTTATTAAAAATGGTGAGGTGGAAGAAAACTAGGAGAGATCCACATCAGTGGCAGCAAAAGGAAAAATACAGGCGTTGGGGTCTGGCCATATTTTTGGCTTGAGAACGAAAAGACTTCAGTCTCCTTCAACTTGTATTATGCCACAGGTGAAATGAATCTATACATTCACGGCTTGAGTTTACGATGCCCCGGGACGTCCACACCCATTCCACCGTAAAGTCATACAATCCTAGAAAAGCTTTTTCTACACGAGGCCATTCAAACGCGTCACAACGGAAAGATGAGTCATCCAGCGTAAATAATTCCATATATTCCGAACTTTCCACATAGCCGTTAACTTCTTTGACATACTTCAATGTTATACATTTAGAACCACTTAATATTAACAAATTAGTCTCTTATCTGCATTGATAAAATCGCTGTAACAAAATTGCATGGCCTTTATTCTCAACAGTCTGCCTCTCAATTATGTGGTTATTAGTTTGAACCTTACAGCTATCGGAGGCGGAGGAAACTCCCATCCAGTCTCTGGGACTCCGGGGCTTCTGTTTGTTTGACACTAGATGGTGGTTTATTACAGAATCCTTTAGGTGCATATTTAGTCACAAATTTACTAGTTTTGTGCAACACTGCATCTAGGACTAACTGAGTATTAGTCAACAGTTAAATCAGTCAACATATTTTAAACTGGCGTCTGTGCATTTTAATTTTAATTTTAATTTCAAGTTCTACTTATTGAAGTTTTTTATTAAAAAAAAACTGTATTTCATTTATTTAAAACTTTACTGAGTTTGGTATTTCCTGGAAGATAGACCTGCCAGAGTACGAGAAAGTGAGTTATTTCAAAAGGGATACGACTTCATCTTTAGACAGAACATGTGATCATTTTCCGTTTGTTTGTTTATACATAAACAATATATAAACATCGGAAAAATACCGGAAAATTACAATTTACAATGATCAGAATATCTTTAAATGAAATTTAAATGAACATTAACATAAAAATGTACTTTTTGTGGTGGGGGGGTGGAGTGGAGCCAAGCGTGATTTCCTCCATAAGTGTCGTATAAGTGTTTCCCGTGCTTGTCAGATGCACGCATGCATGGATGCACGGCGTTGATCAAACCTGGCAGATGTACACAGGACCACAGGGCTTTTTTTGAGCATGTGTCAGATTTTCAGCTGGCAAGTTGCCAGAATTGTCATGTCCCCTGTTCCCCCCTCCCTCCCTCCCCCTACATCCAGTTGGAGTAACTTTTAAAGTTGCCACATGACTGTTGAGTAAAGTTAGCAATTCTGCCACACGCTGTACTTTTCCTGTAAGTTGTGTCACAGACCTGTAAGGTGAATCACTTAGCTGGTTGCCATGGTTTAGTTTGAAACACAAAGAGACTTTGCTAGATACCTGAAGTAAGTAGCGGAAACCGAAAGGCTAAAGGGATGAGAAGAAGCGGCGACCATTACATGCTGCAGCTTCATTTTATTTTGCTGCTGCAGATTTTTATTTAAATACAGTATATTACATGGTACATTATACAGAATGACAAGCACTCAATGTGCAATGCAATAGCATACAGTTAATAAAACACACAGCAACCCAAGTCTGTTTCTTGGCCCACGTCTTTACAGTTAAGATTTGGCGTGTAATGGACTGGCTGTAGAATGACTAATTTATTTTTACCTTCTCTTCTGTCTTACAGCAGCAGATGGGTTACAATCGGTTAGAATGAGACAATAAGGAGTAAAGAGCTGTATAGATATGGGAGTTTGCTACTGGTGTTGAGTCTGTCTGGTTTTCTCCTCTCTCTGTCTTCTCAGAGCTGAAACAGCGTGCAAATTGACCTAAGTGTGTGTGTGAGCAATTTTACCAAGCAGAGGGCATCTGTAAACTGTGTATATCTGTTGTAAATGTAACCTTCCTCTTATCTACCAGAATATGAATGAGCTAAGGTCACCATCTTGACCATCTAAAGCTTCATACTTGTATCTGTGGCACATTGTCAACAGTATGGGTCCAAGATTCTACTGCTGCCTTCAAATCGGTTTCATTGCTGTTTATGGAAGAGGAACAATATCGATTATATTCATTTCTATAAAGTAATTTATAAAGTCTGAACTATTTGTTAGTCTCTCCTGGTCCAGAAACAAGCTGACACTTAATCTATGCTGGGATCTTATTTGCATGAAAGTGATTACAGTACTCCATGCAACAAAGTAATTGTAGTACTCAATACAGCAAAATGAATAGAGTACTTAATACTGCAAAATGATTATAGTACTCCATATAGCAAAGTGATTAGAGTACTTCATACAGCAAAATGAATAGAGTACACTGTACACCAAAGTGATTGGAGTATTCCTTACTATAAAATGATGAGTACTCCATACGGTTAGCGATTAGAGTGCTACATACAGCACAATAATTACAATACTCCATACAGAAAAGTTATTAGAGTACTCTATACACAAAAGTTATTTGTTATTCAATACAGCATTGCGATTAGAGTACCCTTTACAGCATTGCGATTAGAGTACCCTTTACAGCATTGCGATTAGAGTACCCTTTACAGCATTGCGATTAGAGTACCCT